>NW_021026081.1:521579-555344 GCF_004153795.1 Camellia sinensis
TTTCAATTGTGCATTTAAGTTTAATTCTTGCATGCAAGACCATATTCTAGTTATAGTCCATGAGTTCATCACGATTTTAAGTTCAATCTTACATTTGGTCATGTTTTAGAGCATTGGATTTAAAATGAACAGTTGCATGTAAGCTCTTGTTTTGTTCTTGAAGTTTTCCTTGAAATTGTGTTTAATTGAACTATCTTTGGGCTTTGATTTAGCAAATTGATCTTCAAAACATGTCCTATTATGAGTTTACAAGAGTTTTTCAGAAAATTAGCCCAAAAGGATCGAATTTAATGCATTAAAGTTGAGTTTTGAGCTTGAGGTTCAAATCTAGAAATTCCAGATTTTGGACGCACGCTCGAGCGGGAAACTCTACACTCGAGCGTACATACTGAGTTCATGCAGTCCGCTCGAGTGGGAAATGCGTGTATCCAGTACTTTGCATGTGTTTACAGTCCGCTCGAGCGGGGTAATGCACGCTCGAGCGAGGACTTGTGTCTCACGCTCGAGCGGGTATCGAGCGCCCATCGAGCATAAATTTCATACATCCAGTACTTTTACTGTAGCTTGCAGTCCGCTCGAGCGGAGTAATCCACGCTTGAGCGGATTCCTTTTGTCTGCATGTCCGCTCGAGCGTAGAAGGCCACGCTCGAGCGGGACCCCTGTTTCAGCAAAATTTTGAAAAGTGTCTTATAGTGCATCTTTGCATCCTCATTCTATCCTAGGCATTCCTAGGCCATGTTTAAGACTCTATAGTGAGGATTTAAGGTTAGAAACACACTAAGAACTATCGACATAAGTTTTGTACAATTAGAACGTGTGTTTCAAGTGTGCATCTACTATGTGTTGTGTAGGTCACGTGCCACGTACCGTTTGACCAAGTCTGCTTCATCTGTCTATTTCAAGGCCCACTGTGAGTAATAACTCTGTAAAGTTATGTTTAACCTAAGTATTTTCTGACTGGTATGGTATAATCTGTTTTCTGAAATGCTATCTTACTAATGATGAATGAATGTCCAATTTTCTGAAAAGTATTTGTGGCACCCTTAGTTCACGTGGCCCTCGCCCGAGGGTAACAATACCGCGGCCAATCTGTATCTGGCCCTCGCCCGGGGGTAACAATACCGCAACCAATCTGCACGTGGCCCTTGCCTGGGGGTAACAATACCATGGCTGCTTGCGCGTAAGATATGGACCTTTATGGTCGTTGGTACCAACTATGTATGTGGGTCTTTGGACCAATCTGATCTGATAGCTAACGGGTGTACCACGTATGATCTTATGCAAAATCTGAATATGAAAATGTATATGAATCTGTTTCTGTTCGAAGTCTGATTATGCTTTGATTTAAATGCTGAATTTTAACTTGTGCTGGACATCATTCATATAACCCCTTTACTCTGTTATTATTCACTGGGCTTTCACTCACAGTTTATATTATGTATGTAGGTGAGCCGGCACATGACCAGGGCCAGAGTTGACAGCCTTTTGTACTGTTTTTGTCAGCCAACTGTTATGCCTCCCGAGGAGGTTCCAATCGAAGTCTAATGCCATGGTTGTTTTCTTTTGTTTTCATGCTAGTCTCTGTAACTGTTTGTAAAGTCAGATCTTGGGAAGTTCACCTCTGTAAATATTTTGTAAATATTGTGTATCTGGACTGGCATGTTTATATATCTAATAGTAAGTTTTGAAATGTTCTATCCCATGTACGTTGTCACAGCTCATTGGACCTTGTTTATTTCGTATTATTGCTTCCGCAGCCCCTTATTACTTGATAATCTGTTCAGAGGCCTTTGGTAATCCACGGATTACTGGCCGGTTACGGTGCAAAACCTATAGGGGCGGGTTTGGATCGTGACACAAAGTGACCAAAACCTTGGCATTCATAGAATTGGACTCTTTAAGGATTCCCTTGTATTTTTCCTTTCTTCATTTCAGTTGTAAAGTCAATTTTGAGTCTATCTTTGCTATTGGATTTGTGAGTTGATTCCACAAGATTAGGATTCTTTTTTCGAAAAGACATTTTAAAACGTTTTATAAAAGCATCCGTAACCTTGGAATCAAACTCACAATCTCACTGGACTCATTACCATCTCCATGAGCACACTACTAAAAGAAACAACATCTTTTTCTTTCTTTTTGAATTTCAAATGTGCTATAAGTTTTGAGATTTCCAACCAAATAATCAAGTTTGAGATTGTCAACATCTTGAGCCTCCTCAATAGCTGTAACTTTTTGTTAGAACTGATCGGGTAAGGATCTCAAAATTTTTCCAACAATCTTGGATTTCGGTATTTTTTTCACCTAAATTAAAGTTGAAATTCACAATGTCACTCAACTTGGCATAAAATCCATCAAAGGTCTCACTAATTTTCATAGAAAGGTTTTCAAAACTAGCAGTGAGTCTTTGAAGTTTTAAACGTTAACTGAATAAGTGTCTTCATGAATAGTTTCTAAGATATCTCATGCCTCTTTTGCAACTTCACAATTACAAATACAACTAAACTCATCGAGTGTGACGACGCAAAACAAGGAATTGATAGCTTTACTATTCCTGCTACTATTTTGGTAATCGATTGTATTACATTTGTCGATCGGTTTGTGAAAGGTTATTTTATCAACACTAATTGTAGGTTTAGACCATCCGGACATGACGGATTGCCAAATTTTTTTCATCAATCGTTTTAAAAAATGCTCTCATCCGAGCTTTTCAAAAAGAGTAATTGAATCCGTCAAGTAGGATTAGTCAAAACATAGAATTACCCTCACGGATTAAATCCATGATCATAAATCAAACAAGATCTCGCTTCTGTAGCTTTGAAAAAACAAAGATTGAACGGCCCACTCTGATACCAATTGAAAATCTTAAAAATCCAGAGATAGTGATTTGTAATTAGAATTCACTTTTAACAATGAATAACAATCCCCAATCAAATACAAGTAGATCGAATTCAAAACAAGAATTAAACTATATCTACCAAACAAACATCAACAAATCAACGCAACGATATAATGTAGAAAAATCACAATTGGACACTAATTGTGATAAAAAAAAAATTAAAAAAAAAATCACTAACCAAAGCCACAAAATAATCCACTAAGAAGACAGAGAAATTACACACGAGAACCCTTAATTACCTAGCAAATCCAGGCCCAAATTGAACCAAACTCGATGTCACTCTTCCACCATCATCTTCGCCTTGGAATTGCTTTGTCCAATGTTGAATCCACAACGCTGATGTTGAATCCACAACAATGAGCCACTCTGGAATCCACCAAAATTTCAGGCTCAAATTTTTCGGAATCTACCAATGAACATCTGTCTTTGTGTGAATGATAAAACAAAAGAAACACATTGATGATTATCAATATGAAGTTCGTTAATCCATCGATCAACCTCAATTAATCAAGGAAACCAAAATATAAATACCATCCAATATATAACACTTTAACTTCTCTTATCTTTGAGAATCTTAGAAGGGTTAAACCCTAAAACGAGCAACTGAGGCATTTTATAACATAAAAGGACGCAAAGACCACTCAAGCTCAGGAATGACCGCTCGAGCAGTGAGATTATTAAGGCGGTGCTAACAATCTTCCACCTATCCCTTCGCTCAAGCACAAGACTTATCACTCGAGCGGTAAAACCTATCTCCTAGTATCTTTGAACTCGAATTGAAATATTAGATGCTCCAATTCAGCATTCGAGCACACACTTGACTGCTCACGTGGTCCAAGAACTTTGACAGACTAAAAAACTCCTCTGCTCATGCACACTTTTCCTTCAACACAAACTCCTCTACTCAGGTACAAATTAAGTTGTATTTGAATCTGAACTCTCATAAACACACAGATACAAAAGAGCGAATGCAATTACATTTAAATAGAGTTTTGTCAAACGGGATTGCCAATTACAAAATACCTAACAGTGTAAATAAATTACACTAACTTCTCTAAAAATTTGTAAAAAAAAAATACAATAAATTCATAGTTATAGAATAATTATATTAAGTTTTTCAAGATTTTAACTCACATAACCCTTAATCCTCTTTTTGTTAAAGAAAATAATAATATTGCCATTTCTTTCTTACTGAAACGTATATTTTTTATTATTTATCCTTATGTCATCACATAGTTTCTATTATTTAAGTCTTTTTAGCTTTACTAAAAGAGATATTAGTGTAATTATGTCAAAACTTTATAAGAAATTGTACTTTTTCCAACTCAAGGGAGATTAGTGTAATTTACCCTTTTTAATATTATATATGCAAAACACTATGTTAAAGTACAACATGAAATTACCAATGCGGCTATCTCGTTTGGCTAAAACTTTTGCACCTTGCTAGAAAGTTAATGGTTCAAAACTTTTCACTTGCGTATAGAATATTGGAATTGGAGTGCTTGCTATACGTAGTGGGCACTGTTGTGCGCTCGGTAAGGCACATTTCAGGTCTTATTTCAATAATCTCAACCATTTAATTTTTAAAGTACATTCTGTAAAACATAGTTATAACAAATTAAGTTAATCAGATATCGATAACCTATTCATCAAAGCACATTTGTATCGGAAAAAAAAACGAATAGTAAGTATTATTTTAAATATAAAACTTAATACAAATGTATTTTTGATAAAAAAAAAAAGTTATCGATATCCAATGAATTTGAATTTTTACAGGTATAACTTACATGATGTATTGTAAAACTTGAACTGTTTAAATTATCAAAATAATTTCAGAATATGCCTCAACAAGCGCACAACAATACCCGCAGTACTTCACGCACATCAAGCACCCCAACTCTTAGAATATTATTTCCCAATATCATATATAAATCAAACAAAAACGTACAGTATAGAATGAGAATAAATGTACTCAAATCAAATCAGCCATCTTGTAAAATTCACTTTTATAAAGTCAGTGCTTAGATATCAGGCTTGCTTTGCATGTTGAAGAGTTTAATTGATCAGGAATTAATTAATATGGAATTTATAATTTGTACAAATCCAACCAAGTTGATTTTATGCATCAACAACAAACTTGACACAATAAAACCATCCCAACATCACCATATAAGACAAATTCCTTTTAAATGTCACTGCCGTACATTACAGTATCTTATGCAGTTAAAACCAAAATGATATACAAATTTACTTTTTATATCAACTAATTACTCTTTTAACAGATCATTAAATTTAAAAGGTAAATTTAATTTTTGGGCAAATTATATATACTCCCTCGAAGTTTAGCAAAATTACAAATATTCCCCTGAGATTTAAGAAATTACAGATACCCCTGAAGGTACTATTTGAATAACAAATTAGGAGACATTGTTATGAAAATATAAACCTCAAAGGGCAATTTGTTATGAAAATATAACCCTCAAAGGGGTATCTGTAATTTTCGAAACCTCAAAGGGTATCTGTAATTTAGCTAAATCTCGAGAGAGGTATAGGTAATTTGCCCAAATTTAAACCTAAATATGTCATGATAAAAACCAAAAACAAAAAAGTAAGGCCCATACTTTTGTGCTTCCAAATTCTTGGTCACCAACTTTACTAGTTAACTAATATTACTGGTATACATACACATTAGTAGGTAGCCTCAGCCAACCAATCAAGATCAGCCTATAAAAAATAAAAAAATAAAAAGTAGAGTGGCCCACAAATCACATTGAAATTAAAAGAATCACCCACTCCTATAAAAAGACCCAACAACATGAGAGGTTAGTGGGATGGCATCAAATGCTGGTACATGATACCTTAAAGTCTCATCACTGAAAAGCAAGTTGCTCATCTGATCCCCTTATCCCCACATCTGATCCCTCCAATAAAGCTTGAAAAAAATCCAAATAAAATCTTTCAACACCCACAAAACCCCCCCAAAAAAAAAAAAAAAAATTCCAAAATTCTTTCACCCACCATCCCTATTATTGGGATCCACCTATTACAGATTCACATGCTTTAACAAATCAGGATAGAGAAATAAACACAATTAAAAAAAAAATTAAAAAAAAAGAGAATAAAAGTAACTGCAAAGAAATCCAAAGATGACAAAAGAACTAGGCATATTAAAATTTGTTATATTCTCATAATAATAAAACTTCTAATTCAATGTTACATCATCAAAGAACCAAATGCCCCCACAGGCTGTCACTTTCTGCCCCAACAATAATTCATTCTTTAATGGACCACATCAGCAACCCCATTTCTTCCCCCCTCCTTTCTTTAAATTAATAATCAGAGACCTAGTCAAATAACTAGCAGTAAAAACAAAATTCCAAGATCATAATATTCCCCCTTCCACACTATATTCAACAACAGCAAGAACTTCATCTGAGATAACGATGATCATTATTGTAATAATAATAATAAGTTACAATTAAACTAAAATAGACAGCAAACCTAGAGCTCAACCAGAAGAAATTTTGGGAAAAAATAAAGATCTAAATTTCAAAATCTGGGAAGAGAAACTACCTAAGCTGAGATGTTTGCAAATGACCCAGATAGGCTTTCTTATCCCTTTTGACTGCTGAAATGATAACAATAATAAATAGATAAATGAATTACCCTTTTTTCCTGAGCATCCTCCTTCCCCACTCTACTGTAGTCATCTTACCTCCCAACATCACCAACCAATGAAAACAAATATTATTTTTTGGTCTTACTATACTGATTCCCGCCCATGCTTAGTAAATATGGTTTCACATATACTAAGCAACAATTTGATCAAGCTGCATCTGCTCTAGACATGCTCCCAAAACTGCATGATCAAGTTTTTCAATTGAGTTCAAGTCGGAAACCTCACCCGACGATGTGGCACTCGAGACTGGTATAATGGAAGTTTCTTTAGTCTCAGTTGGTGATTCTTTCACCAGCGACTGAACCCATGACAGGTCAGGCTCCTCCCTGTTATGATCAATTGAAAATGATCTACGAACTCGAGCTAGTTCATCTCCATTAACAGACCAATCCACTTTCCCATTGGGGGAATCCCAATTTGACAAAGAACTCACAGGAGAACCAACAATTCCTGCACCATTGGATCCAAGATCCCATGGAAGATTGGTTCCAAGATCACGTGAGCTAAGGCTGCGTAGCTGTGTCTGCTGCTTCTCGCGCTGAGCATGATTAGATAGCCTAGGGCTAAATGGGGATTGCGGCTCAATGCCTCGAGGTGACATCCTCCCAGGAGATGA
The DNA here is from genome assembly GCF_004153795.1 of Camellia sinensis. NCBI lineage: Eukaryota > Viridiplantae > Streptophyta > Magnoliopsida > Ericales > Theaceae > Camellia > Camellia sinensis. The sequence goes on from NW_021026081.1 coordinate 528,771, forward strand.
AGCATGATACGATGCCTGCAAGAATGGGTGATCAACATTCTTCGCAGAGTATACATTCGTGTTGATTGGAGATAAAAGGTTCTGTTGTTGCAGGTTCTGTTGTTGCGGGAATTGATTTAGAACCATGGACTTGTGTGATGGAGAGAAAACTGCTGAATCAGAAAATCGAGGAGATGAAACCTCTGTGGAGAAAAACTCATCAAGGTTCGAAGGGGTTAGGGTTTTCGAATGAACAGGAAGCTTTGTGGAGGATGTGTTAAGATGTGTCTGCGAGAAGCATGACATATCATTCAAAAGCTGCTGTTGCTGAACTTCAAATTCTAGGAGCATTTCAAGCTCCTCAGCCGGGATGTCCCTGGCGTTAAGAGAAGATCTCAGACGGCTTGTCTGTAAATTGATTCCTGGCAGATGTAAAGTGGGGATATTTGGCTGTGGCCAAGCCATAGATGGGTGCGTAATAGTATTTCCAGAAGGGGACATGGGTGGATTGAAAGGAGGAGGTGCCATGCCACCAACTGCTGACGGAGAACCAGGCAAAAGACTCAATGTTGCAGCCATATCCATGAAAGTAGCAGCAGAAGTGGATGATCGGGGGGATGGAACAGCAGATCCTGTAGACATGTATAGTGGCCGAAGTTCCTCAGATGTGTGAGCAAAGAAGCAAACCCTGCGGGAGCAACCTGTGCCATCTTTGCAGAGTCTGGTCCTGTATTGTGCTGGGTGTAGCCAGCACTCAAAAACCCCATGAGCATACTCACACAAGTCCCCACGTCTGCATTGCCCCTTACGAAAATCTGGACAAGGCACACAACTGTAATGAAACTTCCTTGGATCTCTTCTTCGGGCATTCTCACCTGGATGAACAAAAGGGCACTCAGTCCAATCATGAGAATACGCTCGAGAACAAGGCCAGATCTTAAATGAGAACATTCGAAATTCATCAGTGGAATATGCACTGTTCTTGATGTCTGGAAGAGAAGGATCAACCGGGTATTCTTTCCTCTCCGGTGGAGAGGATGCTCGGGTATCACTCAGCCTAAAATTATTTAGTGATGATGCTGAATCCACAGCAGAAGACAAGGGACCATTTTCTGGAGACGATAAGTGTGATGACGAATTCGATTTCTCACCACCAAAGGATACCTTAATGTCCGGTAGATGAACAGAATCATCATTCCTGAGGAGCCTTTCAAGGGTATCTTTCAAGTCAGGAAACTTTGAAGGAGCGACAATAACATCAATAGGTCTATGGCCATTGCCATCAGTCAAATTGCGATCTGCACCAGCAAGTAATAACATCTTTACAACATCAACAGCATTGACAGATCCACTAGATGCAGCACAGTGAAGGGCAGTGCTCTTATCTGGGCCACAGGAAAGATTTACATCTGCCTCGGATAAAGAGAGTATTAGTTTTACAACATCAACACTGCCATACATGGCAGCAACCATTAACGGGGTTCGATTCTCGAGTGCCATCTGTTTTGATGCTCTCTGACGACCATACCAGAGTCCCATTTCATTAATTGCAGAAGCAATACGCAAAATTGATTGCTTGAACCCCTCAACATCATTGTCTGCAGCAAGTTCAAGCAGACTTGAGAAAGAAATTTCAGTCTTCACTGTTCCAGGCAAATTACTCGTATCTTTAGTCATAGTTGCACTTTTTGGGGAAGAAGAAGGAGCCGGAGTATCAGGATTTAATTGTTCCGGACCACTACACATGCTTCAGTTAACTGCAGATCAATCTGAAAGCATACAAGCCAGTTGGACTAAGAAACCTCTATCTAACAAACAAGATGTCAATACAATACATATTAACGACTCTATCCCATCTAATCTAACACCCAAAAACTCTGATAAAACAGAATCATTCTTTCTTCAACGAATAAACATAGGTAACGATTCCCCTGCATCAATCCTCCACCCAATAATAAAATAAAGGAGAATATTCAGCACTAATCGTGAACTCTAACAAATTTTTCTTTACATTCAAAGATTTAAAAGAAGAAAAACAACTATCTCAAAACATGATTTAGAACAAAACCACATGATTTAGAACAAAACCACATGATTTAGAGATCGATAAATAACAAGGGTTAAAAAATCCATCCTTACAAACACATACATACATATATATCAAATAACATGAGATTAACATGCAATTAACAGAGATAGATAAATAACATGAATTAATACCCATCTCGAGTCATCATCATCATGACATGTAATTAACTGATGGTCACAAATCCAAATTTGAAAGCCCATAATACCCATCTATACTCAGTACCTATTTAAAAAATAGGTAAATAAAAAGAAGATCGTAGTAAAAGGGACTCTAGAAGAAACTCACCAATAAATTGCAAAATAAATAAAAAGAAGAAGATCGTAGTAGAAGGGACTCTAGAAGAAACTCACCAATAAATTGCAGAAAAACTTTTCAGAAGGCATTGAGATAGGAATCAGAGGACAAGGAAGACCAAGAGGCTGCAATACCAACGCAATTTATATAGGGGAAAATAAATAAATAAATAATAAAAACTCAAAGTACAAAACCACAAAAACGGTAACAAAAATCACCATCTAAATCCTTAAAAAATTCACCATTTTTCCATATTGGGGCTGCTTAGAAGGAAAAAAATTAAAATGAAAAAGAAAGTAAACCGTTATTATTGGATGTTGTTTGTCTTTTTATATCGAAACAGAACAAGAAAGAAGAAACTTTTGTCAGAAACTCGAGATAGCCACCGTTGGTCCAAGTTTTTTACTGACAAAGTGCTTCAAAATCATCATGTAGACATATTCACATGTAATTTTTGAATTATCAGAGAGAAATAAAAATAAAATTTCAAACTCACATCGATTATATAACCAAAAATAGACATGAGCAGTACTTTAATAAACATGTATCAAAATACTTAAAACCAAAGCAGAAAAATAAGTAGATATATATGAATCTGAACTTACTTATTTCCAGAGCATGGAGATCATTAAAATTCTAATAATCTGTGTTAATACGAATATGAATCCATTATCACCCAACAAAGACGCACAACCAGAGAGCTGCCACCTCCTCAAAAAGGCGGGAAAGACAAGACCATCGCGACCTGGACAACGAACGCTCCATCGCTGTAAAACCACACTTGTGTAGACAAATCTAGAGAGAGAGAGAGAGTTGTTTGAAATTGAAATTGAAATTGAAATTAGAATGAAATGATATGGAAATTCACTCGACATGAAAGAAAGAAGAGGGGGTTTAAAACTTTGAAAAGGTTTTGAAAGGGAGTTTTGGGAACCGGCTGAAACGGTGGAGAGGGGAGAGTGGTATAGTGAGAGTAGGTGAGTTGGGGAGGGGTTTGGTGACCGGATGAATCGGTGGACCCGTGGATGAATTAAACTGGATTGGGATGTTCTAGTGGTGTCCGCCAATTGGAGCCTTTGATGGAGCGTACCGCCGGATATCGGGCGATGGCCTTTTTCGTTAATTTAGGTTTCTTTGGTGAAATTTACTCGGTTAAATTATACTAATCGCCTCTCAAATTTAAAATATCTATAGTAGAGGGTTAAATTAGTTTAATGAAACTTTTTTTTTATATTAAAATAAAAGAGTTATTATATACAATATAAGTAAGTTTTAAATTTAAGATTTTGAGTTTCATTAACATACTTATCACTTAGGCCTCTTTTAGAAAGTGGGTTAAAAATTACCTCTTAACTTTTTACTCATTTTAAATCACATCATCTTTCACATTTTTTATACGTTTTTAAAAAAAAAATTCACAAAGCCAATTTTTAACCATTTTTCCAAAACAACTCTTAAGCAATATACATCTTATGATATTAAATCATTTATTATTTATTTTTATTATTAGTTATTTAAATTACACACGCATTGTGTGTGTCGCCCGCTAGTATATATATATATATATATATATTTAGAACAAGTGGAGCCCGTGAATACCTATTTAATACAACTAATATATTTAATCTAATTGTTATACCTAAATATTTATTCCACTTTAGTTTAGTTTAAAATAAAATATTGGGTAAATTATCAATAAATTTTAATAGTTGAATTTAATTTCTATCAAAACCTATTGAAAATAAGTCTTAGTAAAATCGTTGCTAAAAATAAATTTTTGTGACATTTTTGCATATATCACTAAAAATTGACAATTAGTGATTTTTTTTTCATAATTTTTATAAATTGTCGCTAAAAGCTACAATTAGTAATGTTTTTCTATGATAAATTTTTTAAACTGTTGTTGAAACTTGAAAATTAATAACAATTTTTTTAAACTGTCGCTAAAACTTATAATTAGTGACATTTTGTGTGACAAAATTTTTAAATTGTTGCTGAAAATTAACAATTAGTGACATTTTTAAATAGTATTTGCTGAAAGATATCATTAATTATCACAGAACCTATTTGATAATAAATCCACGTATTAAGACCTATACGTAAGTCTTCCTTTAATATAGCATTGTGTCCCCTTAATGCATATGATGATATTGTTCTTGTATTTAATAAAAATATATTTCTTGATATTTATTTAAAATATAGATTATCTCTTATAAGTTTAAAATTTATAAATATTTTTTGTCAAAATTTTTTATTTAACAGAATTAATAAAAAAAAATATAATTCTTAACTACTCTCCTATAAAGTTATAAAATTACTTAAATTTTTAATTAGAATATATTTCTAACATTATAAAAAAAATATTAATTGAGTTGATGATTTACAAAAAAATATATATATACTATTTTCTTATATTTTTTTGTATTTCATAGTATTTACTGAATTTTTTAAAAAATTTCTTCACAAATATTATAGGTATGTTTTTCTAAAATATTCTATTTCATAGTATTCTATTTCATATTATAGGTATGTTTTTTTAAAATATTCTATTTCATAGTATATTTTTTTAAAATTTTCCTTGTTTCAGTACATCTAGATTATATGCATTTAAAAAAAAATTAAAAATAACCAAAATATTCAAAACATTCACTAAAAAAAATACAAATTAAAACCTCAAAATCTGATTTTAAAAATTAGATAACGGAACGGACATAATTTCCTAATTAAATTTATCATTTTTCATAATTTCGTAATCAAACATTATATCCATTAGAATAGTCATTTCTAGACATTTATCTCATAACAAAATAAATATAAAATATAAGTATTTTTAGTCAAATAATTCAAGATTATTTATCCTAAAACTAACAATCCGTTACATTTTAATTCTCCAGTCCATCGTAACAAATATGGCCTACGAGTAATTTGATCCTTTTAGGAGGTGTAGCTTTTGCCTAAATTACTTCATCTTTCAAACAAAAGTCCTATTTTGTTTAGATTTTTTTATCCTTATTGACTAATTAAATTTTATAAAAAAATATTTTTTTTATTTTTACATAAAAATATTAACGCTCCGTTATATTTTCTGATGGAAAATATTTGTTATGAAAAACTTTTTTTAAAAAATATTTTCTAAGAAAAATATTTTTCTATGTTTGGTAATAGTGATAATAGAATGAAGGTAGAGATGGAGGTGGTGGCGACGGTGGCCCAGATGGCAACGGTGATAGTGGGGATGGCCATGGTGATGGTGGTTTGGTAGTGGAGGTGAGAGTGGTCGTGTGGTGATATTGGTAAAATTTTAGTTTGAAAAATATTTTCTACCTTTCAAAAGTGGAAAATATTTTTTTACCTAAATAAACTTATTTTTTATTGATCATAAAAAATATTTTCTATTAACTTTTATTTTTTATTGTATCAAATACTAAAAAATACAGAAAATATTTTCACCCAAACCAACGAAGCATAACAATGAAAAAAACAATCAAAGATCTGCTCAATTTTCTCGGGCCAAGTTTGGGAAGACTAAATAAGTGCACTTTTTGTCTTTTTAGACTAAAAAGTTGAGGTTGAAAATATGAATGTTTGGGTTAACTTTTTGACTTTTTATGGAAAAATGTGTAATAAAAAATTGTAAAAATTAGTTTGTAGGAGAAAATTAGAATTGGGAATTGTGTAGCCGTAATTGTTGACTTTTGGTCAATAGTGATGACTTTTTAACTTTTTGAGTAACTTTTTGACTTTTTAACTTTTTTTTAAACTACCCAAACTTACAAATTAATATTTTTAACGTTACCAAACATATTAACTTTTATGACAACAATTTTATTCTAAAAGCAAAACATTACTGTCAAACCAGCGTTAAGTGGACAGACAAATCTTGCTTGACTGGGAAAATTCATGAATGCAACATGACACAAGCTTAGCCATAGAAGGCATCGTGACCTGACTATGGTGGTAAATGCATATGGTACTGTGTAAAACTTGGTTAATTTAGAAATTTGTCACAAATTGTTTGATGTTTTTATTTTAAAAATATGTCTAGTATTTAGTATGACTTCAATTCACAAACTATGACATAAAACTAAGAAACAAGGTGACAGAGTGGGGTGAGGTTATGCTAGTTGATATGAGAGGAGATCGCAAGGCTGGGCCGGGTGAGAGAAGTTGGAGTGGTAGGAGTGGAGTGGGTGGTGAGATGGATGAGTAGAAGGAAAATGAGAAGGGGTGTCGGAAGAGGTGGCTGGTGGCGCCAAGCAGTCGTGGGAACTTAGTTGGGTCTCTTTAAGATTTATTAGGGTTAGGGTTACATATATATTAATTTTTTTTTTAAGAATATGACCAAGGTTACATTTTTGAGACAAAAATAATTCAATGTGTTTTGTTTGAGTTTTCTAGATTAAGTTGTTTATTAACTAAGTTTTTTGATTTTCGTATTTTTTTGTTTTTAGTGAATATTTTTATTAAACATTTTTTTTTTATGTTTTTAGATGCACCTTACTTAGATACATCTAAAAAGTAAAAAATTTGTGAAAAAATATTTAAAAAAATTAATAAATACATAAAAATATAAAAAATGTACTGAATTCTCGTATTTTTTTTTATATTTTTGATATTTAGTGAATTTTTAAAAGGCTTTTTCACAATTTTTTTACTTTTTAGGTATATTTATTTTAGGTATGTCTAAAAATATAAAAAAAAATTGTTTAAAATATTAAAAATTTTAGTAAAAATAAAAAAAAAAACACAAAAAATAAGAAAGTAGAATTTTCTATTTTTGGAAAAATCTAACTAAGCAAATAGAATATATTTGTACTTTTATGTCGAATTTTAAGTATAACTTTTTTCTATGCCAACTCAAAATTTGTCAAGTTTGATAGAATTTTTAACAATAAGTGGTAAAATGCAAAATGACCAACCCATATAGAGGGCATTTGATACTTTCATTTGGCATTGGATTTTTGAACTAAAAAAGCATAAAAGACATAGGCTACGTCACATCCAAATCATAATTATTTTATTTTTTCTATCACAAAAATCAAAAAGATCCAAAAAGCCAACTAAAAATGTCTTAACCAAACGATGACAATCACCATTGAAAATGGTCTATGTCAATATTGGAAAAAGATTGAGATTCGTAAAGCGTCTTTCTTAATTTATTTACAATGATATGACAGATTACATATCAAAGAAGAGATTGGGGGTTTCTCTCCCAAGATAATCTAACAACTGATTAATTTTTTCATAAAATAAAATTTTAAAAAAAATTTAATTTGTCACAAACTCAACCATGTGAGATTAAACTCCCTTATTTGTCATTGTAGGTGAATTATGGGTGTCGTTTGGCAATTGGGTTAGGTTGGCTTTTTTGTAATGCCCCGAAATAAGTAACAATTGCCTGTCTCATAACATTCCTTACAATTAATCAATAACCTCGTATTTTATAATCCTTTTATAATCTTAATCATACAAAAGATGACATATGCGGGTATACATTCATAAATCCTATGTTCTAAATCTATAGAATATGACATGGATACATGAATTAAAATAAAAATACAATCAAGTAATTATATGCCCTAATGGCTATATCTTTTGTTACGACGCGAATCCGCCCCTAGAGATTTAAGCTGTGACCGGCCAGTAATCTCAGATTACTTTTGCCCTCAAAGACAAAATAACCATAATATAATAGCGAGGCATTGTGGAAGCAATATTAAAACATAACTCTGTTTATCGAGCAATGCATACATGTAATTTTTACAAGTAGTTAAAACTTCAACCTTCTTTCATAGATATGAACACATAGTTACATCATAACATCTTAGACACTTACACAAAAAATCATACATAATAAGTGTTCAAATATAAAAAAAAAACAAAACAAAACAAAATAATTTAAAACAACAGGGTTGACACAACTTGGCTCCACATGAATCCAAGATCGCCTCATTACGGAGGCACTCCAAAGCGGCTTTACAGTAATACAAAATCATATCATATATGTTCCGAAGTAAAGCATACATAAGTACTTATCGTATCAAAGTTCATAAATCATATTCATATGTGGTAAATCTAATAGTGCATAACAAAGGGACTACATGGGTCTAACAAAGAGACCATATAGGTCAAGCAAAGAGACCACCTGGGTCAACATTAGAGGTTTCTGTGCACATGTAACAAAGGACTACGGTATTATTTCCCCCCCTCCCAAATGAAGGCCTTATAACAAAAGGTCAACATTAGAAATCTCTGTTCGCCCGACATCTCGTGACGACTGATGTCAGTTTCCTTGTCCCTTGCCATGTTATGGGACAACTGGGACTGTCTTCTGTCCTCCTTTCTGGGTATCAGTTTTGGCTGCTGGTGCCAGCATGTCCTGCAACGGGAACGATGGTTGCATCATGTTGTTTTTCATCATGAAGTTGACCACTGCCTACAGGTCTGCCAACTTGTTTATCATATCCTTCATCTCCTCATCTCATCTTAGACCCCTATCTTTCCATACCTGGAGATCGCTTTCATTGTAGTATTCATCTCGGTCTCCCATCCTCGGGCCGTTACGCCCCTTGCCGACGTCATTCGCCCCAAGATTCGATTCATGCGCTCATTCGTTACCGTTCTTTCCTCTGGCGTTAGGATCCACATGTTCCTCTTCCTCACTGTGGATGTCGTCTTCAATTCTCTCTTCTTGTCCGTTGTTGGCCATATATCCTACTAAATTCCTATAGACGGCACCAAATTGTGAGTGTTGATTTTTGACCACACAACCAAATAGGGAACTTAGTTGGAGAGCATCGGCAGAATAGATTGAGCCAACTACCTCCCAACAAGGAGGTAAGAATACCGCGGTGGTTCGTCCACCCAGGGATACTTCGACGATCAAGTCAGTAAATGTTATCTCTCACAAATATCAAATAAGTTCTTAAACTCACCAGTCAAAAACTTACCTCAGACCCACGAGGGTATCTCACTTTTATAACCAGCATTGACCTAGTCCCCTAGAAGCCTCACTTCGTTGGACTCAAGCTTAATGCTCATCCTAGACTCTCGGCTAGATAGGGATAAACTCCTCATGAGCCTTATCCTTGTCTAGACTAAGAGCCTCTTCTGTTCTAAAACTCTTGTCCTTTTCTGAATATCTCAAGATTCTGGCATTATCGCAGAACATCTCAGCAATGCAGTGATCACCTTGGCAACGTGACTCATCCACGTGGCACCTTTAGCCATCATCGCGAGATTATCCTGGCCACGTGACGTCATTCATAAATACTTCCCCACTATATCACTTGCATATCATTGGATTTATAAAATGGGTCTAACACTACAAGAAAAAGCAGATTTCGCGACTAAAAATAGATTTTTCGTCGTTGAAAGTAGCAGAATTGGCGACTAAAATGGAATTCACTTTTGGCGACTAAAATAGTTTAATAGCCAAATGTAGGGGTTTTAGCGACTAAAAGTCAGTTTAGTCGCCGAATATAGGGGTTTTAGCGACTAAAAAAATTTTAGTAGCCAAAAGAGAGGGGTTTTGGCGACTAAAAACATTTAGTAGCCAAAAGTATAGGTTTTGGCAACTAAAAAATAGTTTGGTCGCCGATTATACGTGTTTTACCGACAAAAATCAATTTCGTAACCAAAAGTGAAGCTTTTTGGCTACTTAAAAAAATTTAGTAGCTAAAAGTCAAGAATTGCATACTAAAATGCAATTTAGTCGCCCTAAGTAAAGGTTTTGGCGACTAAATTTCAGTTTAGTCGCCAAAAGTAGAGGTTTTTCAGCGGGAATGAATTTTTTTAGCGACTAAAATATAATTAGTGGCCAAAACTATACAATTGGCGATTAAAAAATAGATTTAGTCGCCAAAAGTGATATAATTTTTTTTTAGTAAATAATTTATTTTTTACATAAATTATATTTGAATAAAAATAATTATTTTTATATATATAGCTAGATATTAATACGGGTCAATATAGTATATAAATAATATATGTTGCATATATATTTATGTGGTGTTGTAGTGACATAGTGGAGAGAGTGTGTGGCTAAAGGTTTAGAATGTGGGAGAGGTTGGCGATTCGAATCTCAGAAAAAACAAAAAAGTTGGTTTTTTTTTTTTTCATGGAAGCACCTTTGGCGACCAAAATTTTAGTCGCCGAAAGTGTTTATTTTGGGCGACTAAACGGTTTAGTCGGTGATTCATGGACTATTGGCGACTAAAAGATTAGTCGCTAAATGTGTGATTTTAAAAAGTGCAAATCACTATTGGTGACTAAATCGTTGGTCGCTAAAGGGCTATTTTTTGCCGACTAAAAAAATTTTAGTCGCCAATACCTCTGACGACCATATATACGTGACAAAACGGGCGACTAAAAACAGACTTTTTTAGTCGCCAAATGTGCTTTTTCTTGTAGTGTAAAAAGTGAATTTGTATATTATTTTTCTTAATTTAATAAGGAAGTAAAATGAATACATGAATCCTACCCAATGTTCTCATTATATAGAATAGTGATTTCCTATTTAATACCTAATTTTCATCCTTTAAAGGCTAAATCTATAAATAAATAGTAAGAAATTGACAAATCTTGTAATTAATTCCTTTAATATTTTTGCCTACATTTACTAGCATTATGTTTTCAAATATATTGTGATCAAAACCGGAAATAAATAATTGGAAAAATTACAAAAAAAAAAAAAAACAGCCTAGGATTTGAACTTTATAACAAAATAAATTTTGAGTTTTGAGTTTTATTAATTTAAATCTTAATCTTTTAATTTTTTTTTCAATCTAAATCATTTGCATATTTTGTTAAGTAAAATTGTCTGAAAAAAGTATATTTTAATCATTAAACTTAATGTAGATGCACAAAAAATGTCTAAAATTCTCGCTTCCATTAAGTTTAATGAATAAAATACATTTTAAATTTTTTTTTTTTAACAAAAATAGGCAAATAGTTTAGATTGAAAACAAACCAAAAGATTAGAATTTAAATTGACAAAATTAAAATTTTAGAATTTATTTTGTTATAAGGCTCAAACCTTGAAATTTTAATTTTAATTTTTTTTTATAATAAAGGCTAAATCTATAAATAAATAGTAAGAAATTGACAAATCTTGTAATTAATTCCTTTAATATTTTTGCCTACAGTTACTAGCATTATGTTTTCAAATATGTTGTTATCAAAATCGGAAATAAATAATTGGAAAAATTACAACAAAAAAAAAAAAAACAGCCTAGGATTTGAACTTTATAATAAAATAAATTTTGAGTTTTCAGTTTTATTAATTTAAATCGTAATCTTTTAATTTTTTTTTTCAATCTAAATCATTTGCATATTTTGTTAAGTAAAATTGTCTGAAAAATATATATTTTAATCATTAAACTTAATGTAGATGCACAAAAAATGTCTAAAATTCTCGCTTCCATTAAGTTTAATGACTAAAATACATTTTTCTGAATTTTTTTTTTTAACAAAAATAGGCATATAGTTTAGATTGAAAACAAACCAAAAGATTAGAATTTAAATTGACAAAATTAAAAATTTAGAATTTATTTTGTTATAAGGCTCAAACCTTGATTTTTTTTTTTTGTTGTAATTTTCCATAAATAATTTATATGATTTTTAATTTTTCTTTTATACACATATTTAATCTATCTAAATGATTAAACCATTAATTGCTTTCTTTGGGTTATACTTTTTCTTAACGCATCCATATTTGTACTATTTTTAAGATGACGATAGCTCTTAAATGTTAATACATAATATTATTTTGTCTTAATGTAAAATATTTTTCAAACAAATAAGCATCTAATCTCAAAAAGAGATGTCCCGTGATTTTTAGAATATAGCGGTGCAAATGAAATATTTTATTAATAAATAATTCAAACTTTATTTAAAGACATGATTATTCATGTTTATCTTTAAAATGAATCAAGTGTGAGCATTTCCTCAAATATTTTTCTTTTGTAAACAAGTCGAACTTAATTGGTGTCATTCTTGACTTTTTTTGTATTCATAAACACTAGTACATCAAGAATATTTATACAATGTGACATATGTTTATATATAAGTGTCATTTTAGATATCGTTTGTGGCATTTACCTACATATTTTGTGACATTTTTTAAATGGCACTAAATTTCTTACTAGTGTCACTTAAAAATGTCACCTTGACTTATTGATTGGTTGCCACTAAAAATATAAATAAATAAATAAAAGTTTACAACATCAATTCTACTAATTATTTTCTTTTACATGCAAAATAAATAAATAAATAAAAGTTCATTTATATAATGCAAATACAATATCCATGAAATTAACAAAATACAACAAAAGCAACCATTCGTGAAAAAAAAAAATAAAAAATTACAACTTAAAAATCTCATCTATCTTAAGCGATTACAAGTATGTCAATCCCAAGGAAATGTACTTCGAAATTGAAATACAAACAAATAAAATGCTGAAATTGAAGGTACAAGAAATGTAATACTATGTCTATGATTATTCTTCCTGGAAATGAAAAATAACAATAAAGGAAATGAAGTGTTGGGGTTAATGATTTGTTTGAAGCTTTCTCTCTTCATTCATTACTATTTATAGGCTTCCTAACACTACTAGTAATTGTTAAAGGGCCTGCAACTGCCTCACTTCTGGTTGAGCTTCACATTTGGCTCCCTCCGAATTTGAATTTGGCTCTCAACCATTCGGGTATCAACTATCAACTTTTCCTTGCCACCATAGCTCCTTATGCTCGATTATCATGTTTCGTGTATTTTCCATTGTGGACATGCTATGTGTCCAACTCTCATTGGAAGGTTTGAATATGACGCCAACACATGTTAATATGGTACTTGTGTGAAGGTCGCGTGCCACACGCGACCTCATGCCTAGTACATCAATTTTTAATTTTGGTAGTTTGGTTACCTTATTAATTTGAATTGTTAAAAATATTCTTAGAAGGTTTGTTTTTTTTATAGGAGGAACTTTGTAAAAGTTGAAATAGGCGTAGGGAAATTTTATTTAAAATGAATTGCAATAATTGACTTCTCATGTTTTATGTTAATATTGATTACATATTATACGTGCAAATTATTTTATTAATGAAGTTTGAAACAAGAATGTGGCATAGATATGTGCAGTGATTGAAAAGTTAACACTTGGGTTTTGAAATTTTAATCCTAATTTATATATTTGAACATAATGTCTAATTTTTTTTTTTTGGAGCAAATGAAAAATGTTTAGAATTTTGATTACTATTAAAAGTATGAATTAAATACATTTCAATGCTAATAATGAAAAGTAGGAGTCAAATATTTTTAATTATAACTGCTTAATTATTAAGTTACATATATATGAAGGATGAATCTTAATCATAATTCGGGGGAAAAAAAAAAGGAAAGAAGAAAAGAGTTATAACTAACCATCACATATGGTATAATCAAAATATTTTAACCAATATCACCATGAATCATCATTAATAGGACAATCAGTTGTAGCTAAGTCATAACTAATACAATAATATGTTATAACCAATTATCACAAACATTATAATCAAGGCATATGGTTTTATATGATACAAAATTTTGAATAAAAGTTATGAAATTTCCTACTATTTATATGATGAAATTTTGAAGATACACCAAAAAAAGAAAAAAAGAAAAGAAAAAGGAAGACGTTAATGATATTGTATGATGTAGTCAAACAAAATATATGACATGCTATTTGAGAGAGATCATTTTTAAGAAGTGAATGCCATTGCGAGTAGATTTGAAAGGATATTGTTCTATATAGTAAATAGTTAATAATAAAATATTTAGAAACTTTAAAAGATTCATAGTTACCCATCAGAAGTGTTAATCATATAATTTAATTTTAATGATATCTAAAATATTATTTGATAAATTTTGATTTTTTTAATATACATATTTTATATTATTTGACACAAAATATTATCTGTTTAAAATATATATTGTATGATATATTTGTTATAAATATCTTTTAATAGAAGTTACTATGCTATATTTGATTTTACGAAAATATTTTCGAAACTTTACTATTCACATATTGAAAAATCCGATTGGTCACTATTCATTTTTTGACAAATTTGATATTGATTGGTTATCTTCTTTTGACAAAATTGATATACCCACGTAGGTGGTGGGTCATTTTTTACTAAAGTGTATTTAAAATTTTTACAAAAATTTTAAAAGGAGTATACGTTTTCAGATATTATATAAATATTATTTAAAGAGATTTTACTATGTATACAAATATTTTAATAGAGAAGTTACTGTATAGTCAAATATTTTAATAGAAAAGTTAGTATACAGTCACTGTGCATTTTTGTTATTTACTGGAGAAGTTTGAAAAATTTTGTTGTTACTATTCATCGATAGCGACCTGACTATATTTTTCAAACACGTGTGGCGTACGTATCTATTCCGCGTGAAGAAAAAAGTCAAAGGAGGAGCATCTTGTGCTCCGTCACCTTATGATCCGAAGGAACGTCTGCCTCCCAACGGTTATATTTTTGGATATATATAGAAGTGTTTTGTGAGGAGAAAAATGAAAAACTTGAAGAGAAAAAAATCTGTGTACTCCAAAATTTTGATTATATTTTTGAAAAATGTTTGAGGGCCACAAAAACAGTGGCTCAAATGGCTCAAAATTGCCAAAACGACGTCGCTTTGGCAGGTTTTGCTTCCAAAACGACGTCGTTTTGGCAGTTTTGAGCCATTTGAGCCACTGTTTTTGTGGCCCTCTACCATTGCTGTATATTTTTTTCTCTTTACTCTTTCACTTTTAGATCTAAGTATTGTTTTGGTCTTACACTTTCATATCTACTCTTTGTGAGAGAATTATTGTAAAAGGTGGTTAAAATACCTCTTATCTCTATTGATTATTTTGTGAGAGGATTTTGTCAGGGTGAGACATTTATTGTTGAGTGAGGCTCAACAGATGAGCGTAATATAATGATTCTGGTTTAGACCTGACCCATTTATTGTTTTGGATCCGGGATTATTTGTCTTGATGGTTGTTCATGTCCTTGTGCATCTTATTCCTTATTGAATTGGGTTGTGTGAGTATTGTGGTTGTGTTTGAAACAGGTTGAGAGTTCGGTTTTTTATTTTTCAAATGAGTCTTTGCCAAGAATTTTGCTTATTCGCTTGAGCGAATCTTCTTGCACTTGAGCGATCTTTTATAGTTTGCAAAACTATTGAGAGTTTGATATTTATGCTTAAGCAACACTTCTTGCGATCGAGCAAACTTTTATAGGTCTGAACTACTGGGAGGGGTGCATTGGGTGTTCGAGCGACCATTCTTGCGCTCGAGTAGTATCTTCGTTTGTGTCTGGTGGCTCGAGCGAGCATTCTTGCGCTCGAGCTTGTGTCTGCAAACGTTCTAAAACCTAGATCTCTTTTCTCTCTCTCTCTAGAAACCATCTCTAAAACCTCAAATACACCTTGATCCGTTGATTTCTACACCATTGTCCTATGGGAAAAAGGATAGAGCTTGCCTAGAGTTTCCTTTTAATCGGAACAAAGTTGATTTTCGGCTTCGCCAAAGTTTTCTCTCTCTCTCTCTCCCTTGTCTTCTAGCTCGGAAGTAGGAATTTCTCCACACTTTGTATGGTTTTTAACTTGGTTATTTGTCTTTTTAAAGGAATCATGGAATTTGGGGATTTTTTTTAACAAATTTAGGGTTTTGGTTTAAAAATCAAAAGAGGGGTTTTCAAATGGTTCTCTTGGAAATGATTATGGGAATGTATTTATGGTTGAATTATAATGAAATAATAATTTTTTATCTTTGAAATTGATTTATAAAGAAAAGGGGGTTTGCCCTAATTTTGGATATTGGAAATGATGTTGGTTATTGTGGAATTGGAATGATAATGATGATGATGGTCGAGTTGAATATGCATTATCACTCATATCTTGGAATTTTAAAAAGTATATCTTTGTTGGAATTATCTACCTGTTTAAAGATATCTGTTTTGGGCTATTGGTAGATGATAGCTATGATTGTTATAGAAATTGCATGAGAATTATGAAAATTGAAACTAATTAAATACATTTCAATGCTAATAATGAAAAGTAGGAGTCAAATATTTTTAATTATAACTGTTTAATTATAAAGTTACATATATATGAAGGATGAATCTTAATCATAATTCGGGGGAAAAAAAAAAAAAAAGGAAAGAGGAAAAGAGTTATAACTAACCATTACATAAGGTATAATCAAAGTATTTTAACCAATATCACTACGAATCATCATTAATAAGACAATCAGTTGTAGCTAAGTCATAACTAATACAATAATATGTTATAACCAATTATCACAAACATTATAATCAGGGCATATGATATTATATGATACAAAATTTTGAAGAAAAGTTATGAAATTTCCTACTATTTATATGATGAAATTTTGAAGATGCACCAAAAAAAGAAAAAAAGAAAAAAAAGAAGACGTTAATGATATTGTACGATGTAGTCAAACAAAATATATGACATGCTATTTGAGACAGATCATTTATAAGAAGTGAATGCCATTGCGAGTAGATTTGAAAGGATATTGTTCTATATAGTAAATAGTTAATAATAAAATATTTAGAAACTTTAAAAGATTCATAGTTACCCATCAAAAGTGTTAATCATATGGTTTAATTTTGATGATATTTAAAATATTACTTGATAAATTTTGATTTTTTTAATATACAAATTTTATATTATTTGACACAAAGTATTATCTGTTTAAAATGTATATTGTATGATATATTTGTTATAAATATTTTTTAATAGAAGTTACCATGCTATATTTGATTTTACGAAAATATTTTGGAAACTTTATTATTCATATGTTGAAAAATCCGATTGGTCACTATTTATCTTTTGACAAATTTGATATTGATTGGTTATCTTCTTTTGACAAAATCGATATACCCACATGGGTGGTGGGTCATTTTTTACTAAAATGAATTTAAAATTTTTACAAAAATTTTAAAAGGAGTATATATTTTCAGATATTATATAAATATTATTTAAAGAGATTTTACTATATATACAAATATTCTAATAGAGAAGTTACTGTATAGTCAAATATTTTAATAGAAAAGTTACTATACAGTCACTGTGCATTTTTGTTATTTACAGGAGAAGTTTGAAAAATTTTGTTGTTACTATTCATCAACAGCGACCTGACTATATTTTTCAAACACGTGTGGCGTACGTTTCCATTCCGCATGAAGGAAAAAGTCAAAGGAGAAGCGTCGTGCGCTCCGTCACCTTGTGATTCGAAGGAACGTCTGCCTCCCAATGGTTATATTTTTGGGTATATATAGAAGTGTTTTGAGTGGAGAAAAATGAAGAACTTGAAGAGAAAAAAATATGTGTACTCCAAAATTTTGATTGCATTTTTTTCTCTCTACTTTTTCATTTTTAGATCTAAGTATTGTTTTGGTCTTACACTTTCATATCTACTCTTTGTGAGAAAACTATTGTAAAAGATGGTTGAAATACTTCTTATCTCTATTGATTATTTTTTGAGAGGATTTTGTAAGAGTGAGGCATGTATTATTGAGTGAGGCTCAGCAGATAAGTGTAATATAATGATTCTAGTTTAGACCTGACCCGTTTATTGTTTTAGATCCGGGATTATTTGTCTTGATGGTTGTTTATGTCCTTGTGCATCTTATTCCTTATTGAATTGGGTTGTGTGAGTATTGTGGTTGCGTTTGAAACAGGTTGAGAGTTCTTTTTTTATTTTTCAAATGAGTCTTTGGCAAGAATTTTGCTTGTTCTCTTGAGCGAATGTTCTTGCACTCAAGCGGTCTTTTATAGTTTGCAAAACTATTGAGAGTTCGATATTTGCGCTCAAGAGACATTTCTTGTGATCGGGCGAACTTTTATAGGTCTGAACTACTGGGAGGGGCGCATTGGGTGTTCGATCAACCATTCTTGCGCTCGAGCAGTATCTTTGTTTGTGTCTGGTCGCTCAAGCGACCATTCCTGCACTAGAACGGTTAAACATTCTAAAACCTAGATCTCTTTTTTCTCTCTCTAGAAACCATCTCTAAAACCTCAAATACACCTTGATCCGTTGATTTCTACACCATTGTCCTATGGGAAAAATGATAGAGCTTGCCTAGAGTTTCCTTTTAATCAGAGCAAAGTTGATTTTCGGCTTCGCCAAAGTTTTCTCTCTCTCTCTCTCCCTTGTCTTCTAGCTTTGAGGTAGGAATTTCTCCACACTTTGTATGGTTTTTAACTTGGTTATTTGTCTTTTTAAAGGAATCATGGAATTTGGGGATTTTTTAAACAAATTTAGGATTTTGGTTTAAAAATCAAAAGAGGAGTTTTCAAATGGTTCTCTTGGAAATGATTGTGGGAGTGTATTTATGGTTAAATTATAATGAAATGATAATTTTTTATCTTTGAAATTGATTTATAAAGAAAAGGGGGTTTGCCCTAATTTTGGATATTGGAAAACGATGTTGGTTATTGTGGAATTGGAATGATAATGATGATGATGGTCGAGTTGAATATGCATTATCACTCATATCTTGGAATTTTGAAAAGTATATCTTTGTTGGAATTATTTACCTGTTTAGAGATATTTGTTTTGGGCTATTGGTGGATGATAGCTATGATTGTTGTAGAAATTGCATGAGAATTATGAAAATTGAAACTAATTTCTCACCCATTTGCATTGAGCATTGTTGAAAAATAGGTGAATACATTAGTGAATCTGGGTAGGGGGTGTGGTTATGGTATTATTGTTGGCCTGTGTGTCCTTGATGAAAGTCCAAAAACTTGTGCGGTTAGGTGCCGAGCCTTCCGGTTAGTACCAATAATGGCAATTAGTAGTGCTTGTATAGCCTACTTGTAGACATGTACCTAGAGATTTCTAGTGTTTTATCCACCACCTTGTTTTCGGTTGTAAAGGAAATGTTTTCATGAATTATGATATAAACATGGCATTGCATGATATGGAAAGAGATATAAATGTTTCGGCCCGAGCATTGCATATGCATTCAACTAATAGCTTATTAAGATTCATACACTGTGCTAAAGTATCTCTGTTGGGCTTTGGCTCACCCTATGTGGAAAACCAATTTCAGGTACTAATGATATGCCTCTGCCAAGGCAGTAGCTCAGAAGGACTTGGAGCCAAGAGTTTCTTTTTTGTTATTATTGTATTTATTTTGTACAAGCTTAGGGATTTATATGTATTGAATTTAAACTCACTTTTGTTGTAACCAAACATCGTCTTGGAAAGCTATAGCCATCAGGGCATTAATTTATCTATTTTGACTTTTATTTCATAATTTTGTTTATGACACATGCTATAGATTCAGGGTTAGGGCTTATGAATGTATAGTTGCATGTGCCATCTTTTATAAAAATTGAATCATATGAATGTAAAGATATCATATTCAAAATTGGGTTGTTATTTAATTAATAGCATGGGATGAATTATGTTACAACTTGGTATAAGAGCTACCAGGTTTGAATACTTTGGGATCGTGGGATGTGGTTTTTACCACAGTGGGTTATCTCACTAGTTTTTGTTAGAAGTAAACCTAGTATGCTATGTGATAACATGCTTATGTGACTAAGTGGGTATGAAATTTAATTTTTAAGACATTGATTGGGTTTACGAGTTTCTAGAAGTCCTGTTAGAAGAGCACTTGATTACTGTTATTTCTAACTGAAACTTTGGCAACGTCGCGGGATGTTCATTATCTAGAAAGGAAATTTGAATGTATTTATGTGACTACGTGCTTATGTGGAGTAAATTAATTGTTGTCCACTGCATTAGGATGCGAGTGAGTTAGTTTCGACACATTTGTAAATGTGCTAATCTCTTGTGTTACCTTCATTAAGATGTCAGGACGTGGACGTGGACGTGGTGGTGGTAGGTGTGACAGGCCTAGACGGTAGGGGGTGCTGTTATCGGATGATATTTCGACACAGGAGGAAGTGGTTGGTCTGTAGGCCATGGGTGCTTTGGCCCGTGAAATGGCCAAAGCCTTGCGGGAATCCATGGACATTCTTAGAACTGAGAATCAAGTCTAGGCCCATATTACTGAGACCGGGCCGTCTTTTCTGAAGAGGGAGGTCTTCTAGTCTAATCCGAATAAGTTTTTGTTAGATCTGAAGGAGCCACTGAAGGTAGATGGGTGGCTAAAGCAAATGGTGAAGACATTCGAGATGCTTAGCATCGAGAACGATGGGCTGAGAGTGACCTTGGCATCTTTCCAACCGAGGGGAGATGTGGGTCAGTGGTGGAAGTATGTGCGTGGGCTCATTGAAGTAACTTGGGAGGCCTTTGTCAACGCTTTCTAGGACAAGTTTTTTCCTTCCACTACTAGAGAGGGGTTGAGAGGGTATTTTTTTGAAGCTCAAGCAACTTAACACGTCGGTGGCCGAGTTTGAGGCTACGTTTACTAGTTTGTCAAGGTTTGCACTGGAACTTGTGGCTACGGAGAAATGCCGTTGCATTGAGTTCGAGAAGAGGTTGAAGATCAGACTTCTTTTCAAAGTGGTTGGGTCCATTATTAGGGACTACGGACACCATATGGAGGCAGCGACTCATCTTGAGATTGTGGTTTAGTCGAAAAAGGATCAAATGAGGGGCTCTAAGCAGAAGAGTCAAGAGGTTCAAGGAGGAACTCGGGATAGCATGAAGTAGAGGGGTTTCACCCCACAGCAATTCCAAGGAGCATAGTCTAGATCCACTTTTTATGTACCAAGTTCGGGGTCAAAGAGAGGTGGTCAGGGTGGGATCACTTATTTCAAGTGTGGTCAGCTGGGCCACAAGTCTTTAGTTTGCCCGTAGAGAGGAAGAGGGCAACAGTCTACATCATCTGCGGCTCATCCTCAAAGCTAGAGTTAGGGGAGAGGGCAACCGCCTACCTGTTATCAGTGTGGGCAGTCAGGGCACATGAGGAGGTTTTTCTCTCAGTCGGGTGGCACATCTAGTGCATCTGGTTCAAGGCAGACACATAATCATCAGCCTACACCGTTAGTTCAGGCCTCGAGGGCCAGTCAGGGAGCCTCTTGGGCTTAATAAATGTTTCAAACTTATGCTCTGAGAGGTGAGCAGGTAGAGCAGAGACCTTCAAGGCGTATGTATGCTGTTACCATGCCAGATTTGTTGCCAGCACCTTCGGTAGTGAGGGGTAACTTCTTGTTGTGTAATTCTATTGCTAATGTGTTGATTGATATTGGTGCATCTCATTCTATCATTTCGTCTGCATTTGCATCAACCTTGGGGTTAGAAGTGGCTCAGTTAACATCTCCACTTACGGTAGAGTCACCTGTTAGTGGTGAGGTTGTGTTGGATCAAGGGTGTCGGGGTTGTGAGATAGGTCACCGACTTCTTTTGCTTTTGTGTTAATTGACATGTCGAGTTTTGATGTTATTTTGGGCATAGATTGGTTGTCATCCTATCGGGCTATTATAGATTGTTATCATTAGAGAGTTATGGTGTGCACCTCGAGTGGTGAGTGCTTTTATTTCCTAGGGGACTGAGTCGATAGAGCTTGGTTGCTAGTGTATGATCCGCGTAGTCGTGGTGAGCTTAATCTCTTTCTTGCTACACTCTTGGGTGTTAAGAGTGATGTGGTCCGAATAGAGTTGTCGAGGGTAGTTTGTGAATACCTGGAAATTTTTTCCAAGGATCTTATTAATTTGCCACCTCACCGTGAGATTGAGTTCTTTATCGATTTAGTGCCTGGCACGACACCAATTTCTACGCCACTGTATAGATTGCACCCGCTGAGTTGAGTGAGTTGAAGATTCAACTCCAAGAATTATTAGATAAGGGCTTTATTCGCCCTAGTACTTTGCCTTGGGGAGCACTGACTCTCTTTGCCAAGAAGAAGGATGGCATATTGCGACTTTGTATTGATTACCGAAAGTTGAACCGAGTAACTGTTAAGAACAAGTACCCACTATCTCATATAAATGACTTGCTTGACCAGTTGAAAGGGTCTTGCTACTTTTCTAAGATAGATTTGAGATCGGGTTATCACCAATTGAGAGTGAAGGAGGAGGATATCCAGAAGATGATATTCCGTACGCGGTATGGCCATTATGAGTTCATAGTGATGCCTTTTGGGCTGGCCAACACACCGGCCTTGTTTATGGATTTGATGAACCGAATTTTTCGTGAGTTCTTAGACCATTTTGTGGTTGTTTTTGTTGATCACCTTCTGAGGAGGAACATGAGGAACACTTACGGATTGTGCTTGAGTTGTGTAAAGCTCACAAATTGTATGTTAAGTTTGGGAAATGTGAGTTCTGGCTGAAGGAGGTAAAATTCTTAGGCCATGTGGTATCTAGAGATAGGATGACTGTAGATTCTTCCAAGATAGAGGCAGTGCAAGATTGGGAACAACCTAAGAATGCCTTTGAGATCTGGAGTTTCTTGGCGTTAGCCAGGTATTACCATCGTTTTGTGAAGGATTTCTCTACCTTAGTCTTACCTTTGACTAGACTGACGATGAAATCAAGTTTGTGTAGAGTGAGACTTGTGAGAAGTCATTTCAAGAGCTTAAGGTTAGACTTATTACTGCTCCAGTATTGATTGTGCCAGAGAGGGGTTTGGGCTATTTAGTGTATTGTGATGCATCTCAGGAAGGTTTGGGCTGTGTTTGATTCAAGAGGGAAAAGTAGTAGCATATGACTCACGTCAGTTGAAAACACACGAGAGAAACTATCCTACCCATGACTTAGAACTAGCAACAGTGATTTTTGCTTTGAAAACCTTGAGACATTATCTTTATGGTAAGAGATTCGAGGTCTTTTCCGATCACAAGAGTTTGAAGTATCTGTTTACACAAAAAGATTTGAATCTGAGGTAGAGAAGATGTATGAAATTTATGAAGGATTATGATTTTGAGTTGCACGATCATCCGGGAAAGGCCAATGTAGAGGTTGACGCCTTGAGTAGGAAGTCCATTAGCAGTGTAGCTAGTATTGCCATCCGAGAATGAGAGATATTGGGTAGTGTTAGCTAGTTTGATTTGCATCTTGGTGAGTCCATTGAGTCAACAGCCTTGTTTACTTTGATTGCAAAACCTAAGCTTGTGAGCCGAGTTATAGAAGCACAATGGGGTGATCACGAGGTAGAGTCTATCTGGGGGAAGATCTAGTGTGAAGGTAGAGAATGGCTTAAACGCGTATTTTGACTCGAGTATTAGATATCTTGGCCATATTTTTGTGCTGGAGTCTTGTAGAGAGGTAGTACTCCGGTAGTTCCACCATTCACGCCTTACGGTACATACTGGAGGCATAAAGATGTATCACCACATTAGTCGCCATTTTTGGTGGAGGGAAATGAAGAGAGACGTAGCCTTATTTGTTTCAAAGTGCCTCACTTATCAACAAGTGAAGGCCGAGCATCAGAGGCCAACGGGTTTGTTGCAACTCTTGCCTATAGCCGAGTGAAAGTGGGAACATGTCATGATGGATTTCGTTTTGGGTCTTCCGAGGACTTAATGGGGTAATGATGCCGTGTGGGTGATAGTTGATCGGTTAACCAAGTTAGCACACTTTGTACCTATGCGCACGAGTGGCTCAGCAGATTATCTTGCTGGCCTTTATGTTAGGGACATAGTTCGATTTCATGGGGTCCTTGTGACTATTGTTTCGGATAAAGATTCGCGTTTCACAGCTCGATTGTGGTAGAGCCTATAGAATGCCTTGGGCACTAGATTGACATTTAGCACCGCTTACCATCCTTAGACTAACGGGCAGTTAGAGCATACCATTCAGATCCTATAGGATATGCTTCGGGGTTGTGTTCTAGACTTCACGGGGTCGAGGGAGAGGCACTTACCTTTAGTGCAGTTTGTCTATAACAATAGCTTTTAGACGAGTATTGGCATGGCATCGTTTGAGGCCTTGTATGGCTGAGTGTTGTAGGCACCCCATTTTTGACCGACCTTAAGACTCAGACGTCACTGATTGAGTGCTTGGTGATGTTGCACATCGTGCTTGTTCAGAGGTTTCAGAGTCTCGGCTGCGAGCCTCGCCTCCGGACTTCCGGACTCTTACATGCTTTGCCTCGGTTTGCGAACCAGGCTCTATTTTCTCTGTTTTCTCTTCCCGAAGGGAGGGAGAGGTCTCGTAGATCATCTCTCAGTGGCCGTAGGCTACGTTTCGTGGTCATAGGCCATTTTGCCCGTTTGGAGTCCGGTTTCCTATTTTTCGGAGCCGTTGGCTGTGTGCCTTGGTTCGGGACCGCTTAACCACCTCCGTTTGCTATGATTTTTGGCATGCATCTTATTTGCTCCCTTTTGAGGGACATTGTGGCTCGAGAGACCAACTTCGTGGTCGAACACCACTTCCGGTGCCTAACAGTCAGTTTTCGGGGCCTCGGGCTGCGCGTTTCGGCCCCCGAACCTTCATTTTGCATCGGTTTGAGTTCATTTTTGGCAGGGACCTCTGTTTTACTACTAAGGAGGTCGTGGATGGGTGGGAGGCCAGTAATTGTTCTGACAACCAGTTTTATTCCTCTATCGCCCTCCGTCGCCCGTTTTTCTCACTTGAAAGCCAATGTTGACCACCCTAAGGCCACTTTTTCCAGCCCTAAACCACATATTTGTGTTGTACACACCTGGGAGGCCACCAATATCATATGGCCGGCTAGTAATTGTGTGTGACCCTTTTGAACCCCTCCTAAAAGTGGCCTTTTCTCTCTCCTGGTTCATTCTCTCCAATTTTTGACCACATGGTTGTGTTGTGCACACATGAGAGGCCCTCTTTTTGGCATGGCCGGCCATTAATCTTCATTGACCCTTTTGACCCTTGGCCGACCGACCATGGGGAAGGCCGAACGGCCACCTAAACCCTAGGAAACCGGCCGGCCATGATCCTCTCTTCAGGTACTTTACAGAAATGCCCTCTGTTTCCCCTCAGATTTTGTATCCGGGGGGGCCAACTTTTGGGGGGGAAACTTGAATTCCATTCCCCCCCTTTTTTCCCCCCTCTTTTGCCTATATATCCAGGCCTCCAGCTCCCATTACAGAGGTTAGAAATTTTGGTTTGGAGCTCCTACATTGTATCTCTCTCTCTCTACACTCCAACCCTCAAAACCTCCCAAACCCTACACCATTTCTACACCACCACCTAGCACCTTACCACCACCATCCATTCCAGCCACTTGGAGCTGTTTTCCAGAGCTAAGGAGCCACCAAACTTGGTCCAAGAGTTGTCAAAGATTTGGTCTTCAAGGGTAAGTCTTCTCCTTCCTCTTTCTTACCTTATTTTGCTCAATATATTAGCCATACTTTCTTGCATATTTGGGCTCCGACCCTAACTGAAAATAGAATTATTTTGAGGTCTAATTCATGTTTGTTTAAGGGCCTCTCCCTGTTTGAGGCTTCCTTTTTACACTTGCTTCTTTACCTCTCTTGTATGCCTCTTTCTTGCATAGTATTTTAGGCCTATTTGTAAACTGTTTTGAGCTTGGTTATAAGCTGTAAAGTGGCTTATTTTGAGCCCTTCTTCAACATTGTTGAAGGAATCTTCACTGTTTGAGGCTTCCTTTTGTCACTTGCCTCTTTATCCCTCTTTTGACCTTACTTTTGCATGTTTTGTTAGCCCCTTGTGCTTGCATTTTTGGGCTCTGGTCTGAACTGTAAATAGCCTTATTTTGACCCCTCTTCATGTTTTATCAAGGGACTTTTCTGTTTGAAGTTCCCTTCTTGCTCTTTGTGTTTAAACCTCTTTTTAGGCCTTATTTTGCATAGTATTTTAAGCTTGCATGTGCACTGTTTTGGGTTTGGTCACTAACTGTAAAACACCATTTTTTGGGCCCCTCTTAAACTTTGTTGAAGGGCCCTCCTCTATTTGAGGCCAGCAACCATCACTTGCTTCTTTGTCTCCCTTTTGGCCCATTTCTTGCACAATATTTTAGGCCTGTTTGTGTTTAGATCCGTGGCTTTTTGTAAACTGTAAAGTGCTTCATTTTGAGCCCCTCTTCAACTTTGTTGAAGGGCTCTTGGCCATTTAGGGCCAGAAGATGCTACTTGCTTCATCATCTCTCTTTTGGGGCCATTTTTGCATGTTAACTTAGCCCTATTTGTGTTCACTTTTTGGCCTTGATTAAAACTGGAAATATGTATGTTTTGGGACTGCCTTGAATCTGTTTTCATTCTTCATGATCAAATAATGCATGCTTTGTATAGCTATAGGCCATTCC
>NW_021026081.1:580382-607358 GCF_004153795.1 Camellia sinensis
CGAGAGAGATGTCCACTCATGTTGGTGTAAGTCCATCGTGCATCGTGTATGCCATCCATAGCATTGTGCATGCTAGTTGTATATTAGTTGCATTCATCCATGTCATGCATATCGCATTGTGTTTGGGATAGGAGTTAGCCCGAGCACGGGAAACGAGGGGTGTTTCGTACTTCGAGTGACGGAACGTGTCTCAATTCCCAGTCAGTGACACTCCGGATTATCCATGATGGAGTTTCGGTCTTGGTTGTGTTTATATGTGCATTCATTTCATATTGAGTCGTGCAATTCGACTCCTCGGCCATCATGCATCGATATGCGTGATTGGTGGCATGAGGATCGAGGACTACACTCCCCGAAGAGTAGTCATGCATACATATGTGAAAATACTTTGCCATGCCCCTTTGTTGCTCTCTGTTGCAGTAAATCAGAAATCGGCAGCCTTCCGGAGCTTGGAACGTATTCCAATAACAATTGCAATCAGAGGCAAACCGGGGCATCACAAGGGATTTTCTGACAAAGGCAACCGGAGCATGCATCATTTATGATTCGGAACAGAGCCGAGGCAGCTCCATGGCTTGCATACTAGTTTATCGCTTTCCCTAGATTAATTTTGTTAATTAATTAGGATTCTGTATTTATTCGGGACTGTATTATTTATTCATTCGGGACTGTATTATTTATTCGGACCCTCTGCGCGAGGGCACAACTGTAATAAATGTGTGTGTGTTGGATTGTATGTCTTCCAACCCCACGTCTTTTGTCCTTTTTATATACCCGCTTATAATGGTTTGATTAGGGCATGTTTCAATTAGCATACAGTATGATAGCATGTTTGCATTCATTCATCTGTTTTGCATGCACCGGGCTCGGCGCATCATACTAACTGCATTGTATTTTCAATTCCAAGTTGAATACATGTTAGCTGTAGCATTTCATATGCCATGTTTAGAATAGCCGAGCCTGCTATAGTTGCATTTTTGCATGTGTTGCATTAGGCATTTCTGTATAGTTAGGATCATGCATGGATTTCTAACATAGTTCCTGTTTTGGCTTGGAGTACTCGGTAAGTTTTATGCTTTAGCATCCTTGCATGCGTGTGAGTGACTGCCATGAATAGCATGCTTTACCATGAGGCTATATGCTTATGTGATATAACTGCCTGAATGCTGTGGGTGAAGGTTGGGTTATTTGAATTGGAACAATTCATCAAATGTGTGTTTTAAGCCCACTAGATAGTGGCAAAATCATGTTTTCTAGCCCACCTGAGGGTGGAAAATCCACGTCTTAGCCTACTTGCGGGTAGCACCATCAAACCATTTTCAAACAAACAAACATGAAATGTTTTGTTCCAATTCAAGCGACCCAGTCTATACTTGTATGCTGTTGTGCATCACATAGTAATCTAGCTAATAACCGGAATAAGAAGCATAATGTTTTCAAAAATAGATATCATGGTTAGTAGAGGCCGATCTTTGATCGGGCGAGCGGGGATGCTCACGAAGTGACCTTCCCCAATCGTACCCAGTTCCCGAGCGCGAGGATTAGGCAACTTTGGTGATGACGGACACGTGGCCTTAGGCAAACGAGTCAGGGTTTCCTAAATTTCCCCAAAATAAAACATTTAGGTGGCGACTCTGTATCTGGGAAAGCAGTCCATGTTTGGCACTTTTTTCAAAAATCTGTTTTCTCAAAACGATTTGCCGGATTTGGACTCTTTGGTTCAGATTTAGAACCGTGACAATTTTAGAGTCCTGAACTGTAGTGAGCCCAATATCGAACGGAACGGGCGACTCGTTCGTCCCGGGGCATTCGGGGATGTCTACAACTGTGTAGATCTCCAGTGTGTTGGGCCGAGGTGGGTGAGGCACCTATGTTGGGTCCTGAGTTAGTCTGGAAAACAACGGAGAAGGTTGCACTTATCCGTAAGAGGTTGGTTTCAGCTCAGAGTCATTAGAAGAGTTATGCTGACCGTATGAGGAGACCGTTATCATTTAAGGTAAGAGATCACGTATTCTTGACAATATCACCGAGACGGGGTTTAATGAGGTTTAAGAAGAGCGAGAAGTTGTCTCCTAGATTTATTGGGCCTTTTGAGATCCTAGAGGTAGCTTATCGTTTGGCCTTGCTACCACAGCTTTTCGAGGTTCATGACGTGTTTCATATCTGTATGTTTCGGAAGTATGAGCCGGATCCATCACATGTGTTGGATTGGATCGAGTTAGAGGTGGATGAGGATACCTCGTATAAAGAGAGACTATTTAGAATCTTAGATACACGAGACCAAGTCTTAAACAATTCCTTTGGTGAAAGTGTTGTGGTGACGCCATGGGGTTGAGGAGACGACCTGGAACATGAGGCAGAAGTCCATGAGAAGTATCCGGACTTTTTTGTTGATGTTTGAAACTTGTAATGAAAATTTTGTTATGTTGATTAAATGTAAAAACATTGCATATGTTTTGAAAAAAGTGAATTGTATATTCAATATTGAAAGCTTTGTTTATCGTTGTTATGAAAATCAATGACCAGTGAATGGGTCATGGTTATGGATTCCACTTGTTATTATTGTTGTAATGGGTTTGACACGGTGTTGATGTTTGATTTAAAATTTCGGGGATGAAATTCCTTAAGAGGGGGAGGTTATAACGATTCTGGTTTAGACCCGACCCGTTTATTGTTTTGGATACGGGATTATTTGTCTTGATGGTTGTTCATGCTCTTGGTTCATCTTATTCCTTATTGAATTGGGTTGTGTGAGTATTGTGGTTGCGTTTGACACAGGTTGGGAGTTCGTTTTTTTTTTTCAAAGGAGTCTATGCCCAGAATTTTGCTTGTTCGCTCAAGCGGTCTTTTATAGTCTACAAAACTACTGAGTGTTTAATATTGATGCTTGAGCGACACTTCTTGTACTTGAGCGAACTTTTATAGGTCTGAACTACTGGGGGGATGCATTGTGCGCTTAAGCGACCATTCTTGCACTGGAGCGATATCATCGTTTATGTCTAGTCGCGCGAGCGACCATTCCTGCGCTCGAGCAACCTACGCGTATATCAGTTCGAGAAATACACTTTTTGAGTCATTTTCTTACCTCTCTCTCGCTAAATGTTCCAAAACCTAGATCTCATTTCTCTCTCTCTAAAAACCATCTCTAAAACCTCAAATACACCTTGATCCGCTAATTTCTACACCATTGTCCTATGGGAAAAAGGGTAAAGCTTGCCTAGAGCTTCCTTTTGATTGGAGCAAAGTTGATTTTAAGCTTTGTCAAAGTTTCCTCTCTCTTTCTCTCTCTCCCTGGTCTTCTAGCTTTGAGGTAGAGATTTCTCCACACTTTGTATGGTTTTTAACTTGGTTATTTGTCTTTCTAAAGGAATCATGGAATTTTGGGATTTTTAAACAAATCTAGGGTTTTGCTTTGAAAGTCAAATAGAGGGTTTTCCAAATGGTTTTCTTGGAAATGATTGTGAGAGTGTATTTATGGTTGAGTAATGATGAAATGATAAATTTTTATCTTTGAAATTGATTTATAAAGAAAAGGGGGTTTGCCCTAATTTTGGATATTGGAAAATGATGTTGGTTATTGTGTAATTGAAATGATGATGACGACGATGATATGCATTATTACTCCCATTTTGAAATTTTGAAAAGTATATTTTTGTTAGAATTATCTACTTATTTAGAGATATCTGTTTTGGGCTATCGGTGGAAGATAGCTATGATTATTGTAAAAATTGCATGAGAAATATGAGAATTGAAACTAATTTATCACCTATTTGCATTGAGTATTGTTGCATATTTAACACATTGGAAATGTATATTGTTTTGAGAAAAATGGGTGAATACCTCGGTGAATCTGGGTAGGGGGTGTGATTGTGGTATTATTGTTGGCCCGTGTGTCCTTGGTGAAAGTCCAGAAACCCGCACTGTTTGGTGCTGAGCCTTCTAGTTAGTACTGGTAAAAATGACAATTGGTAGTACTTGTATAGCCTACTTGCAGACACGTACCCAGAGATTCCTAGTGTTGTATCCATCGCCCTGTTTTCAGTTGTAAAGGAAATATTTTCATGAAATGTGATATAAACCTAGCATTGCTTGGTATGGACACAAGCATTGCATATGCATTCACCTTATAGCTTGTTAAGATTCATACACTGTGCTAGAGTATCTCTGTTGGGTTTTGGCTCACCCTATGTGGAAAACCAATTTCAGGTACTGAAGATATGCCTCTGCCAAGGCAGTAACTCGGGAGGTCTTGGTGCCAAGAGCTTCTTTTCGTTATTCTTGTATTTATTTTGTACAAGCCTAGGGCTTTATATGTATTGAGTTTAAACTCACTTTTGTTGTAACCAAGCACCATCTTGGAAAGCTGTAGCCATTAGGCATTAATTTATTTCTTTTGACTTTTATTTCATATGTTTTATTTATAACACATGCTATAGATTCAGGGTTAGGGCTTATGAATGTATAGTTGCATGTGCCATCTTTTGTAAAAATTGTGTCACACCTCAAATTTCATTACTTAGAAATATTACCAAAACCTTTAATTCAAGTCCATTTTATTAAATACATTTATTATTACAAATAACCACTACATTGAGTAATAATAATATTGCTCTCTCTCAAATGAATACAACCATAATACATGTCAATATTCACATTGAATTACAAAATAAACTCTTCAAATCCTTAATCCGACGTTCCAGACTTCGTTCTTGAAAATGGTTAAAATAAATGGGATGAACATGAAGTCCAGTAGGAATCTTCCTTGGTTCTAAACAATAAAATCCCTAGATACATGCGATCATGAATGCTAACGAGTCATATATATATATATAATTAAGATGCTCTACATATTCGAAAATACAATATATATATGAATACCATTTTCATAAAGAAATCCACGAACAACTTTTTAAATAAAAGATTTTCTTTTCTTTTTGTATGATTCTAGTACAGTTTTCAAAAGTTCTTTACGAAAATCCCTTGTTGACATTACCAAGAAATCTAATTATAGAAAAGAATCATTCTAATATAAGTCATAACAAACCATTACCCATTATAACCACATTAGATGAATCTACACAATCCCATATATTCAACCTTACACAATTATTTACTTCCCAATATCACAATCATACGTGTAGATCTCGTTATCATCGTTTCATCGTTTCACATAAACCAAATATAAATTGGCTCCATTACCAAGCCACATCATCGCACTACTACGCTTTACTGGTCACGAACCGGAAGGAACGCGGAACCTCACGCTTTACCGGTTACAAGCCGGAAGGAACGTGGAACCTTTACACGTCTTATCAGCCCACACACTTTACCAGGCGATACTCTGGAAGGAAGGCGGAACCTTTATTAAGCACCACGCTTTACCGGCTCAAATACGATGGGAAACGGACCCCAAAGCAACATCCCTATCCATCAATTCGTCAATTCATTCCCCATTATGATTTGTGGGCAAAGCTAACACATCGTTCATTATTTTTGTTACATATTAGCTCAATTACACATCCACCATATGATAAGGATTCATTCACATAATAAGTACACATCATATTCCACCACATTCTATATTATTTATCAACTCATTCATTGTTTTTATCACAAAATAATCTAACAACACATCCACAAAAAATATAACGGCTCATTTTTAGAAGTATTCACACTTCTTGTGTTTCAATTATGTCTTTACTTTTCCTCATTATCATCAAGTCGTTATACTCAATTTCACAATACAATACTCAACATAAATTATCCATGATTAATTGATTTAATTACCAATTTTAATTTCTTTAACCTAACCTTTATACACAATGATCATTTTCCAACCATTAATTGTCATTATTTATACTCATCTCAACAAAACATAAACTTAATTTCAAGAATCTAATGTCAGCTTAAGCATTCTTCGTTTCCAAAATAAATTCTACAACGAGGGTTAAGCATAAATTAGGGCTTTTTACTATTCAACACAAAATCTTATTCCCGTAACCCAAACATTCCATATTTCACTTAAATCATCAATTCAACTTCCAAAAATTAAAAACCCTAACTTTCTTTACTTGCTATTTTGAAAATCTCCTTAAAATGAGGGTTTTATGCAATAGAAATTACCACCTATCTATCCACAAGATAATATTGAAGAGAAGTAAGGAAAATCCCTACCTTAATCAAGAAGAGAGAGAAACCTAAAATTTCGACATCAACGAAAACACGATCTGCTTGGATAGATATAAAGCCCTTGGCATGCTCTTCGTTTTTGTATTAGAAACATGGGGTAGAAAATGAGGGAACAAAGATGAAAACCAAGCTTAAGAGCTTGAAACACTCAACAATGGAGGAAAAAGAGGAGAAGAGAGAGAAAGAGCAAGAGAGAATGAAGAAAAGTTTACCAAAAAGTGACTTTTAAATACTCTAAGTTTGAACACTTTGCTCGAGTGAGGAAAGCTTGGCTCGAGCAAAGAATAGAACTTTCCAGAATCTCTAAAATTCGCGCAGTTCGCTCGAGCACAACTTCCTTTGCTCGAGCGAACTTACTTCCAGCACAAATACAAAGTTCAAACAAGCATAACTCTCTTGTCTGGACTCCGTTTTAGGTTATTCTTGTGCCCATATTAAAGCCCCAAAAACAAGCTTTCCAATGGTTCTAACCTCACATCCAAATTCAAAGTGTGGAAAAAGAAATGAGCAAAAGGGTGATGACTGTTTGTAAGACAATTATCCGAATCAAAGTTTTTGGTTCAATCCTATTTTATCATTATGATACTACCTCAATCAATATCCCAAAATGAACCCACGAGGTAGGGGTGAGCATGGTCCAGATTGGATCGGATTGGGATAAAACCAAGACCAATCTGTTATTTACGGTTCTTGAAAAAATTGGAACCAATCCAATCCGTTTAAACCATGGAACCAATCCGAACCAATCCATTTAAACACGGATTGGATTGGTTTAGGACCACAGATTCACATAATTAAATAACAAAAAAATTTTATATATAACACTTTAATTTCATGAAAACATAAACATAGCGCTATATTAGTTCCACAATAGTAACATGTCTTTCTATAATAGCGACATATTGTTCTAGAATTTAAACAACCATAAGAAAATTGGTTTCGCTATACGTATTTAGACCATTACAAATTAAAACTAAAAACTAACAAACAAAAGTGATAAAAGAAGATATTATGCAGGTTTAGGTTTGAGTTTAGGTTTTGTATAGAATAAGAGAAGATACTATGGGGGAGGATGTATAATAAAAATATAGACTATTTGTATACGGTCCAGATCGGTTCCAATCCGGAACCGTGGGGTTCAATCCGGAACCAATCCGTGGACTACGGATTTTTAATTCTTCAATCCGGAACCGAACTACAAATTCAAAAAATCAATCCAAACCTACCGGATTGGACTGGACTGGATCGGATTACGGATTTCACGGATTCCTTACTCAGCCCTACCAAGAGGCTCCAAGTATAAAAATAAAAGTGTTCAGAGCAATCCCATTAATCCAAGAAGTATGAAGTGTCACAATCTCCCCACTTTAAGAAATTTCGTCCCCGAAATTAGAAAAGAACTACCTAGATAGAATACAACTCTTGACTTAACACACCTGGGATACATTCTCAAAATAAAATAAGAGTCGAAACGAAAGCTACTCAAACCCAATGGTAAGACATTATCCCCAACCAAAGGCTAGACACAAACTCGAGATAATTTCTTGAATTCCAATTCAATACCTCGGTGCCCCAAAGACACCCAAACAAAAGAATCACATGGAAAAGATTACAAATACTCTTCGATCAGTATACTAATCGGAATCCAACAGACAAGGAATGACATCAACCCCTAGTAATCCCAAGGACAATAATAACTCCCCAACCAACAATAACATGGACAAAGACCATCACATGACCAAAACCTAATTTTGAAGAGGAAGAAAATCACCATTACACCACACATCCGGCAACAGTGGTGAAAACAATTGGCATACTACAATGCACAGTCCAATACAAAATCTCATATTGCGTCATAATTAATGGTATTACCAATTCTTTATACAACCCGACATTTAAAGGTAAAACAATGAAAATCGTTCATTAACATACTTAGATCAAGTCTTTAACATTTAGTTTGACCGTGCCATCCCAGGCCACAACTCAGGGAAAAGAAATTTTCATTTTTCCACATCAGTCTCAACATTTTCCTGATGAATTTCAACCATCACCAAATAACCTTCGCCACCCATCCGATGACATCATAACACATTTTCCATACACACTTATATTAATAACGAATAGAAACAATTAAGGTGCATTCATGAAGTAACATAGCACATGCCACTTCCCACAAGTTGGAAGTCTCCCTACCATTACAAATGTCAATACTAACAATCGATGTGTACATTGGCACAAGTGCGCTTATAATAATTTACATTCAAACAAATTTTATTTATTTTTATTTTTATTTTTTTATTTTTATTTTCAATTAAAGTAGTTTCACAAATTCACATCAACAACATATATACACAAGTAAAACTTAATGTTTTCTAGTACCACCTGAGGTACTATATCAACCTTATCTCTATTATTCGGGCCAAAGCAAATCCCAAGATGACTAAGCATCAATTAACTTCAAATAGCATTTATTGAAACCATCAGTTGCATGTCAAACCAAAATAGACTAAACTAACCCAAACCAATCCTTAAGTCCCACCAAAAGGGAGCAACTACAAGGATCCATCTTCTTTACGCAACTTAATTCAATTTACCAGTTATCTACTCTCTCAATTCAAATGTCAACACACATCACTTCACATCTCACAATTCATAATCATCATCACTTATCATTCTCATGCAAACAGGGCCAAGAAGTTTATAACACTCTCCCCCAACCCAAGGAATTTCTATCAACCTGAAACAAGTTTCACCCAAGCCTTACCACGTCACATAAAAGAATTAACACTCATAAAACCCCTCCAATATATTTCCCAACTCATCACCATGCTCACATCTAGGCCGTTCTTAAGTGACAATGTGTCACCCTAAACTCGGATATCACTAGTCGGCCAACCATACAATTACCAACACTTACATGTTACCCTGTACCGTTTACTTCGAGATAGAGCTTCATACATCCTTCTACACATTTCCAGAATCTAACTGGACTTCTTGAATATATGTTGCACTAGCACCATTTCCCATAGTTCCCTCAATCTTGTGCTAACATAACAATACCTATTTTGAATCACACAAAACAATTGCCACCTGCACAATACTCAGTACTAGGAAACATAACCCATATGTCCTCCCAAGAACCACTTCTAGCATTTC
Source organism: Camellia sinensis (assembly GCF_004153795.1). Classification (NCBI taxonomy): domain Eukaryota; kingdom Viridiplantae; phylum Streptophyta; class Magnoliopsida; order Ericales; family Theaceae; genus Camellia; species Camellia sinensis. The sequence goes on from NW_021026081.1 coordinate 589,728, forward strand.
TTCATACTCATGAACCCTATACTTGAATACCACAAACTCCTTTACACACACACAACCACTTAGCTCACAACAAACATTACGCCGACACCACCCTCACATTATGGATTACAATTCTTACAACCTACTGAGTAACTTGAACCAACCTCATACCACTCCCACTTTTTCCAAGTTCTTTAATTCCATTCAAAGCTCATGAGTCAACTCATACTTCATTTAGGAAATAAAAATAGTTACACAACATAATGTTAAGGGTACAATTCCTTATAACGCTTCCCAACATGAACAAGTTCTAAAGTTTAATTACATTGCCACACAGTTGGGTTCAGAGATCATACATACACATACATATGCAACACTCGTAGGCATAAAGCTCTACATATAAAAGAAATTACATCACAATGCCAAAGCACAAAATCCCCACCAAATCATAGCATCACTCTTGTCCCTACTTGGACTACTGAGACAAATTCTGCTCACGCGAAGGGCAACGACGCCTAACATGGCCCGATCGTCTACACTTGGAGCAAAAAGGTGGCCCTCTTCTCTGCGACCTACTCGAGGAAACCTGAGTCTAACTTGATCTCTTGACCAAAGAACTCAAAGAGGTAAAACTTGGTTCAAGCTGAGACTGGACTTAAGATTGAGATACAGTTCTCCTTTGCCACCAACTAGGTCTAGTGTGCTCTCGAGCTATGTGATTCGTCAATATGGCCCTCTCTCCTTCATACCGACTAGCCTCAAGATCGGTGGCCTCCACATGGGCCGCCATTTCTATTAGCGTGTGATAGTTCCTGTGCATGCACCCCACCACTTTCCATCGGATATCATCGCATAACCTCTCATCAAACTCAATGCAACGCTGCTCCTCGGTTGTTACCAACTCTGGAGAAAATCTAGACAAACTAGTGAACTTCGCCTCAAACTGTGCCAGAGGTGTAGTACCTTGGCGCAACTTCACAAGGTGTTTCCTTCATCTTTCCTGAGCGAAAGGAAGAAAGTACTTGGCCCAAAAGGCCTCGGTGAATGTAGCCTAATTGGTGCCTACAGTAGGGCTTACATGCTTTCACCAATAACCAACCTTTCTCTTCAGCAGAAAACTCGCTGATTCCACTCTTAATCCCTTATTGGTGATCTATTCTAACCAACTCTCTGCCTCTAATGGTTCTGACCCTCTTGTGAACTCCGGTGGGTTAAAGCAAAAAAACTCCTTAGTGATCTTGAGGGCACGAGACTCGTCTCACTCATTGCGAGTTAAAGTCTCCCTTATAGCTTTTACAATCTCACGTGCAATCTCTTTCTCCCACAAATGGTGCAACAGGTGCGGGTACTACTGGAACTGCTGTGCCCCTAGTGCCAACACGACCTCTGCTAGCTTGCCCTGACATTCTATCAAAGACAACAATCAAACATCAATTAACCGTACTCCAACCCCTTTTCCAGGACACTTACTCTTCCTACTAAGACACAAAACCAACATAGCATATAATCCTACAACACATAAATAGCAAACCATGTAATTGAATCAAATCTACAAGAATGACCACTTGTCTCTGAACTTTCATGGAACTCTCATCAGAAACCACGTTAATCAGATGCGTTTCCAATGAGATCTTTTAGCAAGTTAGCTGACTACAAGCGTTATCCCTGAAACTTAACCCATTCTCACACAATGCAACACACAATGTCCTACACCTCATACTTCCTATGTGCAATCGTCCTCACCAAGTGAAGCCAACCTATTGTGGTGAAAACCACTTCCCACGAGCTCAAGGTTTTCAAACCTGGATAGCTCTGATACCAAGCTGTTATGCCCCAAATTTCATTACTCGGAAATATTACCAAAACCTTTAATTCAAGTCCATTTTATTAAATACATTTATTATTGCAAATAACCATTACATTGAGTAATAATAATATTGTTCTCTCTCGAATGAATACAACCATAATACATGTCAATATTCACATTGAATAACACATAAATCTCTCATTTACACTATGACTTGTGAAAAAAAAAACTCCTCAAATCCTCAATCCAGCGTTCCAGACTTCATTCTTGAAAATGGTTAAAATAAATCGGAAGAACATGAAGTCCAGTAGGAATCTTTCCTGATTTTAAACAATAAGATCCTTAGATACATGCGATCATGGATGCTAACGAGTGATACATCTATAATTAAGATGCTCTACCATATTCGAAAATACAATATATATTTATATATATATGTATATGAATACCATTTTCATAAAGAAATCCATGAACAACTTTTTAAAGAAAAGATGTTCTTTTCTTTCTGTATGATTCTAGTATATTTTTCAAAAGTTCTTTATGAAAATCCCTTGTTGACATTACCAAGAATTCTAATTATAGAAAAGAATCATTCTAATATAAGTCATAACAAATGAATACCCATTATAACCATATTAGATGAATCTACACAATCCCATATATTCAACCTTACACCATTATGATTTTTTACTTCCCAATATCAAAATCACACGTGTAGATCTCGTTATAATCATTTCACATAAACCAAATGTAAATTGACTCCATTACCAAGCCACATCATCGCACTACCACGTTTTACCGATCACGAACTGGAAAGAATGTGGAACCTCACGCTTTATTGGTCACAAGTCGGAAGGAATGCAGAACCATACGCTTTACTTGTCACAAGCCAGAAGGAACTCAGAACCTTTACACGTCTTATCAACCCACACGCTTTACCGGGCGCTACTCCGGAAGGAAGGTAGAACCTTTATTAAGCACCACGCTTTGCCGGCTCAAATACGGCGGGAAACAAACCCCAAAGCAATATCCCAATCCATCAATTCGTTAAGTCATTCCCTATTATGATTTGTGAGCAAAGCCAACACATCGTTCATTATTTCCGTTACATATTAGCTCAATTACACGTCCACCACATGATAAGGATTCATTCACATAATAAGTACACATCATATTCCACTACATTCTCCATTATTTATCAACTCATTCATTGTTTTTATCACAAAATAATCTAACAACACATCCACCAAAAATATAAAGGCTCATCTTTAGAAGTATTCACACTTCTTATGTTCCAATTATGTCTTTACTTTTCCTTATTATCATCAAATCTTCATAGTCAATTTCACAATACAATAATAATCATAAATTATCCATGATTAATTGATTTAATTACCAATCTTAATTTCTTTAACTTAACCCTTATATACAATGATCATTTTCCAACCATTAATTGTCATTTTTTATACTCATCTCAACAAAACTAAACTTAATTTCATGAATCTAATGTCAGCTTAAGCATTCTTTGTTTCCAAAATAAATTCTACAACTAGGGTTAAGCATAAATTAGGGATTTTTACTATTCAACACAAAATCTTATTCCCATAACCTAAATATTCCATATTCCACTTAAATCATCAATTCAACTTCCAAAATTTAAAAACCCTACCTTCCTTTACATGCTATTTTGAAAATCTCCTCAAAATGAGGGTTTTATGCAATAGAAATTACTGCCTATCTATCCACAAGATAATATTGAAGAGAAGCAAGGAAAATCCTTACCTTAAGCAAGAAGAGAGAGAAACTCGAAATTTTGACTTCAACAAAAACACGATCCACTTGGATAGATAGAAAGCCCTTAGCGTGCTCTTCATTTTTGTATAAGGAACATAGGGTAGAAAATGAGGGAACAGAGATGAAGACCAAGTTTAAAAGCCTGAAACACTCAACAATGGAGGAAAAAAGAGGAGAAAAGAGAGAAAGAGCAAGACAGAATGAAGAAAAGTTGACTGAAAGTGACTTTTAATCATGCTAAGTTCGGACACTTCGCTCGAGCGAGGAAAGATTGGCTCGAGCGAAGAAAAGAAGCTCTCAGAATCTCTAAAATTTGCGCAGTTCACTTGAGCACAACTTCCTTCGCTCGAGCAAACTTACTTCCAACACAGATACACAAAGTTCAAACGGGTATAACTCTCTCGTTCGGACTCTGTTTTAAGTTGTTCTTGTGCCCAAATGAAAGCCCCAGAAACAAGCTTTCCAATGGTTCAAGCCTCACATCCAAATTCAAAGTGCGGAAAAAGAAAAGGGCAAAAACGTGATGGTTGTTTGTAGGACAATTTTCCGAATCAAAGTTTTTGGTTCAATCCTATTTTATCATTATGATACCATCTCAATCAATATCCCAAAATAAACCCAAGAGGCTACAAGTATAAAAATAAAAGTTTTCAGAGCAATCCCATTAATCGAAGAAGTATGAAGTGTCACAAATTGAATCATATGAATGTAAAGATATCATATTCAGAACTGGGTTGTTATTTAATTAATATCGTGGGATGAATTATGGTTATTATTTCGACACATTACAAGTAAGACCTGTGTAAAATCTACAAGTTTGGTGAAGCTTTGGTGATGTATTGATTCATTTTGATAATGAAGAAATTCTCGAGGAGGTTTCTTGGGGAGTGAACGTAGGCCCGTCATGCTGAACCATTGTAAATCTCTATGTTTGATTTTCTCTTCCTATCTCCTTTATTTTTATATTGATTATTATTGCTCTGTCTTTTATTCGTTAAAATTTGAATTTTTTGATTATTATATTTAATATTGTAAAATTATTTTTAATAACCCAATTCACCCCTCCTCTTGGGTTGCCTCCCTAGGATAACAATTGGTATCAGAGCTTAGGTTCTTGCATTTAACTTAATTGTCTAAATGGCAACCAATTTTGATGTTTATTTTGCTGAAGGTCAATTGCCCTCTAGACCATCGTTTTTTGATGGCTCAAATTATACTTCCTGGAAAGCAAGAATGAAAATTTTCATTCAAGCTTTAAATAATGAGTTATGAAGAATTATAGTCAGTGGTCACAAGATACCCTCCAAGAACATCCAATGGAAAATCTTGCCCAAGAAAGAACACGAATGGGACAATAATGATTTGAGAAGCATTCAAATGAATGCCAAGGCCTTGAATCTTTTATTTTGTGCTTTAGATTCTAATGAGTTTAATAAAATCTGTACATGTGAATCAACCAAGGAAATTTGGGATAAATTAGAGACCATACATGAAGGGACCAACCACGTTAAAGAATCTAAAATTAGTATGTTGATTCATGATTATGAGCTTTTTAAGATGGAATTTCATGAATCTATTTCTGAAATGTTTTTTAGATTTACTAACATTATTAATGTTCTAAAATATCTTGGTAAATCTCATACTAATGTTAAGTTGATGAGAAAAATTCTCAGATCCTTGCCAAAAAATTTGGAGTCAAAAGTGACTGCTATTCAAGAAGTAAAAGATTTAACAAAATTGAGCATGGAAGAGCTTTTGGGGGTTCTTATGACCCATGAACTTGTAATGATGAATGAAAGTAAAAACAAAATTAATGCTGCTTGGGGAGATGATGATGAATGTTGCTCTGATGAGGGAAACAACAACAATGAAGTTGTTAACCTATGCCTAATGGCATTTGGAGATGAAGATGAGGTAAACAATAAGTTTTATTCTTTTGATGAATTACAATATGCATTTGAAGAATTCCATAATGAATTTAAAAAACTTGGCATTAAAAATATTGCTCTTAAAAAATTGCTTTCAAGCTCAACAAAAGAAAATGAATCTTTATTTAATAAAATTGAAGTGTTACCAAAAAAAAAAAAAAAATAATAAAATAAAATAAAAAAATCAAAGATAAAAGAAGAAAATGACATTTTAAAATCAAAAGAATTTCCTATTTTGAAAAAGGAACAAAATGATTTGAAACTTGAAAATGAGGATTTGAAAAATGAAAATGTAAATTTAAAAAAAAAATTCAATTGATTTGAAATTTGAAAATAAGGCTTTTAAAAATGACAATGAGATTTTGAAAAAGCAAGTAGATGAATTATTTTTAAAACAAAATGTCTCAAATAATTTGAAAATCGAAAATGATTCTTTAAAAAAAAGGATAAAGTTGTTTTGAAAAAAAATATAGAAGATTTGAAAATATTCTTTCAAAATTTACTCAAGGAAGAGACACTTTGGATAAAATTCTTAAAAGTCAAAATCGTACATTTGGTAGAGCCGAAATTGGATATAAATCATTTTCAAAAAGAAAAACTTCAAAAATGATTTTGTTCATGCATCTTCTAGACACTCTTATATTAAATGTCACTTTTGTGGTAAGAAATGTCATATTTCATCTTCATGTCCTATTAAAAGAAATTCTTTTTGCTAAAATAAAAAATATATGGATTCAAAAATCAAGAAACTTTGAAACTAATAATCACGGACCCAAAAAAGTTTGGCTACCAAAATCGAAAACTTGATTTTCTTTTGTAGGTGCTTCAAGGTGAAATCCGGTAAAGATTAATGGTGCTTGGACAACGAATATTCAGAATGCATTGTCGGAGACTATTTAGTAATCATATTAAATATATTGATTTTGATGATACTTAATTATTCACTTTTTATGAAGATTTATATGTTCCTTAAACATTTTTGGACTTATTTACATCATATAAGATTGCCATGCATACATGAATATATTATTCCAATTCATACATGTTTATTATACATTCATTACATTTGACCTTGACACAAATATTTTGAGCTACGTGAAGGTAGAAGAAAAAGAGAAGAAAACAAAATTATTACTATTTTGATGTTTTAACTAAAAGGGTTGTTTCATCATTTTCTCTTGAAAATGTGAATTTGAAAAAGTCTTTAATTGATTTGAAATTTGACAATGAGTCTTTTAAAAATGTCGATGAGGTTTTGAAAAAGCAAATGGATGAAGTATCTCTAAAAGAAAATGCCTCAAATGAATTTTTTTTTTAGCAGGACCCACAAACGATTTGAAAAGTTTTTTGAAGAAAATTTGAAGCTTTGTCTCCTACTCTTTCAAAAAGTTACAAAAGAAAAATTGCTTGACAAGCAAAAATGTGTTTTTAACAAAGTTGAGATTGGCTTCAAGCTGGACAAGAAATATGGGTATGTTTGGTTTGGATTTGTAGAATGCTTTTGGGAAAAAATTTCTAAAAAAATTGTTTGGTTTGTAAATTTTCCAAAACAATTTTCAAAATCACTTTCTCTCTCTTACCTATCAATCAATCACTTTTTGTCTCTCATCTCTCCTTCTCAATCACTTTTTCTCTCACACACATCTACTCAATTATAACAAAATATCAAATCATTCCAAACTCCAAAACTACTTTCAAAATACACAACCAAGCAAACCAAAAAAATTTCTAAACTCTCTCCCCAAAACAATTTTTAAAAACTACTCTCCCAAAACCAAACCAAACATAAATATTTCTTTATTAAAACTTCTTCATCTAGTAGTCCTTGCATTACTTGTTTTTATTATGGAAAGAAAGGACATTATATTGGTGCGGAATATGTTTGGACTCTTAATGTTTCAAATTCTAACCCCCATAAATCCAAGAAAGTATGGGTACTTAGAAAGAAATCAAGTTATTTTGTAAGTGAAATCTCAAAGAATACCAACGACTTGGAAAGAAGATGCACATCAAGAGTGTTCAAATCTTAAGAGCAAAATCAATCCCTACATGATGATAAATGATGAAATGAGAGCTACCAAGATGAACAATAGAGGTAATGTATGGATGAAAATTCCAAAGTAATAAATGAAGGTATAACCTCCAACACACCTTCAAGTTTAAATTTTATATTCGTTAAGGTGTGATTTATGTAAAATAGGTTTCTAAAATTTCTTGACTTTGATTAGTAAAATATATTGATGAAATCTATTTGTGAATAAATCTTAATACTATTCATCTTGCATATTTATAAAAATTTGGCTGCACACTAATTTGATAATCCATTTAGAGTCATATTATTATAGAATTGGTTTTCATGATATAGCATGTGTACATTAATTATAATGTGAAAATTTTGTTTAGTACATCCATAAGATATGCTCTCTCTCTCTCTCTCTCTATATATATATATATATATATATATATTCATGCTCATATGCTTCACATTGTATATTTGATAAATATATTGTGAATAATCGATACATAATTGATGCATTATTTTGTGAAATTACTTTGTTTCGAATTTAACAAGTACGTTGTGTTTTTATTCAATGCATTTGACAAGGAGAGTTTTTTTTTTTTGTTGAATTTGATATTGCTTTGAACTTATCTTAAAAATCTTTTGAATTGATTGTTTTGAAATTATCAAAATTAACTTGTTTATAGCATTCATGTTTTATTCCACATTGAGTAGAATAATTGTATCAAGCTTATACATGTGGATTGAATATAGTTGATAAAAATGCCTTTTGAAAAGGAAGCACCAACTTAGGGGGAGAAATAAGTTTGCTAAACACATTTGTTAAACCCCTTTGAGATGATTTATTTATGAAAGGAAATTAAAGACCGAAAAGTTTCCAACTCGTGAATTAAAGGTATGTTTCCTGCTACTCTCTTAAGTTCTTTTGAGGTAAATTTCATATACTCTCTTACATCCTTTGAACTAACATTTTCATTGCAAAGATATGGAAAGGATTGATTATTCATGGATTTAATTATGAATCATATGATGTGATGATGAATGAAGAAAAATATGCTCTTGTTAAAAATAAAAATGAAAAGGGAGAAAAAGAAAATCATGCTTATGCTTAAAATTGTGCTATATGTTTTTTTGATGATTTTCTTGTCATATGAACTGTTATATCATGGACATGCCTTAGTTGTGGAATTTCCCTAACTTCATGTGATTATAACGAGATTAAGTTATGTGAACTGTAATTAGTATTCTGCATAATGTTTGTGTTATGATTGTGAAGTTCTCTTAGATTGCATAATTGGTATCAGTAGCTTCATGGGTTTGCTCTTTCGCTGTATTTATCTATATACCCATTAGTAATCTTAATGAAAATAAACTCCAACATTTTTCTATGATTATTTTCTTTATAAATTCTCTCTCTTCCACTCTCGCTCTCCAACTCTATCACCACCATCATCTACCACCTTCATCACCATCATCGTCCATCCAAATTCCTCACCAATTTACCAAATCCATCACAAATCTACATATATCCATCATCGATCTACTAAGATCTATCTCCGATCTATATCATATCCATTACTGATCTTCATCGTCATTTCTAATCCTCTCAATCGTCGCAGATCTGCATCATCATCATCGATCTTCACCATTGTCACTGATCTTCATCGCTGTCGACGATCTTTACATCCACCAGCATCGTTTCTCTAATCAAAACGCTAAAATTATTTTTGCAATTTGTAATACTTCTTTTGTGGTTGCATGTGTTATAAACTCTTTGTTATTATATTACTATTGCTTTTACTTGGTATGAAGCATTTGGTTTCATGCGTCTTTTTTCTTCTTTTTTTTTTTTTGCTGGTACACTCGGTGCAGTTGTATTTGGCTAAATCTTAATGGCCATTGGTATTATTGATTGGGAAACTATTTTGTAATTTTTTTATGAAGCATCATGACCTCAAAGGGAATTTTCTTAAAATTATTTTTTGATCATATGCATTAACTCAAGGGGAGTTTCTATATTCAACAGATATTGTGTTAAATGCTTGCATCATTATTGTTAAATATTTCTTGTTGCAGTTATTTGAAAAGATAAATAATTTTCTTTACCCATATTAACCTTTTATTTTGATGATATCAAATGGGGAGAAGAAATTTGATTTATATATAAATTATTTGACAAAGAATTTGTTAATAATGGGAGAGAAAATATAATGAAAATAAATATCTATATTATGATTGTTAAACATTTTCTTGGTGTATTTATTCATGTAAAATTTTGTGTCAAATTCATGTATATATTGTCATCATCAAATAGGGGGAGATTGTAAATCATATGGTTTAATTTTGATGATATCTAAAATATTACTTGATAAATTGTGATTTTTTAATATATGAATTTTATATTATTTGGCACAAAATATTATCTGTTTAAAATAAATATTATATGATATATTTGTTATAAATATTTTGTAAATAGAAGTTACTGTGCTATATTTGATTTTACAAAATATTTTGGAAAATTTCCTATTCACATGTTGAAAAATCTGATTGGTCACTATTCATCTTTTGACAAATTTGATATTGATCGGCTATCTTTTTTGACAAAATTGATATACCCACATGGGTGGTGGGGGAGGTCATTTTTTACTAAAGTGTATTTAAAATCCCTACAAAAATTTTGAAAGGAGCATATATTTTTAGATATGATATAATATTATTTAAAGAGATTTTATTATGTATACAAATATTTTAATAGAGAAGTCACTGTGTAGTCAAATATTTTAATATAAAAGTTACTATGTAGTCACTATGCATTTTTGTTATTTACTGGAGAAGTTTGAAAAATTTTGTTGTTACTATTTATTGATAGCGACCTGACTATATTTTTCAAACACGTGTGGCGTACGTATCTATTCCGCGTGAAGAAAAAAGTCAAAGGAGGAGCATCTTGTGCTCCGTCACCTTATGATCCGAAGGAACGTCTGCCTCCCAACGGTTATATTTTTGGATATATATAGAAGTGTTTTGTGAGGAGAAAAATGAAAAACTTGAAGAGAAAAAAATCTGTGTACTCCAAAATTTTGATTATATTTTTGAAAAATGTTTGAGGGCCACAAAAACAGTGGCTCAAATGGCTCAAAATTGCCAAAACGACGTCGCTTTGGCAGGTTTTGCTTCCAAAACGACGTCGTTTTGGCAGTTTTGAGCCATTTGAGCCACTGTTTTTGTGGCCCTCAAACATTTTTCAAAAATATAATCAAAATTTTGGAGTACACAGATTTTTTTCTCTTCAAGTTTTTCATTTTTCTCCTCACAAAACACTTCTATATATATCCAAAAATATAACCGTTGGGAGGCAGACGTTCCTTCGGATCATAAGGTGACGGAGCACAAGATGCTCCTCCTTTGACTTTTTTCTTCACGCGGAATAGATACGTACGCCACACGTGTTTGAAAAATATAGTCAGGTCGCTATCGATGAATAGTAACAACAAAATTTTTCAAACTTCTCCAGTAAATAACAAAAATGCACAGTGACTGTATAGTAACTTTTCTATTAAAATATTTGACTATACAGTAACTTCTCTATTAAAATATTTGTATACATAGTAAAATCTCTTTAAATAATATTTATATAATATCTGAAAACGTATACTCCTTTTAAAATTTTTGTAAAAATTTTAAATTCATTTTAGTAAAAAATGACCCACCACCCATGTGGGTATATCGATTTTGTCAAAAGAAGATAACCAATCAATATCAAATTTGTCAAAAGATAAATAGTGACCAATCGGATTTTTCAACATATGAATAATAAAGTTTCCAAAATATTTTCGTAAAATCAAATATAGCATGGTAACTTCTATTAAAAAATATTTATAACAAATATATCATACAATATACATTTTAAACAGATAATACTTTGTGTCAAATAATATAAAATTTGTATATTAAAAAAATCAAAATTTATCAAATAATATTTTAGATATCATTAAAATTAAATTATATGATTAACACTTCTGATGGGTAACTATGAATCTTTTAAAGTTTCTAAATATTTTATTATTAACTATTTACTATATAGAACAATATCCTTTCAAATCTACTCGCAATGGCATTCACTTCTTATAAATGATCTCTCTCAAATAGCATGTCATATATTTTGTTTGACTACATCGTACAATATCATTAACGTCTTCTTTTTTTTCTTTTTTTTTTTTTGTTTTTTTGGGTGCATCTTCAAAATTTCATCATATAAATAGTAGGAAATTTCATAACTTTTCTTCAAAATTTTGTATCATATAATATCATATGCCCTGATTATAATGTTTGTGATAATTGGTTATAACATATTATTGTATTAGTTATGACTTAGCTACAACTGATTGTCCTATTAATGATGATTCATGGTGATATTGGTTAAAATATTTTGATTATACCTTATGTAATGGTTAGTTATAACTCTTTTCTTCTTTCCTTTTTTTTTTTTCCCGAATTATGATTAAGATTCATCCTTCATATATATGTAACTTAATAATTAAGCAGTTATAATTAAAAATATTTGACTCCTACTTTTCATTATTAGCATTGAAATGTATTTAATTCATACTTTTAATAGTAATCAAAATTCTAAACATTTTTCATTTGCTCCAAAAAAAAAGGGTTGGAAGAAAACCAGTTTAGGAAAGGTGAGCATCAAACCATTGAGAAAGAACTAAGCAGCCTTCACAAACCAGGCCTATCTCTTTGCATACTTAGACTTTAGTTATGACGCCACCACCATTGGAAAGTAGACTTCCGGGGCTTCACTTTGGACTCAAGAATCATCTAAAACCAAGTTCAGATGGCAGAGATGTGGCTGTTGGAAGTTGGGCATCAATCCGGTTAAGATAGAAATGAGCAACCTTTACTAAAATAGTTATATTTCTCTGACCACTTAGAACTTAGATGTGAGGCAAAAACCATTGGAAAGTAGACTTTTGGGGCTTCAATTTAGACTAAGAATGACTTAAAATCGAGTCCAGATGAAGGAGATATGCCCGTTTAAAGTTGGGCCTGAAGTGCAGTCATTGAGACCCAGTCAGGTCCATCGAGAACCAGCCGTGCCTCATTGAGGCCCAGCCAGGCCTCGATGAAAATTTCTCCAGAGTGTTTTTTTGACCTTGCCTTGTTTATTAAGGCCCAGCCGTGCATTATTGAGGACCGGCCGGGCCTTGATGGCGTTAGGCAGACAACTGGCGGGAATTGAACAAATATCTTTCTTTGAAGATATTTTCATCCTTTTTGGCTCAAATTCTATAAATAGGACCTTGAAAGTTCTAGAAATCCCCTAGATATTGATTTGTGATTATGTATCAATTTTAATTAGTAAATAGCAATCCCAATCAAACAATCAAAAACAAATCAACACATCGATTTTACGTGGAAAAACCACAATTGGAATGCCTCCAATTGTGATAAAAAAAATAACGGCAAAAGCCACAAAACAATCCACTAAAAAGACATAAAGGAATTACACAGGTATACTCTCAATTACCTAGCAAATCCACGCCCAAATTGAACCAAGGATTCTCCGCTCGAGCGGGGGAATGTCTGCTCGAGCGAACAAGCACCTTCGAATGCATTTTTGCATTTTGCTTCAGGGGCGCTGCCCCTCAACCCGTCGTGGCGCTGCCCTGGACCCGCCAAGGGGCGCTGCCCCCTGGACCCCCGTGAGCTAACCGGGCAGCTCGATCCCCGTCATAGTCAGCGAAGTGGCAAACATGAAAGAATTATCTTTTGAAACTTCTCTGCAAGGCACAATTCAGGTTGGATTTGCATCTAAGTACTCATAGCCTTACTGAAATAAAAGTGCGAAAATAAGTACAACTGAAAGGAGTTTTGTCAAACGAGATTGCCAAGAATAAAAACCTAATAGACCTCCCACTTCAGATTTTAATGTTAGAAAAACCTTCTAAGAGGCTTAGGCATTGATAAAACATCCATCTTCCTCTTTGCTTCCTTTAACCTTAAAACCCTTTTTTAACTATACATATACATACAGAATACATACACCATTGGAGCTTGTTCTTGAAGCTTTTGTTGAAGTTTCAAACCATATTTCATAAACTTGAGGGTGCTTTGGATTAAGTTTGATCAACAACCATACATACTCTTTAAGGAGGTATAACTCTTATCATCTTTTTCCTTCGGTTTTGCTAATTATCTTCTTCATTTTTCTTGAGTTTATGCACTGCTGGAGGTGGCTATAGACACCCCATTTTTGACTGACCTTAAGACTCAGACGTCATTGATCGAGCGCTCGGTGATAGTGCATGTTGTGCTCGTTTCGAGTTTTCGGAGTTTCGGCCTAGTGCCTTGCCTCCGGGCCTCTGAACTCTTTGTGCTTTGGCTCGGTTTGCAGACCAAGCCTTGTTTTCCTGTCCTGAGGGAAGGAGAGGTCTTGTAAACCCCCTCTTGTGGTTGTAGATCACTTTTCGTGGTCGTAGACCACTTTTCCCGCTTGGAGACTAGTTTCCGATTTTCGGAGCCTTCGGTGGCGCGCCTTGTCTCGGGACCGCTTAACGTTCTCTGTTTGGCGTGGTTTTTGAAGCACACCTTGTTTCCTTGGCCTGGAGGGCCACTGTGGTTTGGGAGACCACTTTTGGTGCTTGTCAGCTAGTTTTCGACGCTCCCGGCTGCGTGCTTTGCCTCCCGAACTTTCGTCTTGCATCCGTTTTGGTTTGTTTTTGGTACAAACCTTGTTTTCCTTGTTTGGAAGATGGTACAAAGGGTGGGAGACCAGTTTCTCTCCCCGCAAACCACTTTCCTTCCTGCCAGCCAATTTTCTGGTCTGACAACTGGTCTCCCTGGTCTTTGGACCATCAAAAGTGGTCGGCCACCACACTATTTGCTAGTTTTCATGCTGCTGACCTTCTCCCACCATGGCCAACCAATTTCATTTTTGGGAGACCACTTAAAGTAGCTGGCCGACCACTTCAAGTGATCGGCTACTTTTTGTCATGTTTTTGGAGATATTTTCTTCCAGCTGACACAGCTGGAAGGCATTGAAACCATCCTCCACGTGTATGGAGGGATGTTCTTGAACCTTTAGCTTCTTCAAGAAGATTGAGCCTTGCTTCCCTATAAGAGGGAGGCTCCCCCCCTCCTCCAGGTTTAGATTTTGTGCATTGAGATATACATACACATATATCTCTATATCTCTCTCTTGGTCTCATATTTGTGCCTTAAAGTGTAATTTCTTCATACTTTAACACACAAACACACACTCAAACACCATCCTTTTGTTGTTGAGGTGCTTAGGAGCTGGTTTTGAAGTTTTTGGTTTGGTTTGAGCTTGAAAAACCTGCTGGAGTTGTGGTTTTGAAGGTGGTCTTCAAGGGTGAGTCTTTAACTCCTTAAACCCCCATTCTTGCTTAAGCTTTTGGACCCTTTTTCATGCTAATTTAAGCTTAACTGTTAACTACAAAAAGTTATGTTTTTGCATGCTTAAGATCTTTGTTTAAGGTCACTTTTGTGTTGGGGGTTGTCTACCCCCTCTTAGGCCTTGTTTGGCCTTGCTTTTGTGCCTTCCTTGTGAACCTTTGGGACCACCTTGTTTTGACCTTCTCACCACTGAAACTCAGAGGAATTTCAGTGGTGTTTTGAGGTCTCAAATAGGAGAGGGCCATCCCCTCTCCTTGTGTCTTGTTTACTTGCTTTGAATGACTCATGTGTGAGCATGTTTGTTAAGCTTATGTTGGCCATATCTTAGCTTCTATTTGGGGTTATTTTTCTAGGGCATACCACTGTTTTTACTTGGTTTTGTCACTCCATACATGCCTTATACACTTGTAGTGTAAGTCTCATAAACTAGTCTTTATATGCTTCATGAAGTAGCATGTCATTCTAGCTTCATTTGAGTCCATCTCAGCATGTTTTTGGTTATGTTTTTCCATGTCATATCTCTGTTAGGGTTTGGTTTGGTCACCCCTTGCATGCTCTATGCACTTGTAGTGCAATTCCATGAAATAGCCTAACATGCGTCATGCTTTAACATGTTATTCTAGCATGCTTTTCGCTTAAATTTAAGAAGCTTTTGTCCATGTTTTAGCATGCTCTAGCTCTGATTTGTGTTGTTTTGACCATGCATGACTTGCTTTGTATAGCCATGGTCCAATCTAGCTTGTTAGCTTTGTGCATCAAGTCCACTAGCATGCATTACTTGGACTATTTGAATGATTTGGTATCATTTGTAATATGATTTCAGTTCATGTTTCATGTTCATGCACTTGCATTTGTCGCTCATTCAATGTGTTGGAGGGTTCCCCCCTTCATGCCTTAACATGAGCCATTGCGTATGCCTTCATGCCGAAGCTTGTGAGCTATCATTTCAATGTGTTTTTGGGGTTATTTTGCCATGATATAACTCTGATTTTTGTTGGTTAAGTCATTCCATGCTTGGCCTTAATAGGTGTAGTGTAAACCACCTTATTTGCTTTGCATTCACTATGCCTTATGCCCTTCATGTTAGCTTGTTTTGGCTTCTTTCCATGCATGTTTTAGACTCATTTTAACATGTTCTAGGAATGTTTTGGGTTTCGTTGATCACATGCTTCATGTTTTGCATAGTTGTAGTACAAGTGCCTATGCTAGCTTCAAGCTTTGGACACCATAGCATGCTTCATTTGTGTTGTGTACATGATTTGGCATCACTTAACATGTTATTTTAGAGTATTTAGCATTGCCATGTTCCCACTTCATTCACTCTTTAAGTGCTTTTGAGTGTTGTGCATTATTGCCTAGTTTGTAGCCTAGCATGTATGCCATCTTGCCTAGGTATTTGAGCCTCCATCTTAGCATGTTTTGGTCTTTGTTTAGACCTAATTAAGTTCTGTCCATGATTGTTTCATGCACTTGTGCCTTGTATTGCATGCCCCTTTTGCAGTCCTCTTTACTAGCTTTAATGCTTAAGGACCTTTGCATGCCATGCTTGCTTTGTTTGAATGATTTGGCACCATTTCTTACTTAATTTTAGTGCATTTAGTGTTGTTGCACTTTTGTATTTGTCACTCCTTGAGCCTTCTTGAGGGTTGTGCTCTTAGGCTTACTTGGTTGGCCAATGCATCGTATATGCATACCTTGCCTTTTGTGCCTTTATTTTGGTGTTATGCCCACTGATTTGGGCATGGCTGAGGTCTACCCACATTCGGTTTAAGCCCATTGAGCATTGTGTATGCCATGTTACATCGCATCGTGCATGTTATGTTATTGTTTGCATTGCGCATGCCATGCTCTTGATTCGCATTGTGTATGCCATGATCATATTGCATTGAGTATGCCATATTGTTCATTGCATTTGTGTATGCTATGTTCATTTGCATTGTGCATGCTAGTTGTTGTTCATATTGTGGCATGCTTATGTTGTCTTGCATTGAATATGCATGCATTAGCATTGTGCATGCCATTAGCCTCGTTAGGTTGTTCATGTTGCATTCCATGTTTGCATGCTTGAGTCATATTGCATATTTGCATGCTTGTGTCACATTGCATTTTTGCATACTCCATGTTACATAGCATTGTGCATGCCATGATTGTGTTGCATTGTGTTTGGGTTAAGTGTTAATCCGTGCACGGGAAACGAGGGACGTTTCATACTTGAAGTGATGAAACATGCCTCAATTCTCGGCCGCCGACACTCTTAACTATACATGAAGGAGTTTTAGACTTTATTTGTTCGTTAGTGTGTGCATTCATTTGTAATTGAGTTGTGCAATTTGGCTCCTCGGCTATCATGCATCGAGATGCGTGATAGGTTGCCCGAGGGTTGAGAACCACATCCCCTTGAGCTTATGTAATGAGAGGTAGGGTGGTTGTGCATACATGTGTTGCAAGTGCTTTGCCATGCCCCTTTCTTGCTCTCTGTTGCGGCAAACTGAAGTCTGGCAGCAGAAACTGGTCGTCCGACCAGATAAAGTGGCTGGTCGACCACTTTTTCTGGTTTTCAACACAGAAAGTGGTCGGCAGATGGTCTTCAATGCCAACAACTGGTCGGCAGCATCCCTACAGATTCCCATGATAGAGTTTCAGCCTTCTGGAGCTTTTTGCAGTGTTCTGAGACCAGT
>NW_021026081.1:614946-628193 GCF_004153795.1 Camellia sinensis
AATTTCCAGAACTGCTTTGAATCACTCCCTGAGTGCTCTGGAGTGTCACCGGCCAGAATAAAATGCCACCGGCCATGGGAATGGGATTATCGGCCAAATCTTATGCTCTCGGCCAAACATGTTTTTCCGGTCGGCACCAAACACTGCCGACCGGCCAATTCTTCCTGCCGAAACCTGCAGTTGACAGCAGCAGAGGGCAAGCAGTGTATGGCATGGAATTTTCAAGCAAATGTGAGCATGGCCACACTCCCTATCATGCAATGGACTCAAGGGAGCATGGCCCTCGACCCCCGGACCATCAATTATGCATTTTGGTGCATGATGGCCTAAGAGGCCAAGTTTGCCAATCAATGTCAATGCATGCAACAAACAAATGAAAGCTTCACGCCCTATCATGTAAGGATCAAGGGTGTCGACGACCGAGGATCGAGGCGCGTTACGTCACTTTGAGTACGAACGCACCTCATCCCTCGTGCTTGGTTTGACACCCCAAACCAAGCAAAATGTAATGCATGTATGCAAAATGGCTCAATCATGCAAATGAAGCTAAGGCACAAGTCATGCCAAATGCAATGTGAGGCATGCAAGCTAAGTTAATGCGATATAAACATGCCAAATATGCAACAAGTATATGAGATGCAACTAGCTAAACCCTATGTAAACATGCAAGTATTATACAATGCGAGCGTGAAACCAAAGCAATGCAACATGATCATGCAACGGTGGACCTAGACTACAAAGGGAAGACCTCAGCCCACCCTTTAAAAAAAACAGTGGCCAAAAGTGGTGCAAATGGTGGACAAATGTTCATATAGGCATGCACATTAATGAGCCTAAGACTAAGGCATAAAAAGAAAGCATTCTACCACAACTATCATGACCACACATGGCATGAATTAAACAACCAAAAACAGGGTTTCAACATGCAAATGAGCCCCCAAAACCCACTGATATGGCAACCCCAAAGACTTGAACACCTAAGCATGCACAATGGCCCTTTTCAAGGCACAAAAGAACAACCCTCCAAGGCATGAGAGTGATGATGAATGTAAGCATATAGGCATGAATTAGGGACTGAAATGGCATGTTAAATGACTCCAAATCATTGACACAACTCAACTCAAGCATGCTCATGGCTCACACCCTCGAGGCTCACAAGCCAAAATGCAAAGAGGCTATACCAATCATGGAAAATATGATCAAATCAGTGCCTAACAGACCTTAAGCATGGTAAATCATGACCAAAAGCTTCACAAAGTTAGGCAAAAATATGCAAGCGTGATGGTCTAATGGCTAGATGCATTCCTAGGCAAAGTGGGAAAATGCAAAGCAATTGCATTAAGCATGAGAGGGGCCATTAATTCGACCAAAAACAGAGGCATATTACGACCAAACAACACCCAAAAAACTCTGAAATGGAGCCAAAGGCGCCTACTCATGCGTGCTACCATTATGAGCCAAAAACATGCACAAATGAGACACAAAGGGAGAGGGGTGTCCCTCCCTTATGCAAGACTTAAAAACCCCTTCTTCACCACTGAAAATCCACTGGATTTTAGTGGTGAGAAGGCCAACACACCAAAGTAACCGAAGCTTAACAAAGAGAACATAAAAGAGGCCAAACAAGGCCTAAGAGGGGGAGGTCGACCCCCAACACCAAAACCACCTTAATGAAAGATCTTAAGCATGCAAATACAAGACTTTTTCAAGTTATACACAAAGTCTAAATCAGTATGCAAGATAGTCAAAAAGCTAGTGCAAGATTGGGGAAAATAAAGCAATAGTGTTACCCTTGAAGAACCCTTGAAGAACAGCAAGGTCAGCCACCTTCTTCTGATCAAAACAAGCCCAAAACTCCAAGAACAAACCCTCAAGACCTCCCAAGTCGAAGTATGGTGTAATGGTGTGTGTTTTAGTGCAAAACTAAGAACAAACACACACTCTAGGCCCTCAAACACACCAAATGAAGAGAGAGAGGGAGATATATAGAGAGAGGATGATATATATCAGATATATATGTGTATAGATCTGGTTTTTTTGCTCAACCAAGACAAAGGAGGGGGGAGGCTCCTTATATAGACAAAGGAGAGGCTCCAAGCTTCTTAGAGAAGCTTTTCTAAAAGAGTCAAAAGAGCCAAGCTTCCAAAGGAAGCTACCCCAAAGGTGCAAGCTTCTTGAGGAAGCCAAGACAAGGGGTCAAGGCTTCCTCAAGAAGCCTTGAGCAAAGGGTGCAAAAAGAGGGTCAAAGGTGGAAAACAACCACACTTATGCCCGGGGAGAGGGTTGGTGCATTCCAGCTGGCATGCACCATGCCTGAAGGGTGCAAAAGGGTAACACCGACCAGCAAAAGAGGTCACCGGCCAAACAGATGGTCAATCGACCACACCAAGTGCCGACTGGCCAATAGTATATTTCACCAATGGCCAGTAGCAAGAATGCACGGCCGATGGCCTCAAGCCAAGGCCGGTGGGGGTCAGGAGGAGCTAACAAGCCACTCTCTACCCTCAGGTGCAAAACAAACAGGTCCTCGGTGTAAAACCTAGCACAGGACAAACAAGTCGAGAGATCCTGAGGCAAGGCACGTAGCCAAGACCTCCGGGAACTCAAAACAAACACAAACGTGGATGATCACCGAGTGTTCAAACGGTGACGTCCAAGTCTTGAGGATGGTCAAAAATGGGGTGTCTACAGAACCATTATCCGAATTAATCTCATTCGGGACCCCATAACGACAAATGATGTTGTTCATGATGAACTTAGCAACATGCGATGCCTTCAGCACGGCGTAGGATTGGGCCTCGACCCACTTTGTAAAGTAATCTATTGCTACCAGAATGTACTCATGCCCATTTGACCGCGTCGGAGTAACTTCCCCAATCACATCAATCCCCCAGACTGAAAATGGCCCCGGTAAAGTCATGTCATATAGCTTCGACGGCGGAATGTTCATGTGATTTGCATGGATCTGGCATTTGTGGCATCGCCGGACAAAGCCAATACAATCCTCCTCCATGGTTGACCAATAATAACCATGTCTAAGGATCTTCCGGGCTAGTATTACCCCACTCATGTGCGCTCTGCACTATCCTCCATGGATGGCCTCCATCAGGTGCTTAGATTCTTCAGCATCAACACACAGTTTGTGCATCTCGAGATGACCCCGCTTGTACAGTTTACCCCCGCAGACAATGAACTGAGAAGCCATTCTTCGAATTGCCCACTTGTCTTCGGCATTTGCCCCTGGTGGATAAGTCTACTTTTCCAAGAAGTTCCATATGTAATAATACCAGGGGTTTTGATCTTGTACCCCATCTATGGCGGCAATCAGCTCATAGGCCGGCACATACCGCTGTTCACTGATGATTGAACGCATCCGGACTCCCAAAGGGATGTCTATCATAGAAGATAGAGTTGATAAAGCGTCTGCGAACCTGTTGCTCTCTCTCAACAGATGGGTCAAGGTTAACTTCTCAAACTTGGGAATTAGCACGTCCAGAGTTTGGTGATAGATTTTCATCCTTTCTTCCTTCACCTTCCAGTCTCCTTTGGCTTGAGACATAACTAGGTTCGAGTCCCCTATGACGTCCAACCTTTTTGCCCCTAGTTCTAGGACGGCTTCTAGGCCAGCGATACATGCCTCATTGTTTGATACTTTGAACCGGAGTTTGAAAGCTAGGGATATGTGGGAATTGTCAGGTGTTATCAGCAATACCCCTATCCCATACCCGTATTGATTTGACGCTCCGTCAAAGTACATAGTCCAGACCTCTTCTTCGAGCTGCAGAATGGCCTCATCTGGGAACAGATACTCTACTGCTTCATCCCCTTCCACCGGGTGATCGGCTAGGAACTCTGCAACCGTTCTCCCTTTTACAAACTTGCGCGTCATGCACTTCAGATCGAATTCAGAGAGAAGAAGCAACCGGCGAGCTAGCCTACCCGTAAGTGCTGGTTTCTCAAAGAGATATTTGATGGGATCTAATCTCGAAACCAATATTACAGAGTGAGCTAACAGGTAGTGCCTCAACTTCCTGGTAGCCCATACCAAGGCCAGACAAGCCTTCTCCAGCGGAGTGTATCGGGCCTCATAATCTAGCATTTTCTTGCTCAAGTAGTAGATAGCTTTCTCTACCTTACCCTCAGATTCCTGCGCAAGCATGCAGCCCATTGTCGTGTCGGTCACTGATAGATATAGAATCAACGGTTTCCCCGGCTCTGGCGGCGACAACACGGGTGGGTTCTGTAGATATTGCTTGATCAGCTCGAAAGCAACTTAGCATCGGTCATCCCATTGGAACTTCTTTCCTTTCTTCAGGAGACCAAACAGTGGTTTACAAGTCAAGGTTAATTTTGCAATAAACCGTCTTATGAATTGCACTTTACCCAGAAAGCCTCACACCTCCTTTTCAGTCCTTGGTGGTGGCATTTCTAAGATGGCCTTGATTTTGGAAAGATCAACCTCGATGCCCCTCTGTGTGATCAAGAACCCCAGCATTTTCCCTGCTGTAACACTAAAAGTACATTTCTAAGGATTCAACCGCAACCGATACTCTCTGATCCGTTGGAAAATTTTCTTCAAGGTGGTGTAGTGGCCCTCTCTTTCCTTGGACTTGACAATCATGTCATCCACGTACACCTCGACCACTTTGTGGATCATGTCGTGCAAAATCGTGGTTGCAGCCCGTTGATATGTAGCCCAGCATTCTTTAAACTGAACGGCATCACCTTATAACAGTAAGTTCCCCACGGGGTAGTGAAAGCAGTTTTCTCCCTATCTTCGGGGGCCATCAAAATCTGATTGTAGCCTGAAAACCCATCCATAAATGAGAGCAGCGCATGCCCAGCAGTGAAGTCCACTAATTTGTCGATATGCGGCAGAGGAAAGTCGTCCTTCGAACCAGCTTTGTTCAAATCCCTGAAGTCCACACATACCCGAATTATGCCGTCCTTCTTCGGCACCGGAACTATATTAGCCAACCAAGTTGGATACTCAGATACTAACAGGAACCCTACGGCAATCTGCTTGGTGACCTCTTCTTTGATTTTAAGAGCCCAATCCGGGCAGATCCTTCGGAGCTTCTGCTTAACAGGTCGGGCCTCTGGGTCAAGAGGGATCCGGTGCTGTACAATCTCAGGATCGATTCCAGGCATGTCTTCGTAGGACCACGCGAAAACATCTTTGAAATCTTTTAATAAAGCGACTAAGCGCTCGCGTTCCTCAGAAGACAACGTGGACCCGATCTAGACCAGTCGCGGGTCCTTCTCAGTACCAACATTAATTGCGGCGATTTCGTCAACCAAAGGTTTTACAAACCTCTCCTGCTCTTGATCAAGAAAATGTTTTAAAACCGGAGGAATTTCTTCCTCGTCGTTTTCATCAAAGTTTTGAAAGTCCTGGTTAATGCAATAAACTAAAGGCATAGAAAAGTACTCAGAAGCCACAATTTTACTATTCTCATTAATAACATCCAGTTCGTCTGATTCTTCAGTTAAAACCGACTCGAAGGAAAAAGAAAAAGACGATCTAGAAAGGACAGTAGCATCCGGGTTATCACCCCCAGGAATACCGAACTCAAACTCAGACTCAGAAGAACCAGAATCTGATTCCGACTTCACAGACTCTGTGGAATCAGATTCTGGTTCACTACCTGACCTAGAACTGCTCAATAAAAAGCCTTCCTCGTCCTGCCAAACAAGGAAAGGTGCGATGGATGCATCAAGAATGCCAGAAGAAGGGCCCGCAGCCGTTTGATCCCCAATCATGGAAACTGAGAAATCACCCCCTGAGCACTCCGGTGTGATCTGAGGATCTGAGAGGAGACAAGCCAGTGCTACCCCCATCTCAATTTCTGTGCTCTTGGACTCACCCTCCTCGCACTGCTCAGTCTCAACTGGTGGGTCAGTCTGCTCTTCCGTAACTTCATCCCCTGATAACTGAAGGTCAAAAAAGATCTTGAAGCCAGGCAAACGCCGCTTCTCTAAATTCAACCATGGCTCCGAGAAGCCGCAAAACGGGAAGTCTTTCGCCTCCCGGACAAAACGTCCGTTTAGGGTTCCCTCGATAGGTCTGTGCACCAACTCGTAGGGCTTCCCAGCTTGCTTAGCCTTGGCTCTTCTGGCCATTTCCCTTCTTTTCCCTACCCAATCCTCCTTGGTAGGCGAGTAACCTAAACCAAAGGTATAAGGGTTGTGTGGCACTTCGGCCAATGCGGCAACACCTTTCCGGCCACTTTGTCCTAGTCCCATTCCGGGCATCTGTTGAAGCTTGTTCATGAGGTAAACAGATTGCGCACTAACATACAATCCCTCCTCAACAGCCAGCAAGTCCTGCACTACCCGAGCCTCAGCTAAGGTGAATCCTGATAGAAAGACATCCTCCACGCCATGATCAATTTCCAAAACTGGTGTAAAAACCTCTGGCGGCCGATGTATGGAGGAGTTCCCAAAAACAATTGCCACCCCCTTCTTGTGGGGGTACTTCAGCATTTGGTATAAGGTAGAAGAGACAACTCTTACCTGGTGCAGGTGGCTGGAACATCCAAGACATGGAACTCAATGTCATGCTGCCCCGGGCCAACCTTAGTCTTGATCTGTACGGTCCCCATCACCTCCCAACTGGTGTTATCATAGGCCCGAATTACCAGGGCTGTCGGTGCGAAATCTGTGGGCTTCAACCTGATAACATATGCCATTCGCGACGGACATACATTGATTGCAGATCTCGTATCAACCAGGACCACCGGTATCCACTTCTCCTTGCACTCCATAGAGATATACAGCGGCTTGTTATGTTCAGCACCCTCAGGCGGCAGTTCTTTGTCTGTGAAGGTTAAGGTCGGTGAAGCTCCACCCGGGAAAACGAACCCTACCAACTACCCGCGCGTTGTATCAATCGAAAGCTTGGCCCTGTCCATGGCTAAAAGGATGGCTTGTCCATGCACCCTTGAGGCCATAAGCAGTCCCCAGATGGAGATGTCTGCTTGAAGTTTCTTTAACTGCTTCAATATAGCTTCCTCCTCTAGCAGTTTTTCTTTCTGCCTCTCTGCTTCTTTGTCTTTCCGGACGCCTCTGGCTAGTCCAAATGTGGGGGCTTGAAGTACCGCCCACTTCGGGTCATATGGTCAACCTCCTCGGTGTACCAGGTGTCATCCGGTTGGTTCTGCCCCCAGTCCTCGTCAGTGTGGGCAAGACGCAAGTCATCGTCTTCCCACCACATCTTATCAGTAACTGACAGACAGCTGTCCAGTTCCGCCGTAGCTATTTCTGTGCGCTCAACACATTTTGCGCCCTCAGGTGCCTTGGCTTTTCTAGCCTTATTATCATTCTCGATTCTCTCTTGCTCAAACCTCTTTAATGCAACCTCTTGTTCGATGTCTGCTGTACATAAACTGCTTAAGTCTCGAGCAAAATTCTTTGCACCGGTGCTCTCCGGCGATTCCTCCTGATTCTCGGCCGTTCCGGCCACTGCAGATGTTCCTGTCTCTAACTGACCCTATTCTGATTAAGGCACCTCAACAACATCTGACTCGTTGCTGAGCCACCCTGCATTATCTGTCGATCCATTCAAGTCGAACCAATTGATGCTCACATCCCCTGGATCCTGCTCGTTAAAGAACTGCAGATTCGCAATGTCCTCCTCCAGCTCCGCCAAATCATTAAGCCCCTGGCTCGACCCATCTTCTCGGACCACATTGATCTCTGTCCCAGTTGGCAATTCTATCCTCGGCTTAACCTGATCTGTTGACACAATATAACCGCACGGGTTGTATGCTTCCTTAGTAAAGCTCCCAGATCCCTCAGGTTCTGAGCCAATATTCTCATTCTCCTCCAAGGTCACCCCGGTTCTTTCTTCAACAGTCACCACCACTGGCTTGGGCTGGGTTAGAGAGGTACTCACCATGCACAAGTCTGTGCTATCTGGGATGAACACCTCAGGCTTAGGCAGGTAGGAGGGGGTGATATATACGCTTGGGTCATACGGGATGGTCGCGGTTTGGATCAGGTTGATTTGCTTGGGTGGTGGAGCTTGGTTATGTGGTGAGAGTGGGTTGGTAGTGACATTTGGCTTGTCGAGAGGCGCAATAACCTTGTTGTCAATGAGATCCTGGATCTCATAACGCAGTCTGAAGCAGAGGTCGGTGTCGTGACCTTGCTGCTGGTGAAAGACACAATATTTGGCTGGGTTATGTGTTTGAGAAGGGGATTTGGCAGTGCCCGCGGCTCTAGGGGCTTCAAATGTCTCTTTCTAATTAGGACCCCCAGGGCTTTAGAAAGAGGCATGTACAGTGGAGTGAAAGTCCTTTGGCCTCGGGGTGGATGTTTCAAAGTTTTGAGGTTTGGATTGGATGTACCGGTGAAGGGTGTGGCTGTTTTGGGCGTGGTGGTGACCATGCCGACGTCAAAAGTTCTAGCGGCTGCACTACTACTTGTAGCTGCATTTGAACCGCGTGTAAACGCCCTCTTGGGCTGCTCCTTTTCCTGGCCGATCAAACCTTGCTTCATAGCATCTTCAATCTGTACCCCAATCTCATGCAAGTCAACAAAGGTAGGGAGGGGTAAGACGATCATTTTCTGCATCAGCTTGGGTTGTGTAGACACCCCATTTTCGACCATCCTCAAGACTTGGACGTCACCGTTTGAACACCCGGTGATCATCCATGTTTGTGTTCGTTTGGAGTTCCCGGAGGTCTCGGCTACGCGCCTTGCCTCAGGATCTCCGAACTTGACTGTTTTGTGCTTGGTCTGACACCAAACACTTGTGTTTTGCCTTTGAGAGGCAGGGTAGGGCTTGTAGACCATCCCCACCCATCACCGGCCATGGCTTGAGGCCACCGGCTGTGTTTTTCTTCTATCGGCCAAATATTTGGCCGGCCGGCGCTATAGATGGCCGGTCGGCTATCTTTTTTTGGTCAATTGTATTTTTGGCCGGCCGACTACTGTTCAGCTGCTTTGCAGATATTTTGACACAGCTGTCTTGCATTTGGCTCCCCTCCATACACGTGTATGGAGGGATCTCTCTCTTTAGAAGCTTGTCTTGTAATCTTTACAAGACAAGAAGCTCTATAAGAAGAGCTCTCCTCTCCCTTGTTTAGGTTAGAGAGTTTGGACAGCCATGTTAGGGTTTTGAGTTCTAGGGTTAGGATCCATACACATTCTATCTCTATACCTCTCTCTCATTTAGCCTTAGTGTGTGTGTTTTGTCTCACTTTTGCTCACAAGCACCCACCATTACACCATCCCTTGGAGCTGAGACCCCTTGAGGGTTGTTTCTGAGGTTTTGGGTCTATTTTGAGCTCAAAGAAGCTGCTGGAGCTTCATCTTTGAAGAGGTCTTCAAGGGTAAGAAACTGGCCCTTTTATTCCCCTTTTTTGCATTGTATTTTAGCCTATCTTAGAACCGTTTTTGTGCTTTGCATATAATACAAAAAAGTTCTATTTTTAGGCCCTCTAAATAGTTTATTTAGGGTGTTTTGTTGTTTGAGGTTGTTTGATCCCTCCTAAGCCTTGTAAGGCTCCATTTTGTGCTATTTTGTGTAAGCTCCGAGACTTTGGTGTTTGGGCCTCCTCACCACTGAAATCTTGGGGGATTTCAGTGGTAAGGATGGTGCCTTGAAGTCCCAAGAAGGAGAGGGCCACCCCCTCTCCTTGTTGTCCTTGAAAATGACCATTTTTGGCCTCTTGAGGGAGCACTATGTTTAGGCCTATGTTTACCATGCCTTAGCAGATTTTCATGCTTATTATGTCATAATATGCCTCTATTTTTAGTTGGTTTTTGTACACCATGCATGCTTAGCATACCTACCTTGTAATGCCATGTGTAGGCCTTAACATGCCTTAGGTTGTAAACCATTGTTCTAGCATGCTTTAGGCCTAGCTTTGTGAAGCTTTTGTGCTTATTTTGCTATGTTTGAGGTCTGTCCTTAGTTGTTTGGGTCGACTTTGGCATGCTTAGTATAGCCCCTTTGCATTTTTGGTTTGTTGGCCTTAAGTGTGTGAATGTATAGCATGCATCCTCGCATTAATTTAGTGGGTTGGGACCATTTGCCATGTTATTTGAATCCCTTTAACATGCCTGTATGCTTGCCTTGGATGCCTCTTTGAAGATTTGAAAGCTTGTCTTGCATGCTCCATGTTTTGGTCATTGTGCATGCTTTTGAATTTGAGCCACTTAGATGCTATCTAGGTGTCCCTTGGGTGTTGTCTAGGCCTGCCTTAGACCTATTTTAAGTCCTCTTAGCCTTGTGAGGCTTGGTTGACTTAGTCTTAGTTTAAGCCTCTTGGCTTGTCTTGGGTTTTAGACCATTGTTGCATGCTATGTTTGTCTTGTTTAAGTTGGTTTGGCACCTCCTATAGCATGATTTTCAAGGCTTAATTTGCATGCTATATGTCCATGTTCGCATCCTCTTAAGTGTGCTTGAGAATTGCTCTTTAATGTTTGAAGTGTTGGAGATCATTTGCGTGCATGCTTGCATGCCATTAGTCCTTCATTTTGGGCACTTTGGCCACTGTTTTTGGGCTTAGTGAGAGCTGCCTAAACCATACTTAAGTCCACCATTTGCTTGTTTGCATGTTTGCCTCGCATGTTTGCTTACATAATTGCATGAATGCATTGCATTGCCATATCGCATCCTTAGCTCACATGCCTAGGATTGCATTCTATTTGCATGCATGCTTGGCCTCTTGAAATGCTTGTGATAGAGGTTGAGTCCCATTGGTTTGTTCATGTGCATTGCATTCCATATCAAAAATGCATACTTGATTCTTTGGGCCATCACGCATTGAAATACGCGATTGATGGTCCGAGAACCAAGGACCATATCCCTTTGAGTTATACACATGATAAGGGATAGGATTGGTGCACACATTGCTTGAATTGCATTGCCATGCTATGCCTTGCCCTCTGCTGTTGTCAATTGCAGATTCTGCAGGAACTTTCTGCCGACCGGCAGTGTTAAGTGCCGACCGACAATCCTTCCTGGGCCGATAGCTTCATTAATAGCCGATGGTCACATTATATTGCCGATGGACATTCTACTCAGCCGGTGGTGTCTCCCAATGTCCAGGGAAGCAATTCTGAGACTTTGGCAGTCTTCCAAGAGGCAGTGCAGGGAAAACAGAGGCAGCTTATGCATGGCAGTGCACTCCCGAGCAAGGCCCGAGCACGCGCGTATCGAACCCTCTTCCCGAGGCCCCTTGCACTTCCGAGCAAGACCCGAGCACGCGCGCATCGAACCCTCTTCTCGAGGCCCCTTTTTATTGCTTTTCTTATGCTTAGTTAATTTGTTGATTAATTAGGTGATTTGTAATGATTAATTAGCTTGCGAGTTAGTTGATTTGTATTATTCTTTTGGTCCCTCCGAGCGAGGGCGAATTTGTAATAAGTGTGGGTGAGTGTGTGCATGTCTCCCAACCCCCATTTCTTTCTCCCTTTTACTTACCTGCTTTGATGGTTAGTAATAGGACATGTTTAATTTAGCATACCTTATGCTATGCATGCGTGCATCATTCATCAGTATTGCATGTTTTTTTTTGCGACAACAATTGTTGCCTTCTGCGACGGCATTTTACTATCGTCTATAATATGTAAAAAATTGAGACCTTTTGCGACTTCATTGTTTTATCGTCGCTAAAAATTTTATTTGAGATAGCAAAAAATGCTGTCGCGAATTGTTTTTTGTTGCAATGGCATGACCACTGTCGCCAATGGATTAGGGCATGTTTAAATTAGCATTCCTTAGATATTTTTAGACAACCATTTTTAGGGTTTTGAGTTCTAGGGTTAGAATCCATACACTTTCTATCTCTATATCTCCCTCTTGTGTGTGTTAAATTGTGTTTGTGTCTTACTATTGCACACAAACACATAGTGTTTCACCTTCACTTAGCTACTGAGGTTCTAAGAGGGTGGTTTTGAAGTTTTGGAGCTGCTTTCAACCAAAAAGGGGCTGTTGGAGCATCATTGTTGAAGGGGTCTTCAAGGGTAAGAAACTAGCCCCTTTAATCCCCATTTTTGCATTGCTTTTCTACCTATCTTAAAATCATTTTTGACCTTAGTGTATAATACAAAAAAGTTCTGTTTTTTAGCCCTCTTGATTAGGGCATGTTTAATTGAGCATACCTTATGCAATGCATGCGTGCATTCCTACATTTGTCTCGCATGCACCGGGCTCGGTACATCATTCTAACTGCATTTGTATTTCAATCCCAAATTGAATACGTGCATTAATTGGTTGCATTTCACATGCCATGTTTAGGTTAGCCGAGCCTACTCTAATTGCATCTTGCGTGTGCTGCATTAGTCAACTTGACATAACTAGGATCACGCATGTTTGCTAACTAGTTTATTGTTTTGGCACGGAGTACGATGTAAGTATTTATGCTTTAGCATCTCGCATGCGTGTGAATGTTAACATGATAGCATACTTACCATGTGGCTAGATGCTTATGTGATAAATTATTTGAATGCTTGTGGGTGAAGATTGGATTGTTTCAGTTGGAAAAACTTGTTAAAATCCGCATTTTAGCCTACTTGCGAGTAACAAATCCCAAAACATTTTCCAAAACAAACAGATATGCAATGCTTATTTCCAAATTAGGCAATCTAGTCTATACTTGTTTGCTGTGCGCATAACATAGTAATTCTAGGCTAACAAATGGAATAAGAACACATAATGTTTTCAAAAACGGATATCACGGTTAGTAGAGGCCGATCTTTGGATCGGGCGAGAGGGGGTGCTCATAGCTGACCTTCCCCAATCGTACCCGAGCTCCCGAGCCGAGAAACTTCGGTGATGATGGACATGTGGCCTTCGGCACCAAGTCAGGGTTTCCTAAATTCCCCATAAAAAAAATATTTAGGTGGCGACTCTGTATCTGGCAAAGCAGTCCATGTTTGGCACTCGCACTTCGTTTTCAAAAATCTGTTTCTCAAAACGATTTGCGGATTGGACTCTTTGGTTCAGATTAAGAACCGTGACAATTTGAGAGTCCGAAGCTGTGAGTGACCCCACAAAATTGAACAAGGAACGGCGGAGCTTCACCCTCCCGGGGCTTCGGGGACGCCGCATACAATGTTCAGTTGACTTAATGCCAACACATGCAAGATGCAATTAGAGTAGGCTCGGCTAACCTAAACATGGCATGTTGAAATGCCAACCAATTGATGGCACGTATTCATTTGGAAAATTGATAATACAAATGCAGTTAGCGTGATGTTACCGAGCCGGTGCATGCGATCTCTCTCTTTTT
>NW_021026081.1:640086-654859 GCF_004153795.1 Camellia sinensis
CGCACATTTTGATGAATTGTTCCAATTCAAGCAATGAAGCCTTCATCCATAGGCATTCATGCAGTTAACCACTTAAGAAAATAGCCTCATGGCAAGCATGCTGTCATGGCAGTCACTTACACACGTGCAAGGATGCTAAATCATAAACACTTACAGTGTACTCCGAGCCAAAATAGAAAACTAGTTAGAAATCAATGCATAACCTTAGTTATACAAAATGACTAACACATGCAAAAATGCAACTAAACAGGCTCGGCTATCTACTGTGGCATATGAATACAACACTTTGATAACATGCTTTAAAACACGTATTCAAATAGGTGTATTGAAATACAACGCGGTTAGTATGATGCGCCGAGCCCAGTGCATGCAAGACAAATGAATGATGCACGCATGCAAAGCATAAGGTATGCTAATTGAAATATGCCCTAAACTAACTATCAAAAGCTGATAAGTAAAAAGGACAAAGAAGTGGGGGTTGGAAGACATGCACGCACACACGCACCCTTATTACAACATTGTGCCCTTGCAAAGGAGAGTCCGAATAAATAACCTAAGCTAGCTATGCTAAGCTAATCAACCAATCTAATTAAGCTAATTAGACTAATTATTACAAACCAAATTGAATAACAATCAAACTACTTACTAATTATTACATCACTTAACTAATTAACAAATTAATTAATTAATTACAAAATCATTGCTAACTAACAAGTAAAGCACTAAATTAAACTACTTCAGCTTTGTTTGAAGATGTTGAACATGCATGCACGCATTCAATTTCTCACCCCGAAAAGCTCTCCGGTTTGCTCTTGAGAGGCTCTGTTTGCAAGGTGTCTCCAAGAACTTTTGCTGAGCCTTACCAAAGGACTGCTGGGGACTACACCAGTGGCTTGCCGGCCATGAGAAGTTGCTGCCGGCCACCTGCCGGCCAAGGTTGGGCACCGCCGGCCAAGAATGATGCTACTGCTAGCCAAGGATGAGGCAGTGCCGGCCATCAGTGGGGCACTGCTGGCCACTGGTATGCTGCATCACCATGCTGCAGCAGAGCTCAAACAAGAGGAAATGGGAGAGTCTCCCAAGGGCATGTACGTACTGTACCACTCCTTATCACCTCAAAACATCAAGGGAGAGGCACCATTAGATCCAAAAACCATCAATCAAGCATTTGGAATGCATGATGGCCAAAGATCCAATCTTGTACACATTCAATAAATGCAATGCAAACAAGACTCTAAATCCACTACCTCATCATGGATGATCAAAGGCAATGGAGAGAAAGGGGATTGGCTCACTTTCATCACTTTGAGTATGAAGTGGACCAATCCACCTTGTGCTCAATATAACGTCCGGTTGAACACGATGCAATGCAAACAACATGCTAATCTTGGCATGTTTTACTTGATTGATTTTGTTTACACATTTTAACATTACCAACCATTCTTTAATCGGTTAAGTCCAAATGTGAAAGTCCTCTAATGATAAGGGGTCGACCAAAAGGGAAGTTTAAGGCATGAGAGGGATAATGCCTTTGACTAGGAGGAACCCTCAAAAGAGGGTTAAAGCCATTTGAGCACCAACCCCACCTCATGTTTAAACATAACCTTAAGACCAAACAACCCTCAGAGCAAATTGAAGAATGAAGAAATAAGGGAGGTGGCAGCCATGCAATGCATGATATGCCATGAAACACAAGACTCTAACATGCAAACAACGCATACACAACATGCTAAGAGCCTTAAGCATCAAAAACTAGCAAAGGGCACAACACTAGCACCATGCAATACAATGCTCAAAGGACTAAACCAGCCCTAAACAGACCCCAAACATGCCAAAACAATGGCCAAAATGAGCTGAAATGATAGCATGAAAAGCAAGAAAAAGCATGCTCAAATGATGGCTCGCAAGCAAGGCACAAACTCAACTCTCAAACATATTGAAAGAGTGAAAAATGTGAAAGTGTGACTAAGCTACAAGCACTGAAATCATGTGTGAAATAGTGCCAAAACATGCAAACACCTCAAGCTTAGCATGTTAAAGACTTTGAAACTCAAAACTAGTCAAGGCCATTTACACTATAACTATACAAAGCAATCCTCATATGACCTAAACCACTCAAAAAAGAGTTAAAGCATGCTAAAGCATGGGTAAAAGCATGCTGGAGTGTAGCCAAAATAAGCTAGAATGATGGGCTAAAGCATCAAGCATACAAGGCTAATTAACAAGATTACACTACAAGTGCAAGAACCATGCATGAGGTGACTCAACCAGGCCAAAAAAGAGTTACCACATGCTGAAATAACGTCAAAAATAGGCTGAGATCAAGTCAAGTGATGGTAGAAAAACATGCTCAACAAGTAGGCCAACAAGACATGCAACCAAGAAGCAAAGAGGGGAGGCCACCCCCTCCTACTTTGGACCTCAAAACATGGTTTCTACCACTGAAATTTCTCTAAGTTTCAGTGGTAGAAAATCCAAACAAAGGGTGCCTCAAAAGCCTTAAGAGATGGCACAAGGCTTAAGCAAATAAGGCACACAAGGGGTGAAACACCCCTAACTCCCACAGGGCCTCAAACAACCACTTTAACACTTAAAAATAGAGATTTTTTTAGTTGAAAGCTAGGCTAAAAACAGCATGCAAGGGTGGCCAAACCAATGTACAAAAGCAAAGCTTAAAGAGGTAGATTCTCACCCTTGAAGCACAACTTTAAAACAGCAAGCAAACAGCCAACTTCTGAGCCAAAATCAACTCCAAGGAGCTTCAACAAGGCCTCCAAGAACCTCAAGCCTAAGGTTAAGGTGTTTGGCTAAGGGTGCTAGTTCAAATATGAAGAGAAAGCACACTTTCAAGGCTAAAATATAGAGAAAGAGGATTCTAAAGTGAGAGAGAGAGAGAGAGAGAGAGAGAGAGAGAGAGAGATTTTTAGCTCAGCCAAAATTCTCCAACGCTTTGCATGCAAGTGGAAAGTCTCTATATGTAGGAGATACAAGAAGCCTTCAAAGCAATCCAGCCCTCCACGTGCAAGCAGATGGGCTCAGCTGTGCAAACAGCTGTCAAAATATCTTCAAAAATATTTGTTAATATCTGTTAAAGCATTGGTGGCTTGCCGGCCATCAGTAATGGCTGGCAGGGCCTCATTGATGGCCGGCAGGGCAAAACCCATGGCCGACAGCCCTTGATCATGGCCGACAGGCCATCATGAACATCAAGATGGAAGGACCAAGTCATGGTCCAAAAATGAGAAAGAATGGATACAGGGTTTGGAAAGCTCAAACCTGGAGCATTCCGTCGCGGAAGTCGAGTACTCGACGAGCAATCAAACTTGTCGCTGGATGTACCTACAAGAACATCCATGTCTTGAGGACGGTTAAAAATGTAGTGTCTACAGCCATCTTTTCTGAAGAGGGAGTGTAGACACCCCATTTTTGACCGACCTTAAGACTCAGATGTCATCGATTGAGCGCTCGGTGATCGCACATGTTGTGCTCGTCCTGAGGTCGCGAAGTCTCGGCTGAGAGCCTTGTCTCTGGACTTCGAGACTTTTTGTGCTTCGCCTCGGTTTGCGAACCAAGTTCTGTTCACTCTTCTCGAAGGAAGGGAGAGGTCTCATAGACCATCTCTCAGTGGCCGTAGGCTACTTTTCGTGGTCGTAGACTACTGTTCCCGTTTGGAGACCAGTTTCCGATTTTCGGAGTCGTTGGCCGTGTGCCTCGGTTCGGGACCGCTTAACTACCTCCGTTTGCTCCGATTTTTGGCACACACCTTGTTTCCTCTCTTCAGAGGGACACTGTGGCTCGGGAGACCACCTTTGTGGTCACACGCCACCTTTGATGCTTAACAGTCAGTTTTCGGGGCACCCAACTGCGCGTTTTGGCCCCCGAACCCTCGTTTTGCATCCGTCTTGGTTCATTTTTGGCATAGACCCTAGTTTCATTGTTAGGAAGGTGGTACAAGGGTAGGAGACCACCTTGTCTTCTTGGAGACCATCTTTCCCCAGTCGGCCGATTTTTCTTGACAGGTAAGTGGTCTCCCTCACTTTTGAGCCACATTTTCTGGTCTCCCATACCACCACTGAGTTGCTTTCACCTGGGAGACCACCAATCAGGGCTACCGACCAGCTTTTGATGATTGACCCTTTTGAACCTGGTCGGCCGACCATGGCAAGGGGTCGGCCGACCACCTGAACTGGTCGGCCAGCTTTCTCCTTTTTTGTCTCACTGAGTGTTAGCCAGCTGTGCCAGCTGGAAGCCTTAGAATTGATCCTCCATACACGTGTATGGAGGATCTTTAAGCTTGGTTTAAGCTTCTTGAGGAAGCTTTAGCCCCTCTCCTCTGTAAAGGAAGAGGTCCTCTTCCATTGCAGAGGTTCAGACTTTGCTTCTAAGGTATACAATATGCAGCTCTCTATATCTCTCTTTTGTGCTCAAATACTCCATAGTTCTTGGCCCTTTGCACACCAACCCTTAGCTTAACCCTTCTAGCATCCATCCAAGCACCTTGGAGCTGGTTTTCAGAGGTTGAAGGTTTGCTACTTTGGTCCAGAAGCTGCTGGAGGTCTTCTCTACAAGGGTAACACTCATTTTCCCCTTTTAAGCATTATTTTTCTTCACATCTTGGCTCCATTTGCAAGCATATTTGGGCTTTGTCATAAACTAAAAAAAGTCTTTTTTTAAGCTTCTTAACATGTTTGTTTAAGACCTCTTTTTTGTTGGTGGTCATCTACCCCCTTTGCAGGCTTCATTTCTCTTTGTTTTGAGCCATGCATTAGGGCTTTTGTGTTAAGCTTTGTTGGCC
The DNA here is from genome assembly GCF_004153795.1 of Camellia sinensis. Taxonomy (NCBI): domain Eukaryota; kingdom Viridiplantae; phylum Streptophyta; class Magnoliopsida; order Ericales; family Theaceae; genus Camellia; species Camellia sinensis. The sequence continues at coordinate 644,882 of NW_021026081.1, forward strand.
CTTTTGACCACTGAAATCCAGCAGATTTTTAGTGGTTGTTATGCATTTTTGAGCATCAAAATCAGAGAGGGGTGATCCTCTCACCCCTTGTCTTGTTTACTAGCTTTCTTGGCCTTACAAAGGAGCCCCTATTTGTATGTTTTCAAGCCATGTTTCAGGCTATTATTTGTGAGTTTATGACCTGCATGACCTCTTTCCAGAGGTGGTTTTGCCATGTTAAGTGTCCATCTTGCATGTGTGGAGTAACCCTCTTCATGGCCTTTCAAAGGAGCCTTCACTTGCATGCTTCCTAACCCCCTTTTAGGCCCTTTTTGATGAGTTTTAGAGTCCTCATAACCTCTATCCAGAGGTGGTTTTGCCATTTTTGATGTCTATCTTGCATGTGTAAAGCAACCCCTTGCATAGCCTTTCAAAGGAGCACCTCATTCTAGCATGTGTTGACTGAGTTCCAGTGGGTTTTGGGTCATATTTTGGCATTCCTTGTTTCTGTTTTTGGCTGGTTTGGTACTCCTTCACATGCTTCATATAGTTGTAGTGTAAGTCATGGTTCACTAGCTTGTTTTGCCTGATGTTTTGGCCGCCTTTCCTAGCATATTTTGGCCTTGCCTTAAACTGATTTTGTGCATGTTTTGGACTGCCTTAGCTCTGTTTTTGGGTCTCATGGTTGAATGATGCTTGTTTTGCATGCCTGTAATTCAATAGCCATGCTTAACTTTGAGTTTCAAGGTCCATCGCATGCATATACTGAGGTGTTTTCATGTCTTAGGGCCATTGCACATCATATTTCAGAGCCTTTATACATGCCATATTCCCATGATTTTCACTCTTTAAGTGCATTAGAGAATTGGGCTTGTATGCCTCATTTACTGACCATTGCAATTTGCATGGGCTTCATTTGAATGCATTCCGAGCCATCATTTCAGACCAATTTCCCACTATCTTGGACCTACCTAGGGTCTATTTTGGGTTGGTTTTGCCATTTGTGCATTGCTTTGTGTACCTCTAGTGTAATGCACTTCACTAGTTTCGGTATTCGGGCCATCTAGCATGCATCGTATGAGGTGTTTGCATGATTTGGGACCATTGTGCATCATATTTCAGAGCTGGATCATGTGCCATTCTATGCCATATTTCATCCTTTGCCATGCTTTGTTAGAGTTGCATGTTGTGCCTTAAGATCGGTTCTTTGCATTCGTGCATGTTTGCATGTATTTCGGTTGTCTCATTTTCATCATATGGCCACTGATTTGAGTGTGGCTGAGGTCCACTCATATTGGTTTAAGTCCACCGTGCATTGTGTATGCCATTTGGTTCATGTTGTTGCATGTTTGACCATCGCATTGTGTATGCTTTGATTATGCCTTTGTGTATGTCCATCTTCGTATGTGTGCATTGTGTATGCCATTTTAGTCCATAGCATTGCGTATGCTAGGTTGCATGTGTGCATATCATCCCTCGCATGCTAGCATGATTAGGTTGCATTGCATTTAGGGTTGCATGTTAGCCGCGTTGTGTATGCCATCTCATTGCATTGTGTTTGGAGTAGAGTTAGTCCAAACACGGGAAATGAGGGATGTTTCGTACTCAAAGTTATGAAACGTGTCTCAATTCCCCGTCGCCAACACTCCGGATTACCCATGATGGAGTTTGGACCTTGTTGTGTTTATATGTGCATTCATTTCATATTGAGTCATGCAATTTGACTCCTCGGCCATCATGCATCGAGATGCGTGATTGGTGGCAAGAGGATCGAGGTCTACACTCCCTAGAGCTTGTGCAATGACAGGGAGAGTGGTCGTGCATACATATGTGAAAATACTTTGCCATGCCCGTTTCTTGCTCTCTGTTGCAGCAAACCGGAAACCGACAGCAAAAACTAGTCAATAACCTTCTGGAGTTTTGTACAGCATTCCGGGATCAATTGCAAACAGAGGCGAATCGGGGCATCGCGAGGAATTTCCCGACGAGGCGGCTCGAACATGCATGCATATTTCATCATTCGGAACAGAGCTGAGGCGGTCCATTCAGCTTGCATGCTAATTTATTTGCTTTCCTAGTTAATTTGCTGATTAATTAGGGTTTTGTAATATTTAATTAGCTAGAGCAGTTAATTATATATTCGGACTGTATTACTTATTCAGACCCTCCGAAGGAGGGCACAATTGTAATAAGTGTGCGTGTGTGTGATGTATGTCTTCCAACCCCACGTCTTTCTCCCTTTTATTTACCAGCTTATGATGGTTAGATTAGGGCATGTTTCAATTAGCATACTTATGCTTGCATGTTTGCATCATTCATCTGTATTGCATGCACCGAGCTCGGCGCATCATACTAACTGCATCGTATTCCAATTCCAAGTTGAACATGTGTTAGTTGTAGCATCTCATATGCCATTCTTAGGATAGCCGAGCCTATTTCTAGTTGCATTTTGCATGTGTTGCATTAGCCATCTTAACATGAAGCTAGGATCATGCATTGATTACTAACTAGTTTTCTGTTTGGCTCGGAGTGCTCGTAAGTTGTTATGCGTTTAGCATCCTTGCATGCGTGTGATAGTGATGCCTATGATGCTAATGTTTTATCCATGAGCTAACTGCTTATGTGATTATACCGGCTTGAATGCCTTGTGGGTGAAGGTTGGGTTATCTGAATTGGGAATAATGGGTTTGACTGTGGTTTAAAAGCCCACTTGAGATGCTGACAATCATTTTTTCAAGCCCACCTGAGGTGGAAAGATTCTCACGTTATGCCACTTGCGGGTAGGCAAACCGTTTTCAAAAGCAAACATTAGGTGTTTTATTCAATTCAGGCGATCCAATCTATACTTGTAATGCTTATGTGCATCACAGTAGTAAATCTAGGCTAGATAACCGAATAAGAGCACATAATGTTTGCTGTGATGGATGACTGAGTATCATGGTTAGTAGAGGCCGATCTTTGATCGGGCGAGCGGGGGTGCTCACAAAAATGACCTTCCCCAATCGTACCCAAGGTTCCCGAGCCGAGGTTACTTTGGTGATGACGGACACGTGCCTTAGGCCAAATGAGTCAAGGTTTCCTAAATTTGCCAAAAATAAAATATTTAGGTGGGCGACTCTGTATCGGCAAAGCAGTCCATTGTTTGGGCCACTTCTTTCAAAAAAATCTGTTTTCAAAAAACGATTTGCGCGGATTTGGACTCTTTGTGATTCATCGGTCTTGGCATTACACTCTGCGAGACTTAGATACGAGGACGCCGTGACATTTGAGTCCTGAACGTAGTGAGCCCATATGAACAAACGGGATTATTGCCTCCCCGGAGGACGTTCGGGGACGTCTACAGGGAGTTTTTTTAGTCGAATACAAATGAGTTTTTGGGGGATCCAAAGGAGCCACCGAAAGTAGATGAGTGGCTAGAGCAGATGGTGAAGACATTTGAGATGCTCGGCATCGAAGACGGGGGTTTGAGAGTGACTTTGGCATCCTTCCAACTAAAGGGAGACACGAGTCAATTGTGGAAGTATGCGCGAGAGTGCATTGGAGGGACTTGGGAGGTTTTTGTCGATGCCTTCTAGGATAAGTTTTTGCCTCCCACTGTTAAGGAGAAGTTGAGACACCAGTTCTCTAAGTTGGTGCAGTTGAACACACCAGTAGCCAAGTTTGAGGCCACATTCACCAGTTTGTCGAGGTTTGCACAAGAACTTGTGGCGACTAAGGAGTGTCGTTGTCTGGAGTTCGAGAAACGATTGAGAACCGGGCTCATGTTTAGAATGGACAGATCCATGATTAGAGATTATGAGTGCCTTGTGAAGGCGGCAGTGCATCTTGAGACTATTATGCAGACAAAGGAGGAAAGGATGAGGGGCTCTAGAAGGAGTCAGAACAGTTACGGGGACAGTAAGAGGCAGAGGGGTTCTAACGCCCAGTCATCCCAGGGAGCTCAGTCGAGGTTCACTTTTCCAGTACCGAGTTCGGGTTCTGGGAGCGGTGGTTAGGGAGACATCACTTGTTTCAAATGCAGTCAGTTAGGCCATAAGTCTCCAGCTTGACCGCAGAGAGGAGGAGGGCAGCGAGAAGCATTGTCTTCGGCTTGTTCTCAAGGCCAGAGTCAGGGGAGAGGCCAGCTGCTCACTTGTTATCAGTGTGGGCAGATAGGGCACATGAAGAGGTTTTGCCCACAGTTGAGTGGCACATTTGGTGTGTCCGGTTCGAGGCAGACACAGAGCCAGTAGCCTGCACAGTTAGCACAGGACTCGAGGGCCAATTAGGGAGCCTCTTCAGCTCAGTTAGTGCATCAGGCATATGCTCCGAGGGGTAAGCAGGTTAAGTAGAGACCTACAGGGCGTGTGTATGCTGTCACAGCGCTGGATCTAGTACCCGCGCCTTCTGTAGTGAGAGGTACCTTCTTGTTTTGCAATTCAGTTACTAGTGTGTTAATTGATACAGGTGCATCCCATTCTTTTATCTCGTTTGCATTTACATTGGTTTTGGAGTTAGACTTGGCACAGTTTGCATCCCCTATTTGTGTAGAGTTACTTATTAGTGGTGAAGTTATCATGAAACAGGGGTGTCGGGATTGTGACATCGAGGTTGCTGGTCGCCGATACCTTTTGCATTTGTATCGCTTGATATGTCTAGTTTTGATGTCATCTTGGATATGGACTGGTTATCGTCATACCGGGCAGTTATAGATTGCTACCGTCAGAGTGTTACTGTATGTACCTCGAGCGGCGATTGTTTTCACTTCTTAGGGGATCAGGTGGATAGAGTTTTATCACCGATATATGATCCGCGTAGGCGGAGTGAACTTAGTGGCCTTCTTGCCAGCTTCTTGAGTGGTGAGTGTGATGAAGTCCGGGTGGAGTTGCCAAGGATAATTTGTGAATACCTGGATATCTTTCCTGAGGATCTTACTAGTTTACCATCTCACTAAAAGATCGAGTTCTCTACTGATTTAGTGCCTGGCACGGCATCGGTTTCTATGGCACCGTATCGGTTCGCACCTGCTGAGTTAAGTGAGTTGAAGACTCAACTCCAGGAATTGTTAGATAAGGGTTTTATCCACCCTAGTACTTCACCTTGGGGAGCACCAACTCTTTTTGCTAAAAAGAAAGATGGTACGTTGCGATTTTGTATAGATTACCGGAAGTTGAATAGGGTAACTGTTAAGAACAACTACCCAATGCCTAATATAGATGATCTTTTTGATCAGTTGAAGGGGTCTTGTTGCTTCTCTAAGATAGACCTGAGATCGGGTTATCACTAGTTGAGGGTAAGGGAGGAGGATATCCCGAAGACAGCATTTCGTACGCGGTATGGCCATTATGAGTTTCTAGTGATGCCATTTGGGCTAGCCAATGCTCCAGTTGTGTTTATGGATTTGATGAACCGGATCTTCTGTGAGTTCCTAGATCGTTTTATGGACGACATTTTGTTTTACTCACCCTCTGAGAAGGAGCACGAGGAACACTTGCGAGTGATGCTTGAGTTGCTTAGAGCCCATAAACTATACGCTAAGTTTGGGAAGTGTGAGTTTTGGCTGAAAGAGGTTAAGTTCTTAGGCCATGTGCATCTGGGGATGGGATGACTGTAGATTTATCCAGCATAGAGGCAGTGCAAGATTGGGAGCCACCTAAGAATGCTTTTCAGATCCGTAGTTTCTTGGGGTTGGCTAGGTATTACCATAGATTTGTGAAGGATTTCTCTAGGCTAGCCTCACCATTGACTAGATTGATGAGGAAATGAATCAAGTTTGTGTGGAGTGAGTCTTGTGAGAAGTCATTCCAAGAACTTAAGGTTAGACTCACCACTACTCCAGTTTTGATTATTTCGGAGAGGGGTTTGGGCTATTCGGTGTATTGTGATGCCTCAAGGGAAGGTTTGGGTTGCATTTTGATGCAAGAAGGAAAGGTAGTAGCCCATGGCTCGCGACAATTGAAAACACACGAGAGGAACTACTTTACTCACGATCTAGAGTTAGCGGCGGTGATCTTTGCCTTGAAAATTTGGAGACACTATCTGTATGGTGAGAGATTTGAGGTGTTTTTCGATCACAAGAGTTTGAAATATCTGTTTACACAAAAGGAGTTGAATTTGAGGCGGAGGAGGTGGATGGAGTTCATTAAGGATTATGAATTTGAGTTGTATTATCACCTGGGGAAGGCCAACGTTGTAGCTGACGCCTTGAGTAGGAAATCTATTAGCAACGTGGCTAGTATTGCCATCCAGGACTAGGAGATGTTTGGTGCTCTTGGGGAGTTTGACTTACATCTTGGCGAGTCCGTTGAATCTGCGACTTTGTTTACGGTAGTTGTCCAACCTACACTTGTGAAGTGAGTGATGGAGGCACAAAGGGATGACCTTGAGGTGAAATCCCTCTAGGAGAAGATCTCCAGTGAGAAAGTGGAAAGGGGCTTGAATATGTGTCCCGACCAGAGTGTAAGATACCGAGATCTTTTGTTCGTGCCAGAGTCTTGCCGAAAGGAAGTACTCCGAGAATTTCATCATTCGCGCTTTGCGGTGCATCTGGGAGGCACAAAGATGCATCATGACCTGAGTCACTAGTTTTGGTGGAGAGGTATAAAGAAGGATGTGGCCGCGTTTGTGTCGAAGTGTCTTACTTGTCAACAAGTGAAGGCCGAGCATTACAGGCCAGCGGGTTTGTTGCAACCCTTGCCTACAGTCGAGTAGAAGTGGGAGCATGTCATAATAGATTTTGTTGTGGGCCTTTCGAGGACTCAACGCGGTAGTGATGCTATTTGAGTAGTAGTTGACTGGTTAACCAAGTTGGCGCACTACATACCTATGCGCATGAGTGATTCGGTAGACTATCTTGCCGACTTGTATATCAGGGACATAATGAGGTTGCATGAGGTCCCTGTGACGATTGTTTTGGATAGAGATCCGCGTTTCACAGCTCGGTCGTAGCAGAGTTTGCAGAGTGCCTTGGGCGCTAGATTGACCTTTAGCATTGTGTATCATCCTCAGACTGACGAGCAATCCAAGCGTACTATTCAGATTCTTGAGGATATGTTTCGAGGTTGTGTCCTTGACTACAAGGGTTCATGGGAGAGTCACTTTCTCTTAGTGAGTATTGGCATGGCACCATTTGAGGCCTTGTATGGCCGACCGTGTAGATCCCCTGTGTGTTGGGCCGTAGTGGGTGATGCACCTTTATTGGGATTGGAGTTGGTTCGGGAGACGACGGAGAAAGTGGCACTTATCCATAAGAGGTTGGTTACGACTTAGAGTCGTCAGAAAAGTTATGCTGACTGTAGGAGGAGAACCTTATCTTTTGAGATGGGAGACTATGTGTTCTTGAAGATATCACCAAGGCGGGGTTTGATGAGATTTAGGAAGCGTGGGAAGTTGTCCCCTCGATTTATTGGGCCTTTTGAGATCCTTGAGCGGATCAGAGAGGTTGCTTACCGTTTGGCATTGCCGCCACAGTTTTCCGAGGCTCGTGATGTATTTCATATTAGCATGCTTTGGAAGTATGAGTCGGATCCATCGCACGTATTGGATTGGACCGACCTAGACGTAGATGAGGATGTCTCATACGAGGAGAGATCGGTGACAGTCTTGGATACTTGGGACCAAGTCTTGCGAGGCATGACAATTCCCTTAGTTAAGATATTGTGGAAACATCACAGGGTTGAGGAAGCAACTTGAGAGCGTGAATCGGAAGTCCGAGAGAAATTCCCGGACTTATTTGGTGGTGTTTGAACATACATTGAGGTTTTGATTATGTTAATGAAATGTAAAAGCATTGTATATGTTTTGAAATATGAGAACATTATATATGTTGAGTATGTTTTGGAAACACAGGCCTAATATGAACATTGCATATGTTGTTTAAGTTTTGGAAATGCGAATTTATCATAAACATTGAATATGTTTTGGAAATATGGAATATTTATTGAAATCGGTTAAAACTTCGGGAAATGTATGTTGAGATGCATATTGAGACTTGTTCATCATGTGATGGGATTGAGTGACCGGTGGATGGGTCATGGTGTTGAAAATTGATTTGTAATCATTGTGGAAATTTATTTAAAACATGGTTTTGAAATGTGATTTGTAATTTCAGGGACGAAATTCTTTAAGGGGGGAGGTTATAGCGATCTCGGTTTTGACCCAACTCTTGTGGTATCCCGGACTCGGGTTTAATTCTTTCATATTGTTGTTTACCCCTTGCTTCCCTTGTATCTCTTTGAAATTGGCTTTTGGGTTGTTGTGGTTGTGTTTGGGCAGGTTGGTCACGTGTTTTTCAAACCTTGTGTTGCCTAGAAATTTGGTCCTCCGCTCGAGCAGCACTTTTTGCGCTCAAGCGAGCTTTGCAAACTCTCAGTACTTTTGCAGGTCTACAAAACTACTGACAAAGTGATTTCTACGCTCGAGTGGGTGGGCGCTCGAGCGTCCTTTCTTGCACTCGAGCGTTGGTTTTTTGTCTACAAAACTACTGGATGTGTGTTTTTTACGCTCGAGCATCACTTCTTGCACTCGAGTGGCAAGCGTCTTATTCATTGTGTCTTAGCACTCGAGCGGCCTTTCTTGTGCTCAAGCGGAATAACTTATTGTGTCTAACGCTCGAGCGTCAACTCTTGCGCTCGAGCGGACTGTGCATATATCAGATCACAAAAATGATTTTTTACATCACTTTTTCAGATCTTTTCTCCCTAAAACCTAAAGTTGAGGCTCTCTCTCTCTCTCTATACATTTTCACATAGTTTTAGTGATTTTTTCACCCTAATCCCTTTGATAAAAAGGTAGACCATCTCAAGATCTCCATTTTGATCCGAATAGAGTTAGATTTAGGCATCTTTGAAGTTTCACTCTTGTTCGGATCGTCTTCTCTTTTTGAGGTACGGGTTTTTTACACTTTCATATGATTTTTAGCTTAGTTATTTGTCGTTGTGTGACAATGGTGGGATTTGAGAGTATTTTGAACAAACCTAAGGTTTAGGTGTGAAATAAAAAGAGGGGTTTCTAAATGAGTCTGAGATAAATGATTATAGGGTTCGAATATGAGGTTCTATAGTGGCAAAATAATTAATTTTGGCATTTGGGTTGCTATATGGAAAAAAGAGAGTTTTACCCTAAATGGGTCAAATTGGTATTTTGTATAAACAACTAAAATTGATGCTGATAATGTGCAATTGGATAATTGTTGATGTAAATGGTGGAGTTGGACACGTGTTGTCTTCCACCTATAAAAATTTGAATAATTTATCTATTGAGAAGACTGTATATCTGTTTAGAAATATTGGTATTGGGCTATCAGTTTATGATAGCTATGATTGTTGTAGAAAATGCATGAGGATTAGGTAAATTGAAACTAATCTAATGTTGGTTGTCATTGAATATAACTATGTTTTAAATACATTGTATATGTATGATGCTTGGAAGGAGAAAGGGGATATACTCCATTGTGTGGGAGAAGAAATTGGATATACTCCATTGTTTGGGAGGAGATAGGGGATGGACTCTATTGAAATTAGGTTGGCCGAAGTGTCCAGGGTGAAAGTCCCGAAATCGTGTGTATACATGGGTGCCGATCCCGCAGATGAAATTTCTGTAAAATGGTAGATTTGAAGTGTTTGTATGGTAGTGTATTGAATTGGAAAAACCACTGAGTTATAGTCTCAGTTGGGTTGTTGAAAGATAATGAAATTAACACATGAATTGAGAAGAATAAATGAACTTGAAATGAATTGAAAGAAGATGAATTGAAATATGAACTTTGGTGTTTACGGTTATATAAAATGTGGATATTTTGTCACCGGCATTGTATATGCACATTATACTTATATCTTTGTTAAATTTCATATATTGTGTTAGATTGTTCCTATTGGGCCTTGGCTCACCCTATTTGGGAAAAATCATTTTTAGGTACTGGTGACATGTCCCCGCCAAGACAATAGCTTGGAGGAACTTTTGGGAGCAAGAGCTTCTTTTTGTTTTTTTTTATATTCTTTTGTATAGCCAAGGGCTTAAATT
>NW_021026081.1:668887-721780 GCF_004153795.1 Camellia sinensis
CCCAAAGTATTCGAACCCGATACGCTCTGATACCAGTTGGTTTAGTAATTTTGTGAAAGTTTGGGGCTTTTGTGTAATTTTACAAAAGTTGGGGTTTTGTTTATATAAACCTATATGCATGTGTGGCATAGAAAGAAATGAGATTAACAATGATCTATTGAAAGAAATGGAACCTTAGGGTTGTTATGTTAATTATGGAAAATGTCCTAATTACATGGTTAAATTAATTGGTATAATTAATTTGGAGAAATGAAGAATTGAATTGAGAAAGTGAAATTGAAGATGTATGGAGTTAAAGGGTGTAGCCGAATTTAATTATTACTCACCTAGTTGAAATGTTGATTATATATCCATTTGATGCATTTAATTTCTGTTTAGAAATAACTGCTTTGGGCTATTGGTGGAGGATAGTCTTGATTGTTGTAGACAATGCATGATGACTAGGCAAAATAAAACTAGTCAATTGGGTATGCTATTGGATATAGCAGTTGGAATAATACATTAACTTTTGTATTGATTGAATTTGTATATGATAATTGCTATATATGCATTGCATTGTGTGGGAGGAGAAAAGGGCTGTACTCCACGGTTTATTGGAAGAAAGGGGGTGAACCTCTAAACCGGATTTTGTGTGACAGTGATACAGCACTACAATGTGTATCAGGCTGCGAAATAGAAGTGTTTTGTTTCACTAATACAGCACTACAATGTGTATTATTTGAAACGTACGGAAGTGTTTTGTTTCATTAATACAGCACTACTATGTGTATTATTGAGATATGCGGAAGTGGTTTATGTGTCATTGATACAGCATCAAAATGTGTATCCATCATGAATTTCGAAAGTGTTTTAAAGATGAGTCTTGTTCTCATTAAGTTGTGTGGCTAAGTTTTGAGCCTTGTTTTCAAACTCAAGGTTGAAAAAGAAATGAGAAATGGAATGTAACATGGACTTAAATGTCATGAAACTGAAATGTGATATAAGTGAGTGTATCGGTGTTAACCATCTATCAACTGCTAATCTTTAGTCATTACTCATAGCTGGTTTAGTGTATTTCTGCTAGGCTGTGGCTCACCCTTTTATGGGACATCATTTTCAGGTACAGGTAGCATGCCACCTCCAAGGACATAGCTTGGGAAGCTAGAGGCAGACAGACTGCTTTTGTTGTTGGCTTTCTTTTGTTGTATTACATGTAAATTCAAGCCAAGGACTTAATATGTATTGAGTTAGTACTCTTCTTTTTGTAACCAAGTGTTAACTTGGAAAGCTGTAAGCCCGTAGGGCATTTGCTTTTGTTGTTAACATGTAATACTTTTGTAAGAACTACTCTGATTAATAGAAAGATGTTTATTTCTCTTGTATCATTGCACGACTAGAATGATGGGTTTTGTGTATCATTTTGAGGGCGTTACAACTTGGTATCAGGGCGTACCGGGTTCGAATACTTTGGGTACGTGGGAAGTGGTTAGTACCACAATGGGTTTGTCTCGCTTGTTACAGACTTATGTGTGGCATTATCTGTTTATTTGATAACATGTTTATGTGACTACTTGGGTATGGGATTTAGTTTCTAGGATGTTGATTGGATCCTTGGGTTTCTGTAAGTCTTGTTGGAAAAGCACTTGATCAGTGCTGTTTCTAACCGGAACTCTGGTAACGCCTTGGGACTATCATTATCCAGAAATGAAATTCGTAGGTGCTTATGTGATTATGTGCTTACGTGGAATGAATTACAGTTGTCTATGTATTAGGACGCGAGTGTTTAGTTTCGGCACATTTATGAATGTGCTAATGTTCTTCGTTACCTTTATTAGGATGTCAGGACGAGGGAAAGGTGGTAGACGTGGCAGGCACAGTAGGCAGGAGATGCCTTTACCGGGTGGCATTCCGGCACAGCAGGAGGGGGTTGGCCAGGCCAATGTGGCCCAGGAGGCTATGGGCGCTTTGGCCCGAGGGATAGCCGATGCTTTGAGGGAGTCTATGGGTATTCTTAGAGCTGAGAATCCAGTTCAGGCTTCAGTACAGGCCCAGGTTGTTGAGGCAGGGCCTTCCTTCTTGAAGAGGGAGTTCTTCCGGTCTAATCCGGACGAGTTTATTGGAGATCCGAAAGAGCCACTGAAGGCTGATGAGTGGCTAGAGCAAATGAGTAAGACGTTCGAGATGCTTGGCATCGAGGACGGAATGTTGAAGGTGACCTTGGCATCCTTCCAGCTAAAAGGGAGTGCGGGTCAGTGGTGGAAATACATGAGGGGCCGTATTGCTGGCACGTGGGAGGCTTTTGTGGAGGCTTTTCAGGAGAAGTACTTATCTCCAGCAGTCAGGGAGAAGCTGAGAGACCAGTTCTGTCAGCTTTTGCAGTTGAGTTCTTTAGTAGCTAAGTATGAGGCTGCTTTTACTAGCTTGTCCAGGTTCGCACCTGAACTTGTGGCGTCCGAGTAGTGCCGCTATATTGAGTTCGAGAAGAGGTTGAGGCGTGGCCTCAAGATGAGGGTTAGAGGTTTGATGATCCGAGACTATGGGCGCTTGGTTGATGCTGCGGCCCATATAGAGATCATGATGCAGGAAGATGAGGGACAGAGAGGCTCCAAGAGGAGCCAGGACGGTCAAGGTGATGGCAGGAGACAGAGGGGTGCTAACCCTCAGCAGTCTCAGGGGAGTGTTGCTAGATCGACCTTTTCGGTACCGAGTGCGGGCTCGGGGAGAGGCAACCAGGGAGATTTCACGTGTTACAGGTGTGGTCAGTTAGGCCACAAGGCTTCAGTTTGCCCACAGAGGGGAGGGGGTCAGAGAGCTGCTTCATCTTCAGCTAGACCGCAGAGCCAGAGTCAGGGCAGGGGCCAGCCCTTGTCTTGTTATCAGTGTGGTCAGCCTGGGCACCTGAAGAGGTTTTGCCCACAGTTGAGTGCCACTTCGGGCGCGTCTGGTTCTAGACAGACGTAGGGTTTTCAGCCAGCTCAGTCTGTGCAGGCCTCGAGAGCCAATCCGAGAGCTTCGTCATCCCAGTCTGTGCAGCAGTCGTATGTTCCGAGAGGTGAGCAGGTGGACCAGGGGCCTACAGGGCGCGTGTATGCTGTTACCGCGCAGGACCTAGTACCGGCTCCATCAGTAGTGGGAGGTACCTTTATGTTTTGCAACTCGGTTGCTAGTGTGTTGATTGATATGGGTGCGTCTCATTCTTTTGTATCTGCTGCATTTGCATCTATTTTGGAATTGGAGTCGGCACAATTAGCATCTCCTATATGTGTAGTATCGCCTGTTGGGGGTGAGTTGATCTTGAAATAAGGTGTTAGAGGTTGTGATATAGAGGTTGCCGACTGTAGGCTTCCGTTTCCATTTGTGGTTATGCCCATGAAGGGTTTTGATGTTATTTTGGGTATGGACTGGTTATCGTCATACCGGGCAGTTATCGATTGCTACCGCCAGAGGGTCACTGTTTGTACCTTGAGCGGGGAGTGTTTCCATTTCTTGGGGGATCGGGTTGGTAGTGTAGTGCCACCGGTGTATGATCCGCGAGGGCGGAGTGAGCTTAGTGGTCTTCTCGCTAGCTTTATGAGTGGTGAGTGTGATAAGACCCAGATCATATTGCCAAGGGGGTGTGTGAGTATTCAGATGTCTTTCCCGAGGATCTTGTTAGTTTGCCACCTCGCCGAGAGATAGAGTTCTCCATTGATTTAGTGCCCGGCGCGGCGCCGATTTCTATGGCACCTTATCGTTTTGCCCCAGCCGAGTTGGTTGAGTTGAAGATTCAGCTCCAGGAATTACTGGATAAGGGCTTTATTCGCCCTAGTGTTTCGCCGTGGGGAGCACCGGCCCTCTTTGCTAAAAAGAAAGATGGTGCCTTGAGACTTTGTATACACTACTGGAAGTTGAATCGGGCCACGGTCAAGAATAAGTACCCTATGCCCCGTATAGATGATTTGTTTGACCAGTTGAAGGGTTCCCGTTGTTTCTCTAAGATAGACTTGAGATCGGGTTACCACCAGTTGAGGGTCAGGGAGGAGGATGTTTCGAAAACGACATTCCGTACGCGGTATGGCCACTATGAGTTTCTGGTGATGCCTTTTGGGCTCACCAACGCACCGGAAGTCTTTATGGACTTGATGAACCGGATCTTCCGGGAATTCTTGGATCGTTTTGTGGTTGTCTTCGTGGACGACATTCTGGTTTATTCACCTTCTGAGGAGGAGCACGAAGCACACTTGAGAGTGGTGCCAGAGTTGCTTAGAGCCCATAGGCTGTATGCCAAGTTTGGGAAATGTGAGTTCTGGTTAAGAGAAGTCAAGTTCTTAGGCCATGTGGTTTTCGGGAAAGGGGTGTCCGTTGATACATCCAAGACTGAGGCAGTGCCAGATTGGGCATAGCCTAAGAGTGTGTTTGAGGTCCGCAGTTTTCTGGGATTAGCTGGGTATTACCGCTGGTTTGTGAAGGACTTCTCCAGGCTGGCTTCGCCGTTGACTAAACTGACCCGGAAGGGAGTCAAATTCTTATGGAGTGAGACTTGTGAAAAGTCGTTCCAAGAGCTGAAAGTTAGATTAACCACCGCTCCGGTATTGATTATTCCGGAGAGAGGGTTAGGTTATGCGGTTTATTGTGATGCCTCACGAGAGGGTTTGGGTTGTGTATTGACGCAAGAGGGGAAAGTAGTAGCTTATGGCTCACGTCAGTTAAAAATACACGAGAAGAATTACCCTACGCATGACCTAGAGTTAGCAGCAGTGATCTTTGCCTTGAAAATCTGGAGGCACTACCTTTATGGTGAGAGATTCGAGGTGTTCTCGGATCACAAGAGTCTAAAATATCTGTTTACACAGAAAGACTTGAACTTGAGGCAAAGGAGGTGGATGGAGTTTATTGAGGATTACGACTTTGAGTTGCATTATCATCCCGGAAAGGCCAATGTGGTGGCCGATGCCCTTAGTAGGAAATCCATAGGTGATGTAGCTTGTATAGCCATTCGGGAGTTGGAGATGTTGGGTGTTCTTGGTGAGTTTGATTTGCTTCTGGGCGAATCTGTTGAGACTGCGGCCTTGTTTTCCGTGGTTGCGCAGCCTACACTTGTGACACGAGTGTTAGAGGCACAGAGGGGTGACCTTGAGGTAGAATCCCTCCGAGAGAAGATCTCTAGTGGGAAGGTTGAGAAGGGTTTGACGGTGTATTCCGACCAGAGTGTGAGATACTAGGACCGTTTGTTTGTGCCGGAGGCTCGTCGAGAGGAGGTACTCCGAGAGTTTCATCATTCACGCCTTGCGGTGCATTCGGGAGGCACTAAGATGTATCGGGATTTAGGTCGCTAGTTTTGGTAGAGAGGCATGAAGAGAGATGTGGCAGTTTTCGTGTCTAAGTGTCTTACTTGTCAGCAAGTGAAGGCCGAACATCAGAGGCCAGCGGGTTTATTGCAACCCTTGCCTATTGCCGAGTGGAAGTGGGAGCATGTCACTATGGACTTCGTTGTAGGTCTTCCGAGGACTCAGCGGGGTAGTGATGCCATTTGGGTGGTTGTAGACCGGTTAACTAAGTCGGCACACTCCATTCCTATGCGCGTGAGAGATTCGGTAGATCACCTTGCCGACTTGTATGTTCGGGACATAGTGAGGTTACACGGGGTCCCAGTGACGATTGTCTCAGATAGAGATCCTCGTTTTACTGCTAGGTTATGGCAGAGTTTGCAGAGTGCTTTGGGCACTAAGTTGACCTTTAGTACGGCTTATCATCCTCAGACTGACGGGCAGTCCGAGCGTACTATTCAGATCCTCGAGGATATGCTTCGGGGTTGTGTCCTGGACTTCGCACACACCCGCCGGCTAGCTCACGTTTGTGTTTTCAAGTGACAAAGCGACATCGTACGGAGGAGCACGGATTTAGTCAACAGGATTATACGAGGAGAATTATTTCTTCCCCGTACAATTGGCGCCGTCTGTGGGAAAAACAGACAAGAACAAAACCTCTTGATTAAAGCTTCTCCCCTTTACATTCAATAAAGGTGTAAAAAATAGGGACGCAGTCCGCCGACGATGGAGAAAGTTGAGCTTATCCGTAAGAGGCTTGTTACAGCCCAGAGTCGTCAGAAATCTTATGCCGACCGTAGGAGGAGGCCTTTGGTGTTTGAGGTGGGTGATCACGTCTTTCTGAAGATATCACCTAGGCGGGGATTGATGAGGTTTGGGAAGAGTGAGAAGTTATCCCCTCGGTTTATTGGCCCTTTTGAGATCCTTGAGAGGATTGGCGAGGTTGCCTATCGTTTAGCTTTGCCACCACAGCTGTCCAGAGTGCATGACGTGTTTCATGTGAGTATGCTTCGGAAGTATGAGCCGGATCCATCGCATGTATTGGATTGGACCGACTTGGAGGTAGATGAGGATGCCTCGTATGAGGAGAGACTGGTTCGGGTCTTGGATAGGCGGGATCAAGTCCTGCGTGGCAAGACCATCCCTTTGGTAAAGGTTTTGTGGAAATATCACGGAGTGGAGGAAGCCACTTGGGAACGTGAGTTGGAAGTCCGCGAAAAATATCCGGACTTGTTTATTGATGTATAAACCATGTAATGAGACTTTGTAATATTAATGAACTTTAAGAGCATTAAAAATGTCTTAAGTTGTAAAACACTGTGAATGTTTTGGTTTACGAAAGTATTGTAGAACTTGCCTTGATATGGGAGTTGATTGTAATATTGCATATATTGGCTATATTATAGAACTGGAGATGTATCATGAATATTGATTATGATATGAAATTGTGAACCGTATATGTTGGAAATGGAAGAGAAATGCATGTTAATGATGCACTTGTAATATATGTTGTTTTTACATATTGTGAGATTGCCTCTTGAATAGAGATGGAAAGACCGGTAATGGGTCGAGTTGTTAAATTTCGCA
This sequence comes from Camellia sinensis, assembly GCF_004153795.1. NCBI lineage: Eukaryota > Viridiplantae > Streptophyta > Magnoliopsida > Ericales > Theaceae > Camellia > Camellia sinensis. The sequence goes on from NW_021026081.1 coordinate 675,760, forward strand.
TTGTAATAATGTTGGGAATTGAGAAAATCTTGTTTTTGAAAAAAAATAAAATAAAAAAAATCTGTATTTAATTTCGGGGACGAAATTCCTTAAGGGGGGAAGGTTATAGCGATCCCGGTCTTCCCTTTCTGTAATTGTTGTGTTCCGGACTTTGGTTCCGTGAAGTTGGTGGTTGTATACCTTGTGGTCATCCTTTAATTCCTTATGTTGAGTTTTTGGGATGTGTTGGGCATGTTTCGAACGGGTAGGATGGGTTTTGGTCTCTAGTGCTATTGCCCAGATTTTTGGTGTTGCGCTCGAGAGGGTAATTCTGCGCTCGAGCGGAGTGTTGTTTTTAGTTGTCCACTCGAGCGGGTGTTCTGGCGCTCGAGCGGGGTTTACACCCTTCCAGCATTTCGTGTCTCTGCAAAACTTCTGCAGATGTGTTTTCTACGCTCGAGCGGGTTTCTTGCGCTTGAGCGGGTTTGTTGGCGCTCGAGCGGGTAGTACAGTTTCGGTGTAAGTTCTGGGAAGGGGAAATCTATGCTCGAGCGGATTGGTTTTCGCGCTTGAGCGGATGTACTTTATTCTTGTGTCTTAGCGCTCGAGCGGTCCTTATTACGCTCGAGCGTGTCCAGATTTTTGTGCTTGACGCTCGAGCGTTGTGTTTTCCGCTCGAGTGGGAATGTCGTATAACAGAGGGCAGCTGGGCATTTTTGAATCATTTTCTACACTTTCTCTCTCTCTCTCTCCTACTTTCCAAAAAGTTATTTTGAGAGCTTCTCTCTCTAGAAACTCCATCTCTCTAGGGTTTGATCTAGTTAGAGTGCTTTCCTTCTCTTCGGCCTTTGTAAAAGTTGTGTTGATCGTCGAGGGCGTCGTTTTGATCCGAAAAGTTTGGAGTTTAGAGCACTTTGGTTTTAGTCTCTTCTCCCTTCGAGCTCTAACTTCGAGGTAGGGATACCCTACTCCTCTTTATGAGTTTTGTCTTTAAATTTTAGCATTTTGATATGTTGGGGTTGGTTTAGTAATTTTGTGGAAGTTTGGGGCTTTTGTGTAATTTTACAAAAGTTGGGGTTTTGTTTATATAAACCTATATGCATGTGTGGCATAGAAAGAATGATATATTGAAAGAAATGGAACCTTAGGGTTGGTATGTTAATTATGGAAAATGTCCTAATTACATGGTTAAATTAATTGGTATAATTAATTTGGAGAAATGAAGAATTGAATTGAGAAAGTGAAATTGAAGATGTATGGTGTTAAAGGGTGTAGTCAAATTTAATTATTGCTCACCTAGTTGAAATGTTGATTATATATCCATTTGATGCATTTAATTTCTGTTTAGAAATAATTGCTTTGGGCTATCGGTGGAGGATAGTCTTGATTGTTGTAGACAATGCATGATGACTAGGCAAATTAAAACTAGTCAATTGGGTATGCTATTGGATATAGCAGTTGAAATAATACATTAACTTTTGTATTGATTGAATTTGTATATGATAATTGCTATATATACATTGCATTGTGTGGGAGGAGAAAGGGGCTGTACTCCACGGTTTATTGGAAGAAAGGGACTGAACCTCTAAACCGGATTTTGTGTGACAGTGATACAGCACTACAATGTGTATCAGGCTGCGAAATAGAAGTGTTTTGTTTCACTAATACAGCACTACAATGTGTATTATTTGAAACGTACGGAAGTGTTTTGTTTAATTAATACAGCACTACTATGTGTATTATTGAGATATGTGGAAGTGGTTTATGTGTCATTGATACAGCATGAAAATGTGTATCCATCATGAATTTCGAAAGTGTTTTAAAGATGAGTCTTGTTCTCGTTAAGTTGTGTGGCTAAGTTTTGAGCCTTGTTTTCAAACTCAAGGTTGAAAAAGAAATGAGAAATGGAATGTAACATGGACTTAAATGTCATGAAACTGAAATGTGATATAAGTGAGTGTATCGGTGTTAACCATCTATCAACTGCTAATCTTTAGTCATTGTTCATAGCTGGTTTAGTGTATTTCTGCTGGGCTGTGGCTCACCCTTTTATGGGACATCATTTTCAGGTACAGGTAGCATGCCACCTCCAAGGACATAACTTGGGAGGCTAGTGGCAGACAGACTGCTTTTGTTGTTTGCTTTCTTTTGTTGTATTACATGTAAATTCAAGCCAAGGGCTTAATATGTATTAAGTTAGTACTCTTCTTTTTGTAACCAAGTGTTAACTTGGAAAGCTGTAAGCCCGTAGGGCATTTGCTTTTGTTGTTAATATGTAATACTTTTATAAGAACTACTCTGATTAATAGAAAAATGTTTATTTCTCTTGTATCATTGCATGACTAGAATGATGGGTTTTGTGTATTATTTTGAGGACGTTACAGTGATTCACCAATTTAATGTTGTAGTTTACAATTAAATGATAATATGATAATGCGATATCATTATTATACTAAATTTTTAATCCAAAAAGTCAATTCAATCAACAACTAATTGATCCTCCAACAAACCCCATAAGGGTTATATATTGGTGAGTAGCTAAACTACTAGAACACTTAAATATTTCAAATACAAGATCTTATATATATATATATATATATTAATTGCTTTCTCATATCTGTTTCTTTCATGTTTCATCCAACCAAAAAGTGGCCCACATTTAATAAATGTATATATGGGATTTACCCGTGTTTGAAATTTTCTTTTCTATGTCGATGCATCAACATAATTAAAGTAAATTAGTTGCCATTTCTTATAATTTATTGAAATCCCAACAATAATAATATAAAACGGTCATGTAATTTTCAAACACATCAAACCCACAGAAGTAAGGAACCGACAGAATTTAAGATAAATTATGCAAATGGTCCATATAATTTTTATACGATGTATTAATTTGATCAATATTATTTTAATTTACTTGATTTTGTAATTAATTTAACAAATTGTGTCATTTTAATCTAATAAATAATTGTTATTAAGTTTGGTGGATGAAAAGTCTACACAATGTGTTGATTTGATCCCTGTAGTTTACACAATATATCAATTTAGTCTCTGTTGTTTTAATTTACTCAATTTTGATAAGTACCAAATTAACAGATTGTTTAAACTATACGGACCAAATTGACACATAGTTTGACTTTCTATCTGACAAACTTAATAACTGTTATTTATTAGAGTAAAATAACATAATCTGTTAAATTAAATAGTAAAATTAAACAAATTAAAATAATAAAAATTATATTAACACATGGTATATATTACTGGGACTATTAATGCTAGAATTTAATGTTGAAAACGTAGCCTCTTGAATACGTGATGTCACTCATTTCAAAGAAACGAAACCAACAAATAAGAATCCTGTGATAGACAGGAACCAACACCGCAATATAGGGTGCTTTGTCAACCAAATAAAAAATTAGTTTTTAGTTTTTTTTATTTTATTTTGGATCATATCACTTCTCATATTTTTTATTTATAAAAAGATAAAATAGACTAAAAAATCAATCTTTTACCAACTTTTTAAAACACCACATACCTGATGAATTTGTGATGTTCAGTTTTTAATTTTTTATCCATTTTGAATCACATTACCTCTCATATTTTTTATCTATAAATAGACCAAATAAACTAAAAAATTAAAAAATTAATTTTTTATTAACTTCACCAAACACCACATACCCTGATGAATTTATGATGTTCTTTCATTGGAGAAGTGAACTGCCACTAAATGATTATCTACACCTCTCTCAAGAGTAGTTTGCACTTTAATCTGATTAAAGGTACTTTATTTTTTTGTTTTTTATTGGCAAAGTAAAAAATGTTAAAAAAAGAGAAACAAAATAGAAGAAACATAGAGCCCACCAATACACAAAATGGCAAGTAACCAACTCAGATTACAAAAGATAACTCACAAACTAAGAAAACAGAATTCTCGTGTTGGTCTTGGATTGTTGTGTTAGTTGATTCCATGTCAACTACTGCCCTTTGTGCTTTGTGGATTTTTTGATATTGGATTTTGCTCTAGGCTTTGGCTTTTCTGAGATGCTTAAGAGGCAGGTTTTCTCTCCTTCATTTGTAGTATGATTTAGCTTGGCCTCGGTTTTGTATTTTTAGCATGTTCTTTGTTGGTGCTTGCATTCGATTTTTCCAATCATCTTGTGCCACCTAGTTAGGATGAATTGGCTTGGTTATTGATGTAATTTTAATTATTTATTTTATATCAATAAAAAAATTTTCGTCCCCAATTGAAATTAGAAGTCACCAGAAATGTTGCTAAAATTTCATCCAGAAAAGTCAATAATAACTTTTAGCAACGAATTTTTAAAAGTGCTGTTAAAAATGGCAGTTAGCGATGAATTTTATATTGTCAAAAAATGTTTGATTTTGTAAACTAAACATTTGGTCGCTAATATTTCGTCGCAAAATTTTCTAATTTGGTCACAAAAGACAATAGTGACATTTTTACCAACAATTATATTTGGTCGCTAAAAGCCAAATAACTTTCTCTGCCACACATTTTCGTCGTTAAAAGTTAGAATTTGGGAAATATTTTGTAACCATTTAATTTCATAACTAAAAATGCACAAAAATTAATTGTCATCCAATCATATATATATATAAATGACATCCACACATCAAACACATTCTATTCAAATCATAATGAGTATATAGAAAGTACTTTCTCCGTCCCAAAACAATAGTCTATTTTGAGGAATCTATCTTTTTTTGATAGTACAATTATTACACTTTAAAAATATTAATTTTTCAAATTTACCCTTTGATAGTACCTTTTTTTTGAGAAAATCGATTGTCATAATTGTACTTGTTGTGTTATTAATGAATTTAAAAGAAGGACAAAATAGAAAATTCATATTATTTTAGTCATTGATTTTTGAAAAAGGATTAATATTTTGAGATAATAAAAAATAGAATAAGGAACTAATATAATATTTTGGGACAACAAAAAATGGAATAAGGGACTAATATTTTGAGACAGATGGAGTAAAATTTTAGAAAAATTAAAACTCAAAATTTCTAAATTCACTTCAACATATTAATTATAGGATTTGGGGTGCCTGTTGTGCCCCCAACACAGCAGGTATTGCTGTGCCACCCTATGGGCTTATTTTGGGATTCATTTTAATAATCCAAACTGTTCACATTTTATAGTATATCGTGTAGAACATACCTGTAAAAAATTAAATTAGTCGGATATCGCTAACCCTTTCATCCACTCACATTTGTATCTTTGAAAATAAATAACATTGTGATTTAAAGTATTAAAATGAATACAAATGTGAGTGGATGAAAGAGTTAACAATATCCAATTAACTTAATTTTTTACAGGTATGTTCTACTCGATGTACTCTAAAATGTGAACAGTTTGAATTATCAAAATGGATCCTGAAATACATCCATAAAATTGCACAACAGTGCTTGCTGTCCTGGGTGCAGAATAGGCAGCCCAACTCCTTCATTATATGAGTTATAACTCAAACTAGGTCTAATTCCTAAATTTTATTACAAGCTATCACTTCAAGATGGATGAACTCTCTTCACTGGCTATGAAGATAGTAACCACCAAGCGTATCACCATATAGTCATACGGAAAGGATCGAAATCCTGCACACGTGATCATCATCAGAAGCCTTACTATCAACATTAAAGTAAGAGAAGAAATTAATAGAATTCAGATTGAATTCATGAAAAACTTGATGTGAATTAGCCTTTAAACTAAAGTAAACGCAATGATTTGAAAACTTTATATAAGCAAACTGAAAGATTATGGAATTCAGTATAAACAAAATTTGTTTATAAAATTTATATTTTAACAAGATTATCATAATGAATACATGTTATACATCCTTAAAACAATATTAAAATACCTCACATAGCAATCCAAACGTTTTGCCTACAAAAGTATTCACATTGCACACTCTTTTATGGTTCTGTATAATTTATGAGACTTTTAAAAATTCTGATGGCTAATTTTTGATGTCTTTAGTATTTAAATAGACTTATCAAAATCAAGAGTTTGCATGTAGGTGGGATCTTTAGAGATCTTTATCTTTTAGTTGTGGGAATCAAATGAAACCTATCATTTGAATAAGATATAAACCTTTAACAATCTATTTGGGTGACCGCTCGAGTAGTCAATAGATCGCTTGAGCGGAGATGTGAGGCTTCCAGTATCTTGCTAGTTTGTAGGCGGCACCGATTTGCCTCTCGAGCGTATATGAGACTCCTAATATTTTTACTGTTGCTCTGGAAAACTTTTGGGACCATGCATTTACCGCTCGAGCATTGGAAAGTTCACTTGAGCAGTCTCTTTGCGTTTTGCATTTCGCTCGAGCGATGGAAAGTTTGCTCGAGCGGTCTGTACAGGACAACACACTTAAAAGTCGATCCAAACACTTTTTCTCACTTTTTCCATAACTCCTCTCTCTCTCTCTCTCTCTCACCCATTTCCGAAACACTAGCCCCTAAACACTTGATTTTCATGGATTCCTACCAAGGTCCACCTTAGATCTTCAAAGGAGGTTGAAGAACAAGCCTACATCAAAAGTTCTACCGATTGCTTTTCTCATTTCTTGAAGTTTGAAGTTAGGTATTCATCTTTTGCCATCAACCTTGAGGTAGGGGCACTTTTAACTCATTATATCTTTGATTTTTGATAAATATGTGGTATTTTCATTGTGTCTATATAGATATCTAATAGTGTGAAGAGTGGGGTGTTATTTAATAGGTTTGATAAAAAAAAAAAAAAGGGGCCATCTCTTATGAAATATTTAAAGAGTTTATGTTTTGTGTTGATGATAAAGTTATGAGTGATAAGAATTGACCTTTAAAAGCTTTGAAAGGGAAAAGCCCCAATTTTTTTTTTTTTTTTGAAAACCATAGCTTTCAAATTGTTAAATAAGTAGAGAATTGTTTCAATTGACCTTCCAATCAAATTGAATGTATTGACTTGATTATTAAGTGGAGATATAAAATATTGGGAACTTTGATGATGATGGGTATAACTTGAGGAATTACCTTAACTGGGAATGTGTAAATTGTTGGATTGTTGTGAATTGAAAACTACCTTAGGGACATTGAGATTTATAAACTCATCATATGCATTCATTAATGATAATTGTGGCTTGGAATTGTTGGTGTTTGGAACATATGGAGGGGGTTAAATAGCGTATAAGTCTGGGTTGTGAGTCGAGTCTTGGTTGTGTTGTGTGTTATGTATATTGGTATCCGCGTGAGGAGTCAAGGTGCCCAATTGCCCTATCTTGTGCATATTGCTGGACGAATATGGGAAAGGTTTTAGGGTGTCCACGACTGTGTTGTTTTTAGAGTCGGCGAATGTGGAAAACACAATTTTGGGTGTCCACGAGCATGCCATTTTTGGAGTGGGCAAATGTGAAGAAATAAGGTCTTGGGTGCCCAACGTCTTGCCATTTCTAGAATCGACAAATGTGGGATTATATTTATAGACATATATATATTTATGTACTTGCGGTATACGACTCTTGTATTCTAGACGTCATAGCATATTTTTACTCCATGATTTGGAAGAAAATTTGTTATGAACATTGTTTAATTTGGTTTTCATGGTTTTACAAAGGAACGGACATGGGTTTTTCTCATCCATTGCATAGCATGATCATGTATCTCGATTAATTATATAATTTGTTAATGATATTTCCTATTGGGCAATTGCTCACCCCAAAACTAACAACCTTTCAGGGGATGATGTTGACATGCTACCTAAGTGATTGGCATCGAGATGTATTTTTGAATGGGAGCATGGAGGCTCTTTTGTGTGCAATGTGTTGAAGCCTCGGGCTATTCTTTTATGATAGAAACTATATTCCTTTTTTTTTCTTTCTTTTTTTTTTTTTTCTTTTTTGTATCCAAGGGCACTCCTTGAGAAGATGTTGCCTTAGGACATTTATATTTTGTATTATCTTTTATCCATTGAACTATCATTATTATTTGAAGAATGTAATTATACAATGATGTAAACACGTGAATAGTTCAAGGGGGAAGAGATGATTTTTGAGCCATGTAACATAAATTTGATGCTTTAGCTTGATGCCATTAGTTATAATGTTCTTAAATTAACACTACGAATTGATGATGAAATACCGCAGTGTTACAAAAATACAATTAATCCTTCATTTTTGACATTATTACTCTAATCTTTTTCTAATAAGGTTAAAGCATTGAAACTAATGTAGATGATACATAGACATTGAAATAAATAAAGATAAATATACATTTGAGGAGAATAAAAGAGATGGCAATATTCTTTTTCATTCATATGACTAACAGGATACAAATCATGGTAGTGATATGAAACAAAACATGATGTTTTGAATCTTCGATCGCATCTAACCTTTTTTCCCCTAGTTCAAGGGCTGCTTTTAATCCAGCTATGCAAGCTTCCTTCGATAATATCCAACCTTATTGCCCCTAGTTCAAGGGCTGTTTCCAATTCGGTCATGCGAGCCTCATATTTTGGTTGATCATTGAACATTTTGAATTAAAGTTTGAAAGGTAAGGGGTCGAGTCTCAAGGTCGAGAGTGATCTTACGCTGTATAGTCTCAAGATCAATTCCAGACATGTCTTCGTAGGACCACGAAAAACATTTTTGAAATCTTTTAATAAAATGACCAGTCGCTCGTTGCTCCTCTGAAGACATTGTAGAACCAATCTGGACCAAGCCAGGATCCTTCTTAGTACCCACATTAACAGACATGATCTCATTCATTAAGGGCTTTAGCACGCCTCTCTTCCTCTCAATCGATCAAATTTTGCAGATCCTGAGGAATTCCTTCCTCTTTGTTTTCACCATAGTTTTGGAAACAGTTTTAAAAAACTTTGGTCAATGTAATGATTTAAAGGCACATAGAAGTATGTGAAAATTACTAGAGTTTTATTCAGAACTTCTGCTTCAATGATTGAAACATACTTAAAAGAAAGAGTGAAAAGACAAGACAAACACAAACAGGATAGTGATGTTTGCGTTAACACCCCTGAAATCACCAAACTCTGACGCAACAAGATTGACTCAACATCCAATTAAAAAAAAAAAAATTTCAAATTGCTAAAATCAGCACATATCATCCACCACGTCCGGAGTAAAATGAGCTCCATCAGCAGGTGGTGTATTCCCGATCACATAGTCACATTATCCTCCAAGTTCATTGACCCAATGCCAATAGACTTTGTAAGACCTGGAGAGGTGATAACCCTATTGTTAATCAAGTCTTGAACTTCATGGCAAAGATGAAAACAACGATTAGTGCCATGCCCGGGTTGCTGATGGAAGGCGTAATACTTGGCAGAATCATTCCTGGCTGGAAGGCTATTAAGGAGAGGCCGAGGGTCAAGGGGTTTGAGATGGCCTTGTCCTATGAGGATTTAGAGAGCTTTAGACAAGGTCATGTAAAGGAGATTGAAGGTGTAGCTACCAGTCCTGGAAGTATTGACAGAGAGGTTGGCAGGTGTTGACTGGGTTTGGAGATCTCTTATGGGTGTAAGATTAGAGCCAAAAGGGGTGTTTCTAGTACGACATCCCTTTTCATCGCTTACCTCTTGATTCTAAGTGCCCCCAACCTGAGCGACAAAAGTGTTATCCATAGTCTTTGCAACAATTGCAAGCACTTGCTGCTTGTTCAACCCTTTGACCTTCAAAGCCTCAATAGCCCACCGGAGATATGCATAAGGATCAATACTTGCCCCAACCTTGCTTTTGCCACTTGCCACAACTTTGCCAAGGGATTGGGTGGTTATATCGGGGCAAGGCCCATTCATTGTTGACATGTTATCACCCAGACTTAAGATAGCTTCGGGTTGGCCCTTTCTAACTGCAGCTCATCCCAAGATTGGAGAGCTTTTTGACGTGAAATTTTTGGCATGTGATGTGGTTGATGATGGAGCCAAGATGCCAAAGGCTAAATCTACAACATTTCTCTAAAGATCTTCAATCATGCTCATCAGCTCAGAAGTAGTGGGCTTGGCCATTGGTGCCAGCGGTGTATTTGAATCGACTTGGTCTTGATAAATTGGTTGGGCTGGGCTCTTTGGATTAGGTTGGAGTAGAATTGGGCTATTGTGGAGTTTAAGTTTTGGAGTTTGAGATGATTGGGGTTCAAGTGCATCCATTATACACAAGTCCACGCTTTCTTGAATGAACAAATCAGGCTTGGGTAAATTGGCTGGGGTGATGTATATGCTGGGGTTATAGGTGGATGACAGTGCATAGATTAGGTTGAGGTGTGGAGGTAATAGGTTAGTGGTGGTGGCATGAGGTCTTTTTGGTGGAGCTATGATCTCTTCGTCAATAAGATCATGAATCTTATGACGGAGGCGGATGCAACAGTTTGTATCATGATCATATTGTTGATGATAAGCATAGTATTTAGTAGGGTCATGTCTTGGTGGAAGAGGACTTGGGAGGGGTCTGGGTTCTAGGAACTCTAGGTGCCTTTTTTCTAGCAGAATGTTCAAGGCTTGAGAAAGATCCACATGAAGAGGATGGAAATTTGGGGCCCTCACGTTGAAGTGGTTGGTTTTGGGCTATTATCAGCAAAAGGGTTTTTGATGGGACTGGTGACCCTTTTCACTTCTGAGCATTTCGCAGTTGTGCTACCACTAGTAGGAGCATTGGAATTGCGAACAACATTCTTCTTCATAGGCTCATTATCTTCCACAATAATCCCTTGTCTAATGGCATACTCAATTTGAACCCAATTTCATGGAGGTCTTTAAAGTTGAATAGTGGGAGGACTATGTAGCCTGACTTTTTCGCGCACCCCCCTCCTCTTTTGGAAGCTCGAATATAAGCCCTACAGTTCGGACTCCCGCGGTTCTGAATCTAATCTCACAAGTGCAATATGAAATTGATAAAAACCAAAGAGTCCAAATCCGACAAATCTTTTAGAAAATTGATTTCGAATGAAATTGCTAAAAATGGACTGCTTTTCCAGATATATAGTCGCCACCTAAATATTTTATTTTGGAGAAATTTAGGAAACCCACGAATCGTGCCAAAGGCCACGTGTCTGTCATCACCAAGATTGTCTCGGCTCGGGAACTTGGGTACGAGAGGGGAAGGTCATGAATGCATTTGAGCACCCTCGCTCGCCCGATCAAAGATTGACCTTTACTAATCATGATATGAATCTTATTTACATTATATGCTCTTGTTCCGGTTTATTAGGCTAGCATTACTATGTGATGCGCACACACACAAGTATATACTAGTTTGCTCAAATTAGAATAATTCAATTTCATGTTTTGTTTTTTGAAAAGGATTTGAATTTGCCACTTGACAAAGTGGGCTTAAAGCTTGTTAATTTGTCACTTGACAAAATGGGCTTAAATATACATTCATCGAATCATTCCAATTTAAGCAATAAACCTTCATCCACAGGCATTCAAACAGTTTAACAAGTAAGCACTTAGCCTCATGACAAGCATGCTTGTCATGGCAGTGACTCGCACTCATGCAAGTATGCTAAAGTACTTAAAAAAAAAAAAAAAAAAAAAAAAAAAACTCACCTAGTACTCCAATCTAAGATAAAACAAAAGAGTTTAAAAAAATATGCATGATACCTAACTATACAATATGGCTAATGCAACACGTGCGGTATGCAACTAAAATAGGCTCGGCTACTTAACATGTTATTTGCAACAATTTCATAGCATGCGTTTAAACACGTATTTAACGAGGTAATAAACGACAGTGCAAGTTTGAATGATGAACCAAGCGTCGGTGTATGTAAGACAGTGAATGAATGCAAACATGCGATATGCTAATTCATACATGATGCCCCTAATCTAACCATCAAAAGCGGATAAATAAAAAGGAGAAAGACGTGGGGTTGGAAGACATACACATTATTACATTGCGCTCTCGCGAAGGAGAGTCCGAATGAATAAACTAGGTAAGCTAAACTACTTAACTAATTATTACAAAACTTGAATAAATAAGCTAGCTATCTAAGCTAATTAATTATTACAACAAGTAAACAATTAATTATGCTAAGCTAATTAATTATTACAACAATGAACTAATTTAATTAACTACTTTAAGCTAATTAAATAAGTACAATACGAAGCTAATTAGCTAACTATATTAACTAAGTATTCCAAAGCCACTAATTAAACTAGTTAACTAATTAATTACAACATGAATTAACTAAATAACTAATCTAATTAAATAATTACAACACTTTAATTGGATACAACACAACTAATTAAACTAATTAATAATTAAACTAATTAACTAGTCCTGGGAACGATGGAGGCTCAATGCATGCTCGGTTTCCACCCGAAGAACTTCTACTGTTTGCTTTTGAAAGCCTCTGTTACACAACCTTTGCATTGTTTTTCCTCTTCCAGACCAACTCTGCTCTACTTTACAAATACTCTGCTCAATTTTCACTGGTGGCCGGCCGACCGCCAATAGGGGATTGCCGTCCAACACTGATGGCCTGCAAGCCAGGAACAGTGGCCGGCTGGCCACTGATGATGCACCATTTCTTGCTGCAACACAGAGCAAACAGAGCAAAGAGAGGGTATTCTCACAGGTTGTTTGTACTATGTATCCCTCCTTATCATCAAAACCAGCTCAAATGAGTGATACACTTGGTTCAAAAACCATCAATCAAGCAATTTCATTGCATGATGGCTAAAGAACAAAGGTGTACAAGTTAATAAATGCACAAACAAGACCCATGACCTTCACCCTATCATGCATGATCAAGGGTAATGGAGACCTAGGAAACTTGGCACATTTCATCACTTTGAGTATGAAATGCCCTAATTTTCTTTATGTTCAATTAACGTACGATTGAACACACCGGAACACAATCAAATTCTTATCTTTGCACAATTTTAGTTTTAACTTTTAGTTACTAATTTTAATTACCCTTCCATTCTTTAACCAATTAAGTCCATTGATGAGTTAAGTCCTCTAAAAGAGAAGGAAGTGTCAAACAAGGGGTAGTTTAAGGCAAGAGAGAAGTGTCATGCCGTTGATAATAAACCCCCAAAAGAGGATTAAACCATTAAGCATGGACCTTAATCTCGAGCTTAAACAATCCAAAGGTTGACACAACCCTCAAAGAAAATAAAAAAACCAAGTGTAGACCGCCCTGAACTCACTCCGCGCGCCTCTCTTTTGGAGAGGGCGCGAATTGTGTTCTTAGTTATTACAGTTCGGACTCCTATCACGGTTCTGAATCTAATCTCACAAAGTGCAATGTAAGACTGATAAATCACCAAAGAGTCCAAATCCGGCAAATTGTTTTAAAAAATCGATTTTAATCAAAAAGCGCCAAACATGGACTGCTTTGCCAGATTTCAGAATCGCCAGCTAAATATTTTATTTTGAGAAATTTAGGAAACCCTGACTCGTGCCTAAGGCTACGTGTTCGTCATCACCAAAGTTGCCTCGGCTCGGGAACTTAGGTACGAGGGGGGAAGGTCATGAAATGAGCACCCCCTCTCGCCTGATCAAAGATCAGCTTCTACTAAGCATGATATGTTGTTTTTATAAACACATGTGTTCTTATTTCGATTATTAATCTAGAATTACTTTGTGATGCACACAGCACATAAGTATAGACTGAATCACTCAATTTGGAACAAAACATCTCATGTTTGTTTTTCGAAAATGGTTTGAAGTTGCTACCCTCAAGTAGGCTCAAATGCAGATTTGCCACCCTCAAGTGGGCTTAAGAAAACATGATGATTTGCCACTTCACATTTTGATGAATTGTTCCAATTCAAGCAATAAAGCCTTCATCCACAGGCATTCAGGCAGTTAATCACTTAAGCACATAGCCTTATGGCAAGCATGCTGTCATGGTAATACTTACACGCATGCAAGGATGCTAAAGCATAAACACTCACAGTGTACTCCAAGCCAAAACAGAAGCTAATTAGTAATCAATGCATGATCCTAGCTATGTTAAGATGCCTAATGCAACACATGCAAAATGCAACTAAGTAGGCTCGGCTAGCTAAGATGGCATATGAATGCAACACTCGATAACATGCTTTGAAACACGTATTCAAGTAAGTATTGAAATATAATGCAGTTTGAATGATGCGCCGAGCCCGGTGCATGCAATACGAATGAATGATGTATGCATGCAAAGCATAAGTATGCTAATTGAAACATGCCCTAAGACTAACCATCAAAAGCTGATAAGTAAATGGGGGAAAGACGTGGGGTTGGAAGACATGCATCACACACATGCACACTTATTACAACATTTGCCCTCTCGATGGAGGGTCCAAATAATAAGCTAACTAGCTACGCTAATTAAACTAATTATTACAAACCGAAACTAATTAACTAACTATTCTAGCTAATTAATTACAGCATAATTGAATAACTGGCTAATCTAGGCTAATTAGAATATTACAAACCAAACAAATTAATTAAACACTTTAACTAATTAATTACAACACTTGCATGAATGAAATAGCTAACTTATTCTAAGTTAATAAAAGCGATTAAATGGGCTCAAGGATGAGGGACATGCATGCTCGGTCGGCTTCCTCCAGGAAACCCACTACCGTGCCTTGATGCCTCTATTTGCACTCTTTTGGACTTCTAAACATTGTGCCAACTTCCAGATTGCTTTTGACCCATCTCAGGAACATGTTGAGGAATGATCGGCCAGAGATGGTGGCCATCGGCCACTTCTGATAGCCAATCAACGGTCTTGGTGGTCGATCAGCAGCTTTGATGGCCGGTCGGTCTATGATATCCTTGTTCTGTAATGTGTTAATTGGTCCTTAATATGAGTATGATTATGTGTCTAATATGATTTCGTGTACCATTATGTGAAAATATGTGGTTTTGAATTTCTATTTGTTCACCGTAGGAATATCTGTTTGACTATCTACTTTGGAAATTAAATTGAAGGCCTTACCGGCCACAGAACCCAAAATTGATTACTCCATTGTGATTAGCATAATTTTTAGAGCCTACGGTGAAATTTAATTGGAAATTGATTTAGATCAGAATTAATTGATTTAATTAATGAATTAGGTGCCTAATTGTTTTATAATTAAATAATGTGTTGAGTGGGGGCCTTTATACACTCAATACCTCTTTTTTATTTCATCTTGGCTGAAATCACTCTAGGAGCGAGGGAGAGGCCGGACTAGAGAGAGAGAGAGAGTGTAGGAGAATCAAAATTGAGCTTGAAGGCTTGTGAATTTGAAGTCCAACTCAAGAATCTACCATAGATTGGGAGAATTAAAGCTCCTAGGTGAGTAATCAACCCCAAATTCTTAAGTTGAGCTTGTGATTTTGTGAATTCAAGATTAATTGGTAAGCTAAATCATGAGTTGTGTTGATTTTGATGAGTTATGGTCATGCATGCATAGAATTGCTATCAATTCCCATAAGTTTGCATAATCCAGCATGTAACATGCCAATTAAACAAGATTGGAAGTTCGATCATACATGCAAGCTTGGTTTTGTTGAGCTTTATGAGAATAGACACTATTTGCATCTTTTGAAATGGAATTGGAATTAAAAGATTGCATGCATGTTTGATTTATGAACTTATATGAGATTTGAAAGCTTGAGCCATGAGTATACCAAAAATGTTGATTGATTTTGAAGAAATGTGACCATGATTTTGGGCAATTGGCCTCCTATTACTTATGTACTCATGGTATGTAATGTATTTGCATGTTTGGGAACCAAGATTATGAGTTTGGAACCTTTGGAGGTCGTTTTGAGCTCAAGAACACATTTTGGAAAACCCAGAATTCTTGATGTTCGCTCGAGCGGAGAAATCGCGCTCGAGCGTGAAATACGAGCTCCCAGCATATTTCACAGACATGGCGTCCGCTCGAGCGGGGAAGTCCACGCTCGAGCGGGGAGCTATGTAGACAGACCTTCTGCTCGAGCGCCCGAGTTCACGCTCGAGCGTGGATTTGATGCAACCAGCACTTTTGCAGACCAATTGGGTCCGCTCGAGCGGGGAAGTCCACGCTCGAGCGGGGACCCTATTTTCTGAAATTTTGTTTATGCGTTCTGTGTTTCATTTTCCGTTCTCCTACACTTCTAAGTACTCTTAGGCATGCATTGAGCATTGTAATTGAGTTAAAGAGATAAGAATAAAGCCTAAAGAGGAAAATGTGAATTTAAGAACGGATTGATTTGTTGGTGACCCTTTTGTGTTCATGGACTGTGTAGGGTCGAGCTCCAGGGAAAACCAACCAATCGATCACTGTGAGTAATATCGATATTTTGAAGTTTGTCAATTGTCCAATTGCTTATTTCTTTACAAGTTTGCTAGTTTGAATTATGAACAACCGATTGACATGAATAATTGGGCTGAAGGCCGATTGACATGAATGATTGGGCCGAAGGCCGATTGACATGAATGATTGGGTTGAAGGCCGATTGACATGAATGGTTGGGCCAAAGGCCGATTGACATGAATGGTTGGGCCGAAGGCCGATTGACATGAATGGTTGGGCCGAAGGCCGATTGACATGAATGATTGGGCCGAAGGCCGATTGACATGAATGATTGGGCCGAAGGCTGATTGACATGAATGACTGGGCCGAAGGCCGACTGATATAAATGATTGGGCCAAAGGCCGATAGATATAAATGATTAGGCTAAAGGCCGTCTGTTGTAACTGTTTCAATGATTGCTTATGTATCTTCCTCATTTGATATTATTCACTAGGCATTCGCTCACGCTCATTCATGTACATGTAGGTGAGCCAAGGGACGCCCAAAACCAGCCCCGGTGAAATTGTGAGAAACAGTCGAAGTTTTGAAGAGTCAGCCCAAAAGTCTCACGTATGAGACCCGTCTTCGCCCTTTTGTTGTCTTGTTTATTTTGTCATGTTGGCGAGGACTTTGTATATACCTGTATATAGTTTTGATAGGTTGACTTCGACTTATATGATCCTGTCTGTACAGAACTTATGCTACTATACTTCTGTTGTGAGTTATTAATGTATATATGTTTGGTTGTTTGGATGTGCCACGTAAGCACAGCTCTATGGACAAAGGTTTGAATTGCTTCTGTTTGGCCCCTTTACTCTGATGAGTTTTGCTTTATTTGGTTTGAGGCCGTAGGTAATCTCGTGATTACTGGCCGGTTATGGCCTTAACCCATAGGAGCGGGTTTGGGTCATGACACGGTCACTGCTTCCTGCAATTTCTTCTTCTGCTGCAATAGAGCACAAACAGAGGCATGGCAGTGTATTTGGAAGGGAATGTGTGTGCAACCACACTCCTTATCATGTCTCAAGCTCAAAGGAGTGTAGTGCTCGGCTCTCAAGCCATCAATCGCGCATTTCGATGGATGATGGCCAAAGAGTCAAGCTTGTACAATGTTGATGAATGCACAAATAACACATAGGACTCGAGAGGCCTTCACCCTATCATGCACAATCAAGGGGGACGACGACAAAGAAATGAGGGGCGTTTCATCACTTCAAGTATAAAACGCCCCTCGTTTCTCGTGTTTGGATCAACATTCAATCCAAACACAATGCAATGCAACACACATGCAAACAACATGCTAATCTTGACATGTTAAGGTGGTATGCACAAGACTCTAACATGTAAACACTCATGCACAACATACTAGAACACTTAAGCATTAAACACTAGTGAAGGATACAACACTAGGACCATGCAACACAATGCTCAATGGACTAAACCAACACCAAACAGACCTCATGCATGCCAAAACAGTGGCCAAAATGATCTGAAATGATAGCATGAATGGCAAGAGAATGATGCTCATGCATTGGCTCACAAATAAGGCAGAAAGGTGCAACTCTCAAGAGCACCTAAAGAGTGAAAAAAAAGGAAGTGTGGCAACACTATATGTTCTGAAATAACATGCCAAATGATGCCAAAATATGCAAATACCTCAAGCCAAGCATGCAAGATATCTCAAAACTCAAAGCTATTCAAGGCTATTGCACTACAAGCATGCATAACAAGCATCATACGATCAAGAAGCCTCAAAATAGAGCTAAAGCATGTTAAAACATGAGTAAAAACTTGCTGGAGTGGAGCCAAAACATGCTAGAATAATGGGCCAAAACACCAAGTATACTAGGCTAGTGAGCAAGGTTTACACTACAAGTGTAAGAGGCATGCAAGAGGTGGCTCTACCAACCAAAAACAGAGTTACAACATGCCAAAATAAGACCAAAAACATGTTGAGATAGAACCAAAATAGGCTAGCATGATGGATCAAAGTATTGAGCACACAAGGCTAAATGGCAAGATTACACTACAAGTGTAAAAAGCATGCATGAGGTGACTCAACCAAGCCAAAACAAAGTTATACCATGCTGAAATAAGGCCAAGAATAGACTGAGAACAAGCCAACACACGCTAGAAACACATGCTCAATAATTAGGCCAACAAGGCAAGCAAACAAGACAAGAGGAGAGGGGACCACCCCCTCTCATTTTGGACCTCAAAACCACATTTCTACAACTAAAAATCCACTGGATTTTAGTGGTTAAAAGGCCAAATAAAGATTGCCTCAAAGGCCTTAAAAGATGGCACCAAGCTCAAGCCAATAAGGCACACAAGAGGGCAGAACACCCTTAACACCAAAGAGGCCTCAAACAACCATTTTAAGCACTTAAAAACAAAGGTTTTTATAGTTGAAAGCTAAGCCAAAAGAAGCATGCAAAGATGGCTAAACACTTAAGCAAAACAAAGCTTAAAGAGGGTAACTACTCACCCTTGAAGAACAACTTCAAAACCAGTAACTTCTGAGGCAAAAACCAACTTTTAGGCTCCAAACAAGATCCTCAAGCACCTCAGTAACAAAGTGATGGTGCTTTACTAGGTGTCGTAGTGCAAAAGTGAAGAGAAAATACACTTTAAGGCACAAACTAGTACAAATATATATATAGAGAGAGAAATATAGAGAGAGAGAGGGATATGTTTAGCCCTAATCCAAAATTCTCAACCTTTGAAAGGGGAGAGGAGCCTCCCGTTATATAGAATCACAAGCCTCAAGCTTGTTTGATAAGCTAGAAGCTTGTTACAATCCCTTGATACACGTATATAGAGGATGCCTTTTGTGCCTAACAGCTGGCACCAAAATTTCTGCAAAAGCAAAGAAAAAGGGCCTCGGCCAAAAAAAATAGCCGACCGGTCATAAAAGGGGTCGACCGGCCATCAGTGAGGTCGACCGGCCACCACTGATGGCGGATGGAAAGTGGGCATGGCCGATGGGCACGGGGCCTGGCCGATGGGTTGTAGGGCTGGCCAACAGGCCACCCCCTTCCCTCAGAAACAAAGCCACAAGCTCTTGGTCCACAACCAAGCACAAAACAGACAAGTTGAGAGGCTCTAAGGCAAGGCGCACAGTTGAGACCTTCAGGAACTCAAAACAAACACGAGCATAGCTGATTATCGAGTGTTCAAACGATGACGTCCAAGTCTTGAGGACGGTCAAAAATGGGGTGTCTACACCAAGAAATGAGAGAGGTTGCAGAGATTAAGCTTGCTGAAATTGAATGAGAAAAGCACTAAAACATGCAATCAACTCAAACAAGTGGTGTCTAAATGCCTAAAACACCAAGCTTATGAGGACACTTACACTAGAAGCATGCAAAACAAGACTCAAATGACTTAAACAATCCAAAATAGAGACAAAATAGTCTAAAATACAGCTTAAAACATGCTGGAATTAAGCTACCAAAGGCTAGAAAAATATGCTAACACATAGAGCTATCTAGGCTAGCAAACAAAACACAAGAAGGGGAGGCTAACCCCTTCAAATTTAGACTTCAAAACATGATTTTCACCATTGAAAATACTCTGAAATTTAGTATTTAAAAGCCCCAAAAAACATGATTTTCACCACTGAAAAAATGGGAAGCACAGGTGGAAAGGCCTTACAAACAAGGAAGAAAGAAGGGTGGGCCACCCCCTAACTTTAAATGGCCTAAACCACCAATTTCAACCCATAAAAAATAGAGTCTTTTACAGCCCAAAAACAGCCTAAATTAGTGGGAAAAGATAAGAAAAACAAGTATGCAAAGTAAGTTAAAAAGGCAAGTGTTATACCTCTTGAAGGGAAGATCAACTCAAGGCAACAATTCAAGCCAAAACCACCTTCTAGAGCTCCAAGAAGGCCTCAAGGAACCTCAGGTGTGATAACCTTATTCCATATTATCTGATTATATGTGGTTTTGAGTCCCATTTATATGATTATATGTGGTTTTGAATTTCTATTTGTTCACCATAGGAAAATCTGTTCAACTTACTATTATGAATTGAAAATTGAAGGTCATATCGGGCACAGAAATTGAAATTGACTGTATTACTGTGATTGGCATAATTTTTAAAGCCTGTGGTGACAATTAATTAGAAATTGATTCGGATCAAAATAATTTGAGTAAACTGATTGAATTAAGCACTATTATTTAACCTTAATCAATTTGATTAAGAGAGACTATAAAAGGGCCAATATACACTCATATTCATCTTCCTTAGAGCTCAAAATCTGAAACAAACACTCTAGAGAGAGACTGAACTGGATGTAGAGGGAGAGGGGGCACAAAATTGGAGATTTGAGTTGAGAACTTGGGAATTTGGAAGCTAGGCTCAAGAGCTAGCTAGATTTTGGAAGATTAGAGCTCTTAGGTAAGCATTTGAGCATAAATTCATGAGTATAAGTTTGTAATTTTGTGTATTCAAGCTAGTTGGGTAATCAAGAACATAAATTGAGATGAATTTGATGAATTTGAAGCTTGTATGTACATGCATGTATAGGATTGCCATGATTCTACACACTCAAGCATGAAGCATGTTGAATATGAAGAATTGAGCACCAAACTTTGCATGCATGAGTAATTTTGTGTAGCTTCATGATTTTAATCACCACTTGTACCATTTGAAATGGAATTAAGTTAACATTTTACATGTATGCAAGATCCATATAAGTAAAGAGCCTGATTATTTGAGTTTTGAAACCAACAAGAAGAATTTGAAATGATTTGGGAAATGAACCATGATTTTATGCAATTGGTTCCAAATTAATTATGTCCTTGTGTTATATGATGTCCTTCTATGCTTTGGCATCAAAAATATGAGTTTTGGAGCTTTTGGGGTTGAGTTTGAAGTTCAAACAGAGTTCTGGAAAACCTAGAATTCGACCTGCTCGCTCGAGCGGGGAAAGCGCCGCTCGAGCGTGAAATATTAACTCCCAGAACTTTTGCAGACATTGATGTCCGCTCGAACGGGGAGAGTCATGCTCGAGCACCCTGTTACATGTTTTGACTCTCAGCTCGAGCGTCCAAAGTCACGCTCGAGTGTAAATATGAGGCAACCAGTACTTTTGCAGACCAGAGGGGTTCGCTCGAGGGACCGAAACCACGCTCGAGCGAGGAGCCCTGTTTCAGAAATTTTGTAAAGTTGATTTAAGTTTTGTTTTCCGTTCTCATTCATTTTAAGCACTCTTAGGTATGCATTGAACATTATAAATGAGTTAAAAAGGATAAGAAAGAAGCCTAAGAGGGATGTATGAATTAAGAATGGATTGAATCGTTTGTGACCCATATGTGTGTTATGTATTATGTAGGGTCGAGCATAAGGACGAATCCACCAGCAGAACACTGTGAGTAATATCTTAATAAAGATATTTTGAAGTATGCTATTGTCCAATTATTTACTCCTATTTGAGTTTCGTAAGCTTGTTAATCTGAAAGGTGGACAATATTTGTTATGCCATACGATTGGGCGAAAGGCCGTTTGACACGAATGATTGTGCCAAAGGCCATCGAACATGAATGATTGGGCCAAAGGCCGTCGAATATGAATGATTGGGCCAAAGGCCGTTGGATATAAATGATTGGGCCAAAGGCCGTTTGACATGAATGATTGGGCCAAAGGCCGTCGGATATGAATGATTGGGCCAAAGGCCATTTGATATGAATGGATGGGCCAAAGGCCATTTGATACGAATGAATTGGGCCCGAGGCCATTTGATACGTCTGGATTTGTGGTTGTTTGATGCACTAGATAGAAACACGAATTGCACCCAAGGCCGTCCGATGCATCTATTTCAAATTTCGTTCATGTATCTTCTTTATTTGATATTATTCACTAGGCTTTCGCTCACTCTCATTCATGTGTCTGTAGGTGAGCCAAGAGATGTCCAAACCTAGCCCCAGTGAAGTATGTGAGAAACAGTCAAAGTTTTGAGGAGTCAGCCCATACATCTCACGCACGAGACTTGTTTTTGCCGTTTTGTTCTTTTGTTATATTTTTGCTATGTTGGCGAAAACTTTGGATCACCTTTGTATATAAGCTTTTGGTTCGACTGACTATGACTTGAATGATCCTGTTGTGTAAAGCTTATATGTTAACTTCCTTTGATGTGGGTTATTAATGAATATGTGCGAAATGTTATGATGTGCCATGTATGCACAGCTCTATGGACAAAAGTTTTAAGTTTGCTTCCATTTTGGCTCCTTAACTCTGTTGAAATATATCTAATCTGGTTTGAGGCCATAGGTAATCTCTTGATTACTGGCCGGTTATGACCTTAATCCATGGGGGCGGGTTCGGGTCATGACATCAAGTCAAAGATGAACCACTTTGGTTAAGGAGGTGTAGGCAAAAGTGTGGTGTATCTAAGCTATTATGCACAAACTTGCAAGAGAGAGAGAGAGAAATGTAGAGAGAGAGAGAGAGAGATAATTTTTGCTCCAAAAATGCTAACCCTCAAAAATGGGGGAGGAGACCCCTTATATATAGAAAAACATGCACTTGGCTTAGATATATCCCTCCATATACGTATAGGGAGATGCAACCAATTGTGCCAACAACTGGCACAGCTGTCAACAAAATATCTAAAAAAATGACACAGATGGCTGACAGGCCACCAATAACGGCTGGCAGGCCACACCATTGGCCAGCAAGGCACAAGGGTGTCCGACAGCCCACAAAAGGTGGCCGACAGCCCACCAGAGGAGGCCTGTAGGTCTCAGGGTCTTGAGGTTTGAAGCACTAGGGTTTTGGTCCAAAACAAGGCATAAAATAGATAGGGTTTAAAGGCTCAAAGACAGGGCATTTCGCCAAGGACTTCGGGCATTGAAACGCGCACAGGCAGTCATAATCATTGAGTACAAGCGATGACGTCCAAGTCTTGAGGACTGTCAAAAATGGGGTGTCTACAGTTGCCCCTCTTTGACAGAACTTGGAAGTCATGAAATGTCGTGAGTGAATGTCAAGGGCCAAAGACGACCCATTTTGACAAGGCTGAAAGGCTTTGACAAACAAACAAAACGGACAAACAAACAAAACAAAAAGAAAATGGTTGCGCTCACAGGCTACCTACGTATCCCTTTGTAAGGAGTCAAATCAGCGTAGGTCTGGGGCGATGCAAATGATATGCATGCAAAGCAGTTTGAAGGTTAGACTTACACGCCTCATGTAGCCGGCTATTTTGAAAACTCATGATCATGCATGATGATGCAATAAGTAATAAGAGATGCGACATGCAACGAAATCAACATGCTAAACACATGAATGAGTAAAAAAACACAAACAATCATGCCAAAGCGTG
This sequence comes from Camellia sinensis, assembly GCF_004153795.1. Taxonomy (NCBI): domain Eukaryota; kingdom Viridiplantae; phylum Streptophyta; class Magnoliopsida; order Ericales; family Theaceae; genus Camellia; species Camellia sinensis. The sequence goes on from NW_021026081.1 coordinate 699,348, forward strand.
ATAGGAGAGAATAAAATCGCTCAGGGTCGTGTTTTACACACCCTGAGAAACGGAACAACAAAAATCGATCATGGTTGCATTCTACACTTCTCGAGAAACTAAACAACGAAAACTGCTTGGGGTCGCATTTCACGCATCCCGAGATAGGAGAAAAATCACTCGGGCTCGCGTTTTACACATCCTGAGATAAGAGAAAATTGCTCGGAGGCGCGTTTTACGTGTCCTGAGATAAGGGAAAAAAGGCTTGGGCTCGTGTTTCATGCGTCTCGAGATAAGAGAAAAATCGCTCGTGCTCGCATTTCACGCGTCTTAAAAACCAACCGCTCGGGGCCGTGCTTCGCACGTCCCAAGGTGCAACCTGCCCAGGGCCGCGTTTCACGTGTCCTGAGAACTAACCGCTTGAGGCCGTGCTTCACACGTCCCGAGGTAAAACCCGCCCAGGGCTTCGTTTCACGCGTCTTGAGAACCAACCGCTCGGGGCCGTGCTTCGCAAGTCCTGAGGTAAAACCCCCCAGGGCTGTGGTTCACGTGTCCTGAGAAGCAATCGCTTGGGGCCGTGCTTCACACGTCTTGAGGTGTAACCCGCCTAGGGCCGCGTTTCACGCGTCCCAAGAACCAACCTCTCGGGGCCGTGCTTCGCACGTCCCGAGGTAGAACCTGCCCAGAGTTACGTTTCACTAGTCTCGAGAACCAACTTCTCAGGGCCGTGCTTCACACGTCCCAAAGTAAAACCTGCCCAGGGTCGCATTTCACACATCCTGAGAACCAACCAGTTGAGGCCGTGCTTTGCACGTCCCGAGATAATACTCGCCCAGGGCCACGTTTCACGTATCCTGAGAACCAACTGCTAGGGGCCGTGCTTCACACGTCCCAAGAAACATGAGAGTGATGTGCGATAGATGCAGGAAGGTAAACAAGTGTGATAGATGCACAAAATGAAGGTGCAAGTTCTCCTACCAGGATACAAATGGATTTATCCGGAACTCATTCGAATGTGCCGTACATACAATATCATTTGCCGGTTAGTATGTGATAGATGCACAAAGTGAGCAAGTGCGATAGATGCACAACGTAAATGCATGTGATAGATGCACAAAGTGAATGAGTGCAATAGATGCACAAAGTTTTCAATTCAAGATGGACAATCAACGCATGATGTTAATCGAAAGCATGTTCTATGCATGAAATAAAAGCATGTTCTGCATGAAACAATGAGCAAGAGTAAGAGCAAGAGCATATTCTATGCAGAATTGATGGCGCGGTCAATGCAAGATCGATAGCGTATTCTATGCATGAGTGACATGAGCATGTTCTATGCACAACTCAAAAAGGATGCAAGGCGCACGTGCAACATACATACATGAGGAAAGAAAGATGACAAAGATGCTATTTTGATTAAACTAAGCAAAAGCAATACGTGATGCAACCTTCGATTTACCTCTTGGAGACTTAAAAACAACAAAAAGATACACTTCGTTCACCGCGGCAAGTGGGACACAGTCACGCGCCGGAACGCGGTTGTAAGCTTCAAAATCAAGGACCTCTCGTATACCACTAAGGAAACAGAGGCAGAAAATAGCATCAGAACACCCGAGAGGGCCACTGGAGGGGGCTGCCGGCCACCTGCTGACCAAGAATCACCACTGCCGGCCACCAAAGTGGTCTGTCGGCCACCCGTGGTAGTTTCAGGCATTTTGGTCTTTTCACCCATGGGTCTTTAAGTACAAGGCTTGACACTTCATTTCCTCATTACCCCATATCCAAAATTGCTCCCTCTCTCTCTCTAGACACTCATTTCTAGATCCGCGCTTTCTATGTGTTTTCTAATGCCCCATACGAAGTTAATTCGCTAAACCCTCTTTGTTTCCTCCGTTTTGAATTGATTGAAATTTGATTTCGGTGCTTTTTCTTGGAGTTTCACCACTTAAGGCTTGTTCCCCTCGAGTTTCTCTCGGGTTTTGTGCCTTTTCCCAGGCTTTGACTTTTCCTTCCATTTTCTCTCTCCTTGGGTTGACTTTTTTCAAGTTTTTCCCTCTTTTTTCATTTTTCTCCAATTTTCACCCACTTTCAGATAGCGGATGGTATTCCACATGACGAGGCCCCTCCTGATGTTCCATACGTATTGCCACAAGTTCTAGAGGCGGATAAGCCAGTTGTTGCCGAGATTGGCGAGGCGACTGGAGGCGTTAAGGCTGACATCGAGGCAGAGTTTGAGCCAGAGATAGAGCTAGAGCCACTACCGTTGAGGGTACGGCCCTTTGATCCGAAGAGATACCATCCCCGGATACATGTACTGCCACCACTCGTCGGCATTAGGCATTTCAGGGAGTTTGCGCGACGCGCGCCGAAGGGCCTTTTGCTGCGAGAGCCAGATTCCTATTTGTCCCACGGCATCACCGAGGTACACACAACATTCTCATGCTTTCTTCACTTTACATAACATTTCTTTCTTTAACTGTATTCCTTGCTTCAATTGTATGCTTACACTGCATTTCTTGCTTCTTGTTGCCTTTCTTGCCTTAATCAGACTCTTACATTGTATTTCTTACACTGCGTTTCATCTGCCTGTTCTCATATCACTATATATCACTGTTCTGATCACAAGAGGACTTTCACTCCATTAGGGGCTACGGAGCCACGACAGCAAGGGATTGGTATCTGGAGCTCCTTGCTGGCGTACACGACATCATTGATGAGGCTGGCTTCGGCCTGTTCTACACTGGGCTATCACGCCACATCGTAAGCCGACCACTTCTTGGCGCATTGGTGGAGCGGTGGTGGGATACCACCAACTCTTTCCACTTCTCCACTACAAGGGAGATGACGATGACTCCCTATAACTCTCCATGCTCACGGACATAGGAGTAGGGGGTGATTCGATCCCTTATGACATGGATATGGGCGAGTGGGAGGCTGCCTGGCTACACTTGCTAGGAGCACGCCCACCTCCCTTTAGACCGGCCATGGTCCGATTTAGCTGGTTCACTGAGCACTCCCGCGGGAGAGAGCCACAGACCCTAGAGGAGACTGAGCATTATGCCTAGGGCTTTTTGATGTTCCTCCTCGGTACCACCTTGTTTGCAAATAGGTGGAACACCATAGGACTATATCTACAGAGTGCCTTGGTGTCCTTACCCCAGGTCCGGTTCTATGATTGGGGAGGAGTTGACCTTGCCACACTATACGGCTACATGAGCTCCACATCCCGCAGGAGGGGAGACAGGGTTGGAGCTTATTGGCGAGCTTGGGAGGTATGCTTTATATTTCTGCTTTACATTTTCCATCTTCTATTTTTGTGCTTTCTATTTTGCACTTTCTGTACACTGTATATTGCATTCTTTACACCTATACACTGTATTTCTGCATTCTGCATTCTTTGCATTCTCTGTATTTGTACTTTCTATACACTATACTACACATTCTGCTTTCTGCATTCTGCATTCTCTGTATCTATACACTGTATACTCACTATTGCCTTTTCCTTGCAGCTCTGGGTATATGCGTATTTCCCAACCCTTGCTCTAGAGCCAGCAGAGGAGATTTCCCCACCCCCGTTGTGCCGTACTTTCGTTAGTATGACGGTAGATGCCTGACCCGAGAGACCTTCTCATTCTTCTGCCAGTACTTTGACACAGTGACTGCAGAGGAGGTAACCCAAAACTCACAGTTATTTTTGCTTTACCAACAACTGACAAAGACTAACAATCTGTATATTCCCTGTTTGTAGATCATCTGGCAACCTTGGGTGACGATGCCAGCTGGAGTTTGGGACCCGTACGCCGGAGCCTGGGGGGCCTCTCATTTTCGGCTTTTGCTAGAGGGCCCAGTTTGCCAAGTCTGGTTTCTGGGCGAACGGTTCGTGAGCCAGACTATGGGTTTGCTTGAGCTGGTAGTTCCCTTGTCGCTCCCAGCATCTATGAGGGCTACAGAGAGCCTCTTCTTCCAGAAGATGATCCAGTTCACTGTGGGCTTGGATGCTGACTACTGCTGTAGAGAGGGAGACTACGCGACATTCATCCAAACACATTTCATGCCTCCCTTGACGGGTGCTCGTGCAAGCAGAGCAGCAGGTGTCCCCATGGCAGGTGGGACTCGAGCGACGAGGGCCAGGACTGGAGGGGCTTCTCCTGCTGGACAGGTTACAAGTTAGCCAGAGATTCCGACTATGCTAACATGCTGGAGGCTGACCAGGACTGCCTACTAGATTCTGATCGAGCCAGCGGAGGCCAGGCATAGATACGTTGGAGCTCATGACACACTTCTCGTATGTACCACATTTTCTCCAGCTTTCCATTTTCTTTCTGATATTTGTTCCTTCTGGATACTGATCATTCCCAATGCATTTGTAGGCACCCTTAAAGTACACTAAGGGACTGCTCGAGCTACTGGCTTCGTTCGAGGGCATGATACTGTGTAACGCCCTCAAAATAATACATGAAATCCACCACTTAAGACATGCATTGATACAAAATAATTTAACCATTTCTATTCATCAGAGTAGTTCTTACAACAGTATTACATGTTAACAACAAAAGCAAATGCCCTATGGGCTTACAGCTTTCCAAGTCAACACTTGGTTACACAAAAGAAGAGTACTAACACTATACAAAGAAAGCCCTTGGCTTGATACACATGTAATAAAAACAAAATAATTAAAAAGAGTCTTCAACTCCCATATCCATCCAAGCTACGTCCTTGGAGGTAGCATGCTACCTGTCCCTGGAAATAATGTCCCATATAGGGTGAGCCAACGCCTAGTAGAGATATGCTAAACACAGTATGAGCAATAACTAAGACATTAGCAAATGATAAATGTTTAATTCCCATAAATCAATTCATAACCCATTTTCATTACACGACCACTATGTCCATGTTTCATTTCATTTTCCATTCCTATCCAATTTCCCATTTACAACAACGGCTCAGAACCTAGCCAACAATTTCCATGAGACAGTGACTCATATCAAACGTTTCTCATTACACAATAGATAAGCCTACTAGCTATATCAACATCTCAACAGATAAGCATACAAGCTGTATCCACACTTCAACAGATAAGCATATGAGCTATATCAACACTTCCATAGATAAGCATATGAGCTATATCACCACATTATCTGACAAGCATATGAGCTGTATCAGTGGAGTCCATCCCCTATCTCCTCCCAAACAACATCCAGTTTAGAGGTCCATCCCCTATCTTCCCCTAAACCGTGGAGTACATCCCCTATCTCCTCCCACACACACAACGTATATACACATAGGTCATATACACAATTAATCAATACATAACATTAATGTATTCTATTAACTGTCATACTCTACGACACATCCGATTGATTAGTTTTAGTTTGCCTAATCATCATGCATTGTCTACAACAATCAAAACTACCCTCCACGGGTAGCCCAAGCAATTATTTCTAAACAGATAATAAAAGCTCCAACAGATAAAATATCAATGTTTTCAAAAGTGAGCGATTAATAAATCCAACTCCACCATTCTACTATATAATGAGTCAATTTCATTATTTCCAACTCAATTCCAAAAACCAACACTTTTCCCAAATTAATTATACCAATTAATTTATACAACAAATTAGGGGTTTTACCCCTTTTTCCAATATTAACCCAATGGTCCATATATCAACAACCAACATCAATATCCTTATTTTGAAACCCAAAATACACATTTTAGAATCAAAATAATAAACCCCCTTTTATACATTTTGAAACCCTAGATCCCAAAATCAAACCATTAAAGAAAATGCTCAAAAATCTAGGTCAAAACCCATAGTTGTGAGTAGGAATCCCTACCTCAAGAGATGAAACCCAACAAAGGAGATGACAAAAACCAAAATGCTCCAAACTCCAAGATCCACGGATCAAAACGAAGCCCTCGACGATCAACACCACTTTTACAAAGGCCAAAGGGGAGGGAAACACTCTAACTAGATCAAACCTTAGAGAGAAGGGAGTTTCTAGAGAGAGAGGCTCTCAAAATCGGTTTTGGGAAAGTAAGAGAGAGAGAGGAAGTGTAGAAAAATGATTCAAAAATGCCCAACTGCCTTCTGTTATACGACATTCCCGCTTGAGCGGAAAACACAACGCTCGAGCGTGAAGCACAAAAATCTGGACACGCTTAAGCGCAAGAAGGCCCGCTTGAGCGCCAAGACACAAGAATAAAGTACATCCGCTCGAGCGCGAAAACCAGTCCGCTCGAGCGTAGATTTCCCCTTCCCAGGACTTACACCAAAACTGTACTACCCGCTCGAGCGCCAACAAACCCGCTCGAGCGCGACCCGCTCGAGCGCAAGAAACCCGCTTGAGCGTAGAAAACACATCTGCAGAAGTTTTGCAGAGACACGAAATGCTGGAAGGGTGTAAACCCCGCTCGAGCGCCAGAACACCCGCTCGAGCGGACAACCAAAAACAAAACTCCGCTCGAGTGCAGAATGACCCGCTCGAGCGCAACTCCAAAAACCTGGGCAATAACACTAAAGACCAAAACCCATCCTACCTGTTCGAAACATGCCCAACACATCCTAAAAACTCAACATAAGGAATTAAAGGATGACCACAAGGTATACAACCACCAACTTCACGGAACCAAAGTCCGGAACACAACAATTACAGAAAGGGAAGACCGGGATCGCTATAACCTTCACCCCTTAAAGAATTTCATCCTCGAAATTAAATACAGGTTTTTCAAAAACAAGATTTTCTCAATTCCCAACATTATTACAATGCGAAATTTAACAACTCGACCCATTACCGGTCTTTCCATCTCTATTCAAGAGGCAATCTCACAATATGTAAAAACAACATATATTACAAGTGCATCATTAACATGCATTTCTCTTCCATTTCCAACCATTTCCAACATACATGGTTCACAATTTCATATCATAATCAATATTCATGATACATCTCTAGTTCTATAATATAGCCAATATATGCAATATTACAATCAACTCTCATATCAAGACAAGTTCTACAATACTTTCATAAACCAAAACATTCACAATGTTTTTCAACTTAAGACATTTTTAATGCTCTTAAAGTTCATTAATATTACAAAATCTCATTACATGGTTATACATCAATAAACAAGTCCGGATATTTTTCGCGGACTTCCAACTCGCGTTCCCAAGTGGCTTCCTCCACTCCGTGATGCTTCCACAAAATTTTCACCAAGGGAATGGTCTTGCCTCGCAAGACTTGATCCCGCCTATCCAAGACCCGAACCGGTCTTTCCTCATACGAGGCATCCTCATCTACCTCTAAGTCGGTCCAATCTAACACATGGGACGGATCCGGCTCATACTTCCGAAGCATACTCACATGAAATACGTCATGTACTCCGGACAATTGCGGTGGCAAAGCTAAACGATAAGCAACCTCCCCAATCCTCTCAAGGATCTCAAAGGGACCGATAAACCGAGGGGATAACTTCCCACTCTTCGCAAACCTCATCAAACCTTGCCTAGGCGATATCTTTAGAAAGACATGGTCACCTATGTCAAAAGCCAAAGGCCTCCTCCTACGGTTGGCATAACTTTTTTGGCGACTCTGGGCTGCAACAAGCCTCCTACGGATAAGCTCAACTTTCTCCGTTGTCTCCCTAACCAACTTCGGACCCAACAGAGGTGCATCACCCACCTCGGCCCAACAAGCTGGAGACCTACCGGTCGGCTATACAAGGCCTCAAACGGTGCCATACCGATACTCGACTGAAAACTGTTGTTGTGGGCAAACTCCACCAAGGGCAAGTGCCTCTCCCATGTCCCACTAAAGTCAAGGACACAACCTCGAAGCATATCCTCAAGGATCTGAATAGTACGCTTGGACTGCCCGTCAGTTTGAGGATGATAAGCGGTACTAAAGGTCAATTTAGTGCCCAAGGCACTCTGTAAACTCTGCCACAACCTGGCAGTAAAACGAGGGTCTCTATCTGAGATGATCGTCACTGGACCCCGTGCAACCTCACTATGTCCTGAATATACAAGTCGGCGAGATGATCTACCGAATCTCTCACACGCATAGGGATAAAATGCGTCGACTTAGTCAACCGGTCTACAACCACCCAAATAGCATCACTACCCCGTTGAGTCCTCAGAAGACCTACAACGAAGTCCATAATGACATGCTCCCACTTCCACTCGGCAATAGGCAAGGGTTGTAACAAACCCGCTGGCCTCTGATGCTCGACCTTCACTTGCTGACAAGTAAGGCACTTAGACACGAAAACTACCACATCTTTCTTCATACCCCGCCACGAAAACTGGCGACCCAAATCTCGATACATCTTAGTGCCTCCGGGATGCACCACAAGGCATGAATGATGAAACTCTCGGAGTACTTCTTCTCGGCAAGACTCCGGCACAAACAAACGGTCTCGGTATCTCACACTCAGGTCGGGATACACCGTCAAACCCTTCTCAACCTTCCCACCAGAGATCTTCTCTCGGAGGGATTCTACCTCAAGGTCACCTCTCTGTGTCTCTAACACTCGAGCTACGAGTGTAGGCTGCGCAACAACAGAAAACAAGGCCTCAGCCTCAACAGATTCGCCCAGAAGCAAATCAAACTCGCCAAGTGCTCCAACATTTCCCACTCCCGAATGGCTATACAAGCTACATCACTAATGGATTTTCTGCTAAGGGCATCGGCCACAACATTGGCCTTTCCCGGGTGGTAGTGCAACTCAAAATCGTAGTCCTCAATGAACTCCATCCACTTTCTCTGCCTCAAATTCAAGTCCCTCTGTGTAAACAGGTACTTCAAACTCTTGTGGTCCGAGAACACCTCGAACCTCTCACCATAAAGGTAGTGCCTCCAAATCTTTAAGGCAAAAATCACGGTTGCTAACTCTAAGTCGTGTGTAGGGTAATTCTTCTCGTGTATTTTCAACTGACGTGAGCCATAAGCTACCACTTTCCCCTCTTGCATCAACACACAACCCAAACCCTCTCGTGAGGCATCACAATAAACCGTATAACCCAACCCTCTCTCTGGAATAATCAAAACCGAAGCGGTGGTCAATCTAACTTTCAACTCTTGGAACGACTCTTCACAAGTCTCACTCCACACAAACTTGACCCCTTTCCGCGTCAATCTAGTCAACGGCGAAGCTAGCCTGGAGAAATCCTTCACAAATCGATGGTAATACCCAGTTAATCCCTGAAAACTGCGGATCTCAAACACACTCTTAGGCTGTGCCCAATCTTGCACTGCCTCAACCTTGGATGTATCAACAAACACCCCTTCTCCGGATACTACATGGCCTAAGAACTTGACTTCTCCTAGCCAGAACTCACATTTCCCGAACTTGGCATACAGCCTATAGGCTCTAAGTAACTCGAGCACCACTCTCAAGTGTTCCCCGTGCTCCTCCTCAGATGGCGAATAGATAAGAATGTCGTCCACGAAGACGACTACAAATCGATCTAAGAATTCCCAGAAGATCCGGTTCATCAAGTCCATAAAGACTGCCAGTGCATTGGTAAGCCCAAATGGCATCACTAGAAATTCATAATGGCCATACCGCGTACGGAATGCCGTCTTCGGAATATCCTCCTTCCTGACCCTCAACTGATGGTAACCTGATCTCAAGTCTATCTTAGAGAAACAACGGGAACCCTTCAACTGATCAAACAAATCATCTATTCGGGGCATAGGGTACTTATTCTTAATCGTAGTCCGATTCAACTTTCGGTAGTCGATACACAATCTCAAGGCACCATCTTTCTTTTTAGCAAAGAGGGCCGGTGCTCCCCACGGCGAAACACTAGGGCGAACAAAACCCTTATCTAACAACTCCTGGAACTGAGTCTTCAACTCACTCAACTCGGCTAGGGTAAAACGATAAGGTGCCATAGAAATCGGCGCCGTGCCGGGCACTAAATCAATAGAGAACTCTATCTCTCGGTGGGGTGGCAAACTAACGAGATCCTCGAGAAAAACATCCGAATACTCACAAACCACCCTCGGCAATACAATCTGGGTCTCATCACACTCACCACTCGTAAAGCTAGCAAGTAGACCACTAAGCTCACCCCGCCCTCGCGGATCATACATCGGTGGCAACACACTACCAACCCGATCCCCCAAGAAATGGAAACACTCCCTGCTCAAGGTACAAACTGTGACCCTCTGGCGGTAGCAATCAATAACAACCCGGTATGACGATAGCCAGTCCATACCCAAAATAACATCAAAGCCCTTCATGGGCATAACAACAAAGGGAAAAGGAAGCCTACGGTCGGCGACCTCTATATCACAACCTCTACATTCGTGTTTCAAAACCAATTCACCCCTAATAGGCGATACTACACAAATAGGAGATGCTAACAGTGCCAACTCGAACTCCAACACAGATGCAAATGCAGCAGATACAAAAGAATGAGACGCACCCGTATCAATCAACACACTAGCAACCGAGTTGCAAAACAGAAAGGTACCTCTCACTACTGATGGAGCCGGTACTAGGTCCTACGCGGTAACAGCATACACGCGCCCTGTAGGCCCCTGATCCACCTGCTCACCTCTAGGAGCAAAAGACTGTTGCACTGACTGGGATGACGAAGCTCCTGGATTGGCCCTTGAGGCCTGCACAGACTGAGCTGGCTGATAACTTTGCGTCTGCCTAGAACCAGACGCTCCCGAAGTGGTACTCAACTGTGGGAAAAATCTCTTCAGGTGCCCAGGCTGACCACACTGATAGCAAGACAAAGGCTAGCTCCTGCCCTGACTCTGGCCCTGAGGTCTAGCTGAAGAAGAAGTAGCTCACTGACCCCCTCCCTTCTGCGGGCAAACCGAAGACTTGTGACCCAGCTGGCCACACGCAAAACAAGTCAAGCCTCCCTGACTACCTCTCCTAAAGCCCGTACTCGGCACTGGAAAGGTCGATTTAGCCAAACCACCTTGAGACTGCTGAGGGTTAGAACCCCTCTGTCTCCTGCCATCACCCTGACCATCTTAGCTCCTCTTGGAGCCTCTCTGCCCTTCATCCTCCTCCTGCATCATGAGCTCCATATGAGCTGCAACATCAACCAAACGTCTGTACTCCCGGATAAACGACCCTCCAATCCTCAACTTGAGTCCACGCCTCAGCTTCCGCTAAAACTCAAAGCAACGGCGTTCCTCGGACACCACAAGTTCAGGTGCAAACTTGGACAGACTAGTAAAAGTAGCCTCAAACTCAGCCACTGACAAGCCCTGCTGTTTAAGCTGGCAAAACTGCTCCCTCAGTTTCTCCCTAGCAACTGAAGACAAAAACTTCTCCTGGAAGGTGTTCACAAAAGCCTCCCATGCACCACCGACACGACCCTTCTCGTACTTCCAGCACTGACCCGCATCTCCCTTCAGTTGGAAGGATGCCAAGGTCACCTTTAAAGCCCTGTCCTCGATGCCAAGCATCTCGAACGTCTTCTCCATCTGTTCCAACCACTCGTCAGCCTTAAGGGGCTCTTTCGGATCCCCAACAAATTCGTCCGGGTTAGACCGGAAGAACTCCCTCTTCAAGAAAGAAGGTCCTGCCTCAGCAACCTGATTCTCAGCTCTGAGAATACCAAAAGCTCCCGCTATCTCTCGGGCCAAGGCACTCATAGCCTGCTGACCCGCTGGCTCGGCCACATTGGCCTGACCAACTCCCTCATGTACTGCCGGAATATCATCCGGTAAAGGCATTTCCTACCTACCACATCTGCCACGCCTAGCACCTTTTCCTCGTCCTGACATCCTAATGAAGGTAACACAGAACATTAGCACATTCATAAATGTGCCGAAACTAAACACTCGCGTCCTAATATTTGGACAACTTTAATTCACTCCACGTAAGCACATAAACACATAAGCAATTACGAGTTCCATTTATGGATAATGACAGTCCAGAGGCGTCACTAGAGTTCCGATTAGAAACAGCATTGATCAAGTGCTTTTCCAACAAGACTTCTAGAAACCCAAGGATCCAATCAACATCCTAGAAACTACATTCCATACCCACATAGTCACATAAGCATGCTATCAATTTAAACACATAACATTACATCTAAGTCTCTAATCAAGCGTGACAAACCCATTGTGATACTAATCACTTCCCACGTACCCAAAGTATTCGAACCCGGTGCGCTCTGATACCAAGTTGTAACGCCCTCAAAATAATACATGAAATCCACCACTTAAGACATGCATTGATACAAAAGAATTTAACCATTTCTATTCATTAGAGTAGTTCTTACAACAGTATTACATGTTAACAACAAAAGCAAATGCCCTATGGGCTTACAGCTTTTCAAGTCAACACTTGGTTACACAAAAGAAGAGTACTAACTTCATACAAAGAAAGCCCTTGGCGTGATACATATGTAATACAAAAAAAATAATTAAAAAGAGTCTTCAACTCCCATATCCATCCAAGCTACGTCCTTGGAGGTGGCATGCTACCTGTACCTGAAAATAATATCCCATATAGGGTGAGCCAACGCCCAGTAGAGATATGCTAAACACAGTATGAGCAATAACTAAGACATTAGCAAATGATAAATGTTTAATTCCCATAAATCAATTCATAACCCATTTCCATTACATGACCACTATGTCCATGTTTCATTTCATTTTCCATTCCTATCCAATTTCCCATTTACAACAACGGCTCAAAACCTGGCCAACGGTTTTCATGAGACAGTGACTCATATTAAATGTTTCTCATTGCACAATGGATAAGCCTACTCGCTATATCAACATTTCAATAGATAAGCATACAAGCTGTATCCACACTTCAACAGATAAGCATATGAGCTATATCAACACTTCCATAGATAAGCATATGAGCTTATATTAACACGTTAACTGACAAGCATATGAGCTGTATCAGTGGAGTCCATCCCCTATCTCCACCCAACACATTATCTGACAAGCATATGAGCTGTATCAGTGGAGTCCATCCCCTATCTCCTCCCAAACAACATCCGGTTTAGAGGTCCATCCCCTATCTTCCCCTAAACCGTGGAGTACATCCCCTATCTCCTCCCACACACACAACGTATATACACATAAGTCATATACACAATCAATCAATACATAACATTAATGTATTCTATTAACCGTCATACTCTACGACACATTCGATTGATTAGTTTTAGTTTTCCTGATCATCATGCATTGTCTACAACAATCAAAACTACCCTCCATCGGTAGCCCAAGCAATTATTTCTAAACAGATAATAAAAGCTCCAACAGATAAAATATCAATGTTTTCAAAAGTGAGCGATTAACAAATCCAACTCCACTATTTTACCATATAATGAGTCAATTTCATTATTTCCAACTCAATTCCAAATACCAACACTTTTTCCAAATTAATTATACCAATTAATTTATACAACAAATTAGCGTTTTTACCCTTTTTTCCAATATTAACCCAATGGTCCATATATCAACAACCAACATCAATATCCTTATTTTGAAACCTAAAATACACATTTTAGAATCAAAATAATAAACCCCCTTTTATACATTTTGAAACCCTAGATCCCAAAATCAAACCATTTAACAAAATGCTCAAAAATCTAGGTCAAAACCCACAGTTGTGAGTAGGAATCCCTACCTCAAGAGATGAAACCCAACGAAGGAGATGACAAAAACCAAAATGCTCCAAACTCCAAGATCCACGGATCAAAACGAAGCCCTCGACGATCAACACCACTTTTAGAAAGGCCAAAGGGGAGGGAAACACTCTAACTAGATCAAACCCTAGAGAGAAGGGAGTTTCTAGAGAGAGAGGCTCTCAAAATCGATTTTGGGAAAGTAAGAGAGAGAGAGGAAGTGTAGAAAAATGATTCAAAAATGCCCAGCTGCCCTCTGTTATATGACATTCCCGCTCGAGCGGAAAACACAATGCTCGAGCGTCAAGCACAAAAATCTGGACACGCACGAGCGCAAGAAGGCCCGCTCAAGCGCCAAGACACAAGAATAAAGTATATCCACTCTAGCGCGAAAACCAGTCCGCTCGAGCGTAGATTTCCCCTTCCTAGGACTTACACCAAAACTGTACTACCCGCTCGAGCGCCAACAAACCCGCTCAAGCGCGATCCGCTCGAGCGTAGAAAACACATCTGCAGAAGTTTTGCAGAGACACGAAATGCTGGAAGGGTGTAAACCCCGCTCGAGCGCCAGAACACCCGCTCGAGCGGACAACCAAAAACAAAACTCCGCTCGAGCGCAGAATGACCTGCTCGAGCGCAACTCCAAAAACCTAGGCAATAACACTATAGACCAAAACCCATCCTACCTGTTCGAAACATGCCCAACACATCCTAAAAACTCAACATAAGGAATTAAAGGATGACCACAAGGTATACAACCACCAACTTCACGGAACCAAAGTCTGGAACACAACAATTACAGAAAGGGAAGACCGGGATCGCTATATACTGAGGAGAGAGGCAACTGCTCAGTCTCCACGGCATCCAGGTATTCTCCCCTATTTTTTGCCTGCATTTTAGCATTTTCTACATTGTTGTGCACATCATTCTCATTGAAGCACTGATACTCATATCATGGTATGCATTAGAAAACTGAACCAAGCTTACATAGCAATACTTACACTTGGAATCTAGGCACTCATCCAGTAATGCTGAAAGTATCATTGAATCTAATCCCCCAGAAAAAAGCACAGCCACAGGAGTATGTCCTTCTTGTATCTTACCACATTTAGCTGCCTATACATCCCATCCAAGAATATTACAATAAAATACAGGAAAAAAAAAATACTAGGAGGAGAAGAAGGTAGCTTATGTATGGTAAATATGTGACAAAGCATTCCTTAATTTTCTACCCCAATTGCAATGCATCATAGGATTCATAGCTAAAGACATGACAAGCCTTCTATACAGGGGGTGCCACTCATATGCGTAGGGTATGCGAAAAGGGAACAAAACAACTATATTACGGTACCTATACATTAATCTACTCAAAATCTCAACAAAAATCCAAAAATTGGTTCAAGGCCTGATGAAAGTCCGAACTAAAATCCAGAAATTTAAAAAATTATCTAGAAGTGAAAGAAGATATTACAATGGAAAGATTAAAATTGGTCAGCATTCCAATGACAAAATGTAGAATTTCAAATATTCTAATAAAACTTACAAACTTGACTAGAAAATAATATTTAGAAGAATTTTCATAAAAAATCAGTATAGAAACCACAAGAAGTATGCTTCAAATTAATCATTTTTTTACCTTGAACATTGTACTTATTGCAGTGCGCCACATCACAGCTTCTCTAAGAGCAAGCAGAACTGTCTCTGATGGCACCAGAACTAATGCTTGTATAAGTCCTATAACAATCAAAACAAGCACTGCTGTCAGAGACCCTATCACATCCTTGTGACATCCAAATCTAAAATTAAAAACTGCAGCGTATCTATATTCTTTATTTGCCCACAGCCTTGTGCAGTGGATATGACTTTTTTTTCAACTAGAACTCAGCTTGTAGATATATATATACACAAAAGGGTATGACATTAACCTGATTCATAGGGTACTTTAGTTGAATGAACTGAAAGCATGTCATGTTGCCAGCCAGGAAATTTCATTCGGGATACATTTAGCTCCTTAGGTTTGGGTTGAACAGAAGTTCTCTCCCACTTGATTAGTTCATTTAGAATGGAATCCGCCCATTCATGTCTTTTAACTTCACCAACCATATTTGCATCCAATTTTGAAGCACCTACTCGCATACTATATACCCCACATGGAAGCTCTTCCCAAAAATCCATTTCACTCGCTCCATATTCTTCTCCATGATCTGCAGGCAAATACAGAATCATGGATTGAGTACTAGGCAAAGGTTGCAGAAGCTAAACAGTTCCAACCTGAAGGCTTTAGTAGCTGACTATAAAGTGAATAAGTAATACATCAATAGGAGAATATGCAAATAGTGAACAAATATGAAAATATTGGAAGGAAAAAAAAGCAGAATATAGCATTGGGTAATGAAATCACTTTACAGAGTACATGCCATCAATATATTGAAATTGTTGTTAAGGATAGCAATTTCCATCTCACATTTGACAAGAATATGAGGAGTGAAAAAAAAAAGGCATACAAAATAGAACAAAGCAATTTATTTGCACGTATGTTGAAAACTCAATCAGATAAAATGGATTTCTTTTTTCTATTTAACGAAGTACAGAATCATTCCATACATAACTAACTAGATCAGCTACTCCAAAAATGTATTCAATTAAGTCAAGCTGTTTCTAGCCAGAAGACAAAGTGATGAAACTATTCTATTAGCTAAAAACCATCATACCAATTCAGCAATAAAACTTCTGCTCCCCCGTCCTTAACTGTAATGGACACCATGGACTCCCAATCATAGTAAAAAAGTCAACCAAGATCTAGGCTTGAGCAAACACTTTGTTGAGACGAGGTATAGCTAGATACTTCTAAGCTTACATTAGCATCAAAATAGCAAAGTACATCATAATTCCCCTAGAAAGTTTAAAGGTCACCTGATTGATGTGAGAATTAAAATAATTTTAATTCAGAAAGAAAAATATCTCCTGCCATGATGTTTAAGCCTTTGAATCTTTATCCTTGAATGTATAAACAAAACCCACTCACAGAACACTTTTACAGAACCATATGGGAAAAGTGAAAGGAACAGAGTTTCAAGCCTATTCTATTCACAAAACAACGTCTGCGTTTGATGGCTATCACAGACATATTTATAGATAGGCTTGGACCCATATCCAAGTGTAACTCCTTATAACTTCCCACCATTAGGGAAGTTGTAAGGTCCCATGAAACCACCATATGGGATAATGAACAGACGCTAGTTACCCATTAACCATTAAACTAATTAAATATATATAATATAAATAACTAAATAAATAAAACAAACATGTGGCATATGGGCCACTTTATGGATATTCTTACATTCTCCCACTTGGCACATATAACACACGTTGTTGACTGTCGGGTAACTAATAAACTGATTATGGCCATTAAATAAAAATACCCAAACCTTATAGTTATAATACACGAATCATGGCGGTTATACTCTATCAATTAAGTATTTCCTTCCATGTATTACATTGTATCACACTCTCAACCTTATGTGGTGCCATTCTTTATGAATAACTTCTGATAAGTTATTCTGGGTCCAATGATCCCTGTGGATCAATAGTCCCAATGGACTGCATAGCATCACAAATACTTTAGGTGTACAAAATGATGCTTTTCACTAATAATAATCAAAATGTCACGACAAAACAAAATAAAACAACAACTAGAAAAATTATAGAGCTAACTAATCAGTCCCATGCCCTCAACGTGTTTTGAAAACACCTTTACAGAAAGACCTTTGGTCATGGGATCTGCAACCATCATATCGGTACTAATATGCTCAATGCTGACTTCTTGCTTCTTAACACGGTCTCAAACAACAAAATACTTTATGTTAATATGCTTTCTTCAGCTACCACTTTTGTTGTTGTTAGAGAAGAAAACCGCAGCCAAATTATCACAGTAAACCTTTAATGGCCTAGAAATTGAATCCACAATTCGAAGCCCTATGATAAAATTCCTTAACCAAATAGCCTGTGAGGTTGCTTCAAAGCATGCTATAAACAATTTCCCAAACTTGATTCTTAGCCATAGATTCCAACTCTTTCTTCATGGCATCATATCATAATTTAGAATCATCCCTATTCATGGCATTGGAAAATGAAATAGGATCATCTTTAGGTTCGATGTCAAAATCAAACTCCATTGAGTATACAAAATAATCACCAGAAATTGCTGACTTTCTAGCTCGTGAGGATCTCTTTAATTCTGCAGTCTCAATTGGGACTTGAGCTACAGGCTCTATGTTGACTGGTTCCTCTTGTGGTGAAAGCTCTTGAATTTGTTGATTTTCAAGAATATCGGGTTGATTATCTTGAAAGACAACCAATTCACCTATATTCATGGGTGTTGTATCTGGATCCCGTGATTTCTTTCACTCTATCTTTCGAGGATAACTCCCACTAGGGTCAACTTCCTCAATAAACTTAGCATTTCTGGCTTCAACAATTCTAAGTGAATTTGAAGGACAATAAAATCTGTAACCCTCGGAGTTTTCCGCATTGCCTATGAAAAAACTACTAACTGTTCTGGGGTCCAATTTCTTTAAATGTGGGTTATATACCCTCACTTCAACTAGACAACCCCAAACGTGTAAGTGTCTTAAACTTGGCTTCCATCATTTCCATAACTGAATTAGTGTTTTGGGAACAACCTTGGATGGAACCTTGTTTAAGATATACACAGCGGTTTTCAAAGCTTCACTCCATAAATTTATAGACACATTGGTATAACCAAGCATGCTCCTTACCATGTCCATAAGTGCTCGGTTCCTTCTTTCAGCAACACAATTTTGTTGTGGTGTACCAGGCAGTGAATATTGTGCAATAATGCCTTCTTCCTTAAGGAACTTAGCAAATGGACTTGGTAATTGTCCTAATTCTATGTACCTCCCATAATATTCTCCACCCCTGTCTGACCTCACAATTTTAATGTTCTTTTCTGTTTGTTTCTCTACCTCTGCTTTATAAACTTTAAAGGCATCAAGTGCCTCGGCCTTATCAAATAAGAGGTAGAGATACATGTATCGTGTGAAGTCATCAATAAATAAGATAAAATATCTTTGACCATTTAGAAAAGGTGGAGTAAATGGTCCACAAATATCAGTGTGTATGATTCCAAGAATTTCCTCACTCATTTTGGCACCTTTACTAGTCTTGTTGGTCTGCTTTCCCTTTATGCAGTCCACACAAGTACCAAAGTTGGTAAAATCAAGAGTCGGAAGGACTTCATCATTAACCAACCTCTTTATTCTCTCAATGGAGATATGTCCCAATCTCCTATGCCAAATAATAGAGGACGACTCATCAATAATATTACGCTTAATGCCAATATCACCATGCAAGGTTAAAAGATTTTGTTCAAAAATAGGATCCAGATTTAATTTGTACAAACCATTAATTAAAGTACCAAATCCTACAGAAACAGAGTCTTTAAACAAACTAAAATTTGCATCAACAAACTGAAATTCAAATCCAAACGGTATTAGTCTAGAAACATAAATTAAGTTTTTTGAAAAAGATAGAATGTAAAATGCATTTTCAAGATCTAAAACAAAGCCATTTTTTAAAACAAGTCTGAAAGTTCCAATAGCTTTGACGTGTGAACACATCCCATTGCCCGAATAGATGCCTTGTTCACTTCCCGTCGGTTTCCTCAGGCTGAGGAAGCCCTGCATGGTATTAGCAATGTGAATTGTAGAACCCGAATCAATCCACCAATCATATTGATGAGTATTAGCAAAATTAGATTCATAACACACAAGAGATATGAGATTACCTTTCTTCTCAAACCATTTCTTATACTTGGGGCAGTCTTTCTTCATGTGACCCTTTTTCTTGCAGAAGAAGCATGCATCCTTATTACCATGATTTTTAAATGGCACTTTACCAAGCTTCTTCCATTTCTAATCACCTTTGCCCTTTTTCCATTGCCCTCCTTTATGTGTTGCTAAATGAGCACTTTCCACTTTTCCACGCTTCAATATCTCCTTCTCTTGAACACACATGGTCAAAAGTTCATTGATAGACCATTTTTCCTTCTGTGTGTTGTAAGAAATTTGGAATGCTCCATATTCCACAGGAAGAGAATTGAGTATGAAATTGACAAGGAATGACTTAGAAATCTCAATCTCTAAGGACTTAAGACGAGCTACAATGTCCCTCATTTCCATAATGTGCTCACGCACACTCCTAGAATTGTTATGCTTCATTCCTGATAGTTTGTTCATTGGGGTGCTTTCCAATGCTTTGTCAAAACTAACAAATTGCTCTTCAATAGCCCTCATGTAGTTCTTGACCTCATCAGATGGTGGGATTCCTAATGCTCTGGCTAATATGTGACTTTATGAGCATTAGGCTTAAGCGATTGGATCGCTCCCACTTATCATAAGCACTCTTTTCTGCAGTGGAACTCTCGTCCGTGGGTTCAGAAGGTTCATCCACACGGAGTGCCAGATCGAGGTCCATGCACTCTAATGTTAGAAGGATTTTGTCCTTCCAGTTCGAAAAATTATTACCGTTCAAGAATGAAATACAAGAAGACTCATTAGATAGTACAAAAGTAGAAATCACTACAATTACCAAGAACATTATTAATGCTTTGAAACAATAGCTATAGTTTGAATCAACCAATGTCAAATTCAGTAACAAATCTAAACCTTCCTGTGGGTAGAGATCACTAAACTATATTAGATTTGCTATTACTTTATAATAAGACTAATGGGTTCCAAAATATTTAAGGAAAATAAAATTCATACCTGTGGGTTTAGAGTGTTCAATCCCTTTAATACCCCATCCATTACCTTATTCTAATTAAATTTCATAAATAATTACTTTCCCGTGGGACCAAGAAATTATTTATAAAACATAATTGTAATGAAAAATGCCAAATTAATTTTTAACTTTATGTGATCAAAATACTGAGGATCACATCTTTATTTGTTGTGATATTACTCTTAAAACAGAATAAATTTTTTAAATATGGCATAATTTATTAATGTGAGCAAATCCTTATAGTCACAACAAATACATAATCTTTCAATGCACATAATGTATAATACATACAATCAGAGTAATATCACATGAAAAATCCCAAGACCAAACACATGTAATTCAACCTTATACTAGATTTTGCTTAAAAATTGGACTAAAATAAATTTCATAAGCCCAACACACAGTGTATTCATGCTCTTATTTCACATGAATTTTCAATGCATAAATAATTACCTTAATGCATGTAATATAATATTACATTATTTTAGATAACATGCCAATGAATCTCAAAAATTATAAAAACTAAAAGAACGTATTATAATTCACTATATGAAATTCAATTGAATTTGCTTACTATTTAAACATGCAACTATAATAAACAAAACATCCTTAACGGCATGTTAAAATTTATTTATGAAAATTCTAGAAATAAATTCAAGTCTTTCATGCCTTTTAAAATAAGCCAAATAAATCCAAATAAAACATGATAATTTCTAGAATTTATACAAAATAAGAGGACGCAGTTTTTATTTTTTATTTTATTTTTATTTTAATGTTTGTCAGTAAATAAAAAACAATACTCAATGACATACAATAATTTTCCAAGATGAAATAGATTCAGAACATGAATAATTTTAGATGCAAATACTATAATCACATAACAGAATGAATTCTACTAATCCCTCTAAGTAATTCATCATGCAATAACTCATCTTTGATAGACATCAAATTAATATTTTAAACCATCAAGTTTCATACATATATATATGTATATTAAGATGAATCAAACAATGAATATTCATTCTGATAATTCAAACTTTAAATAATGTTAAACTATATTGCACAATCACAAGTCATGTATAATGATGGCACCATGTTGACTGAAACTTCACTATTAAGTATTAGACTATCGATTTTATATTCAAAAGTATGATGGCCTGCAAGTTCCAAAACCTCTTTAACAGAAGAAAATAAACAAAGGGCCCACAGACTAAACAGAGACGTGGTGTGCTCAGACTAATCAAAATATTAGGAAGCGTAAACCAAAATAATATATTATAGCCAACAAAACAAATCGAACACATGAAGAAAATTATCATGTCGAAATCATAATGGAACATGGGCCCAACAAGTGTATAAAACAGAACGCAATAAGATTTGGTCTCCATAACATACAATAACGCTAAACAACAAGGACAGAAGGTGGCTCTGATACCAATTGTGAGAATTAAAATAATTTTAATTCAGAAAGAAAAATACCTCCTGCCATGATGTTCAAGTCTTTGAATCTTGTTCTTGAATGGTCAAATCTTAAATGTATAAACAAAACCCACTCACTGAACACTTTTACAGAACCATATGGGAAAAGTGGAAGGAACAGAGTTTCAAGCCTATTCTATTCACAAAACAACGTCCGTGTTTGATGGCTATCACAGGCATATATATAGATAGGCTTGGACCCATATCCAAGTGTAACTACCTAATATACTTACCCACCATCGAGGGAACGAAAGTTAAAGTCACGGGTCCATAAAACACCATATGAGATAGTAACAGACGAGTTACCATTTATACATATTAAGACTAAATTATAATACTATATAATATAAATAACTAAATAAATAACCACAAAACCCCAATGTCGCATATGACCACCCTTTAATATACTATTCTTTACAATTGAATTGTTTGAAGCAACCCTAAAATAACATTAAACCACATCAATATAACATGCATTAACAAAGATAACTCCTTCATAATTCTATCAGAGTAATTCATACAAATATATAATGTAATCCTCTCTTTTCC
>NW_021026081.1:724735-754411 GCF_004153795.1 Camellia sinensis
GGAGTGAGTCACCTCTAGAGTCCGTGTGAGACACCTCTTGAATTCATACACATATGTTCAAGGGCTTTATGCCATATGTTCAAGGGCTTCATGCCAAACTTTTCAAGGGCTTTATGCCACTTTTCAAGGGCTTTATGCCACATGTTTAAGGGCTTCATGCCATATGTACAAGGGCTATATGCCAACATGTTTAAAAGTTTAATGCTAATATGTTCAAGGGCTATCGCCACTTTTTTTCAAGGGCTTAAAGCCATTATGTTCCAAGATATTATGTTTCAAGTCAATATGTTTCAAGACTGGGCCTTAGGCCATTCAAGAATTAATACAGAATCAATTAACCTTATGCCTCATTATTTATGTATGCATTGATATGTATTTTAATTCAAGTTGAGCATTGAATCGTTTATGTACTATTATTCACTGAGCTTCGCTCACTTTGTGCTATGTCTGTTCTGTAGGTAATCACTTTGGGAGTCCGTCTTAACCCTTGATGCTCACCCTTCAGTTGTCAACCTCAGTTTGTCCAGGCTCCCAGACCAAGTCTATGCATTTATGTCAAGTTCTGATAAGATTTTGGCTTGCACTTTGATTATTTACCTAAGGTTAAAATGTATTTATGTGGTCCCTTTTTATACCATTGTTCGATTATGCAATCATGTATGTGTATGGGTATGTAGAAAAAAAAATAAATGGCCCTCACGAATGTGATCCTAGCATGTTAGGTTTAGCTCAATGGATGCTTTTCTGTGTTATTTTATTATATTAAGTGCTTCCGTTCAGGCCCCATATGATATGTATATCAGGTTAAGTGTTCGTTTCTGTATGGGTCATGCCCGAACTTTTAGGGGTGAGTTTGAGGCGTGACAGAACAGACGTTAGTTACCCATTAACCATTAAACTAATTAAATATATATAATATAAATAACTAAATAAATAAAATAAATATGTGACATATGGGTCACTTTATGGATATTCTTATGATTGATTCATAAGCTTGTACCCGTTCTAGATAGTATCACATCACATCCCTTTGGCATTGACAAATGGAAGGTTTTTGCACTATTTTACAGGGAAATTTTATCAAATTAATAGAGCTCATTTTATTATTATGCACATATAATGAAAATGTCACATCGAGGACTAGTTTTATTTAACATTATTTATATATATCTGGGTATGTGTATTTATGTGTCTGTTGTCTATCATGGAACATCATCTTACTAAAACTATAGACAAATGGACAAATGGACAAAAAAAAAAATACTTATATCCAATAAAACATTCATACACAAATGAGTATAACTCCTGCTCACTTTCAACCAATAATCTATGTTTGTGCCAAACATATTAATGATCTTTTGTGCCATGCATTGCATCTTAGCCCATAAAAATAAAAATAACTAAAGAAAATAGAAAAAGATAGAAAGCAAGAGATGACCGAGCACCATATACCAGAACTCTTATCAATGGAATGAGGTGGCGATACAGAAGTTAGAAGAAGCCTGGAGTCCTTGGAAGTTGGCCAGTGAACAAGAAGGCTCCGCCTTCCAAAAGCATCTCGACCAAACCATATGGTCCTTGAACTAGCCTATACATGACAATCCAAGTAAAACTTCACAAAACAGACTCCTAGAAAAAAAAAAACAAATCATTTGTCAAGTGGAGTCATTACAAATAGAAACTTACCACTTAAAGTTACATGCCAATAGATTAAAGCCCATGGCCCATTAATTGTTGAAAGAAGATTAGGAATAGAATTTTGCCCCTGCTCGCTACCATGACATGCTTTCATTTGTCCATGAGAACTGCAGGAACAACACTTTCCAAGAGATTCCATAAGAATTTCACCATCATTGCTATCACTGCTGAGATAAATTCCTTCAAATATTTCACCTAAAAGATACAATGAAGGAATTACAATACATTATATTCGGGGACACAAACTAAACAGAAGCAATGAAAAACATAATGGGACTAACCAAAAAAACTATAGTTAAATAGTAAAAAGAAGAAGAAGATAAGAAGCAAATGTGTCCATTAACTAATCGTATAAACAATTTCATCTAATTGATTAAATTTTATAGTCATAACTTAACTTTCCATAAAACATGATCCAAATACAAACAACTTTTGGTCATAGCAAGTCAAGGTGCCACCTTGAGACTTGAGAGTAGAGTTAACTCATACAAGCTACTACTGCAAAAATATCAAGAAAATAAATATTCGAGAAATATCATTCATGAGTTAGTCATTGAGAAGTTGTACGCAGATAATAATAAAAAGTCCCCAAATCAACAAACGGCCCCAAAAATAACTTGCAAATTCAGTGACCTGAAATAAATTGCTGAACATGCACATGGTAAAAGTAGTGCAAAGGCCATAGTGTTAACAAGTGACTCGATACATTTACAAGTAACATGAACTCAAAAATGGTGAACAAGGAAATGACATTTTCAGAAAACTACATATGACATGAGGTTTCTTCTATCACAAACCATAAACCCAATATAGCTCATATAAGCGTCGAAAGCATACTGTTATAAACAAGGATATTTCCAGCTGCATCCACTAGTGGCTGAATAATAGGATTTATACCCCTAAGTTGTAATGTGGCACCAAGAAAAAACAGTTCGGTGACACACTTAGGTTTATCAAAATCATTGTCTAGCATACAAGGTTCTTCACTTGCAGAAAAGATACAATGGCATGAATTAGCGTTATACTGCAAATCACCCTTTATTGCCTCTTCTTCCACTGTAACTTAAGAGATAAAATATATTGTCCCTCAACAGAAGATGGAATCTTTGAATGAAGAAAAACTTTCTTGCTTCCCAAGCTATCAGGACCTCATCTCCTTAAAGCTGCTTTGATATCATTTATAGAAAATAATGGCTGGTGCCAAAAAAAATTAAAATAAAGTCTCAATACCCAACATAAAGTAAAGCCTCGGAACAAATGACCTTTTAGGATAGACAATACAAGTCATTTTTCAGATTAAATATAGGTCATTCCAAGTCAATTTGTGACGTGAAAAAGAAAAGTATGTGATCCAATACTAATGCAGTATGCCCATGCAGTTATACATGATGTAGGAGGATCAGAGCATGCTACAACAACTAAATTGAAACAACTTTATATCAACCATACACAACAACTAAAAATGTGATTCCCATTTTTTGGTCCTTCATATTTTGATATACTCAAATGGGTGTGAAGCGCTGAGTTGATGCGTAAATAGTCAACCTGCACGTCTCAATTTCCAACTCCTATTTCGTCGAACTTTGTTCATCTCATTGACCTCTACATGTTGGTATTTAGTTTTGTATCCTTCCGCATTGCCAAAAATGGCATTTCTTGTCACTGTATGTTGGGTTCTACATTTATTTATTTTTTAAAATGCTCAATACAAGATAACTTTCAACTTCAAAATTAAATAATAATATCTTAAAAGTTGTAGGTTTTTTATTTTTATTTTTTATAAAGTACAATTGAAATACCCAATTGCTATAATATAATTCAATGTTAAAAAAAATTAGAAGCCATAATTTTCAATTTAGCAAAAAGTGTTCTCATACTAAGGCTAGATTACATTCAATACACAAATATGGTAGATTGCATTAATCAAGATCGACAAAACAACGAAATTGATAGAGAAAATATCATGAAAAGTTATAAGATTGCTTACTTGTTCAGCTTGAGGAAGTGAACTAGTACTGAAAATGGGAAGCAAAGCTGATAAATCGATGCGAACACCACAGACAATGAGAGCGATTGGTTGATTGGATAACTATTGAGGTTCGCTCCTATTTTTTATTTTTTCATTGATTTGTATTAAATTGGTAATCTGACAAGTATAAAATAATATGACATAGGCACACAATTTAATTATATGCTTAAAATTATTTTTAATTGACATTTTACCAAATCTATTTGTTAGTAGAATTATATAAAATCGGTAAATCATTTAGAAAATATTTCTCAAAGAATTGGTAGATTTTCAACCCAAAATTATTAAGTTTGACAAAATATTGCATAAAAATGAAAGTAGATATGGTGTGCCATGTTTTTCTCTTTCCTTTTCTCCTTATTATTATTATAAGAAAAATATTTGAAAGTTCTAATTGAGCATTCCTAATCCACCCACAATGACATGGAATGACCATATGAAGAGGGACTCACATTGCTCATTCCTCTACTCTCTATCTCTCTTTATTCTCTCTCTTTCATCTCATTAGAGGTCAATATGGAGATGATACATTAGGGAATGTAGCATCACTCTTATTATTGAGTCTCACGAATTAGAGGTCACCATGGGGTGATATATTAGGGGGTGTAGCACCACTCTTATTATTGAGTCTCACGAATTAGAGGTCAACATGGGGTGATATATTGGGGGATGTAGCACCACTCTTATTATTGAGTCTCATGAATATAGGTTTGTTAAGGAAAAATAGCTTAAATAAATTAATCTATATATATATATATATGAATATTGAAAAGTAAGAAAAAAATGTCTATTTAAATTCTACTATATGATTCTCAGAATTCAACTTGTTAAAAACTACACCAAACAAACTAGTAATAGTCTTCAATTGGAAAAGACTTAGGTATTTGTTGTATTTAGTTTACGATGTAAAATCATGCGATTAAACTATGGCCTATTTTGAGAAGTTGATTGGAAGTTAGTTTTTTGATATTTTGGTTTTTTTAAATCACATCACTTTTCTATTTTTTATACGTTTTTTTAAAAGAAGTCAAAAAAATTAAAAAATTAATTTTTAATTTACTTTCCAAAATAGACTTGTGTCGAGTCAATTCTAAATTCCAACTTCAGATATAAAAATGAGTCTTTGAATTGAAAATTTTCTCATGCTATATATTTAAGAAGACTATTGAGTCTCATGAGGGGATGTGATACAAAATTAACCGATTGAAAAATGTTCAGATTAGTAGATTAAGAGACGTCAATACTCTCAAATTATGATCATTACACCATGTTATCTATAAGTCTGCTTGTTACAATTTCTAGCAAGTTCAACTACTTTCTAATAATCAGCTTCTTTTAAAAATTATTCAAGTTTATTTTTGTTTCATAAACTATAAAAGTTGCACTAATTACTTTGACACAAAATTTTACAAATTTTTTAAATTATTATATATATATAAACAATTTCATAATCTATACCAAACAATCTCGGGGGGTGTTTGTTTGGTGGGATTAATGTATGGGATTAGACTCCATGTCTAACAAAGTGGATAGTCCAATGTTTGGTTAAAAAAGTGAAGGCCGAACTAATAGTCCGGTCGAACTAGTAATCCCTAATATATGGTATAACTCATGGAGGTATGGGATAGAAATGGGAGGACTTAGCCAACTTCTAAATTAGTTAGTTAAATGATGAAATTAACCCTTAAGTATATATATATATAATTTATTTGGGTATATTACACTTACCTCCCCTAAAGTTTCTGACAAATGCAGAGACCTCTCCTGTAGTTTCAATAATTACAGTAACCTCCCCAACATTATCTGACAATGTCAAGATTCTCCCATTTTTTGTCTGCCGTTTACACACTTCACAGAACCTGCTGATGTCATCAAAGCTAAACACTAAAATGCCTATAATGCCTTCAGGTGTCCTTAACCCATCTATATATACCAATACCAAATATTGGCTTGTCGTCCACCCAAACGTTTGGAACAGTGCTCCTTGTTTTCTTTTTCTTTTTTTTACAATTGCAACCTTTTATTTAAAAACAGAAGAAGAAGTAAGTTATCCACAACTATTAAAATTTATTCTTATTTATTTATTTTATAGTATTACTCCAATCAAAATTTTAGCTTACAGTGAGGTGAACACTAGAAGCATAAACAATTAATTAGACAAACAATAACAAAGAAACATACACTTTAAGTCAAATTTCAATTTAATCCTTCTATTCAAATTTGGTTAATGTTTTGTACAATTGATAAATGCAAAATCATTAATTTTAACTTCCAATTTACGCAAAATAACCAAATTAAAATTAAATTTAAAGTATAAAAAATCAAAATAAAATTTGAATCAAACTACAGGGATCAAAAGTATAATTAACTTCTTTTCTTCATTTGAATGCTGGCACAAATTAGTATTAAATCAATCATGCGACATAAAAGTCCAACATAGACCTAATGTTTCATTTTATGCATAAGTTATTTTTAATTGACTTCACTACTGAATCCATTATAGGGTGAATTATATAAAATTGGTAAATCAGTTAGAAAATATCTTTCAAAGCCCTGGTATATTTTCAACCAACTGAATCCATTTTAGAGTGAATTATATAAAATTGGTGAATCACTTAGAAAATATTTTTAAAAGCAATGATAGATTTTCAACCCAAAATTATTCAGTTTGACATGTAATTGCATAAAAAACAAAGTAGATAGGGTGTGCCATGTCTCTCTTCCCTTTTTTTCAAAAATAAAAATTTGAGAATTATTAAAACATGAAGGTAGCCACTAGAATCTATGAATTTATTGAAACAAAAAACTAAACTTGATCAAGGACCCTATATTCATCCATAGTTTTTCATCCTAAAACACCCTCAGTCATAAAGATTTACTAAACTCAAATGTTATAACAACTAAACTTAACAGTAAAAAGAAACATATGCTAATATATGGTATGAACATCGAGTATTTTTCTCGATCTTTTATTCCCCATCTTTTCCACGTACTATTCCATTTGGTTCAATTCCATTCGCTTGTCTCTAGCTCTGCCTAAAATCGAGTTCTGATCCATACTTAACATATTTGCAACCTCCACTATTAGGTCATCCATCAACAATTTCTCAATTTTCGTACCTATCGCGTCCACGCCATCCCCAGAATCGAGCCACTGCATCTCCCTATCCAACACCCTCTCTGTCACGTCCTCATGCATGCTCTTCTCTTCACTTGCCAATAACTTATGCAGCTCGTAACCAATCCCATGCTTCTGCCTTGTAAGGCCCACCTTCCTTGTTGGCTGCTTCACCCACGGGAGTGGGTCCACAAACTGATGGAACATTTCACAGAGCGCAGAATTTATGCGGTCAAATAGGAGCTTCCTTTCAGACCTCGATGGCGTTGTCTTATTGGAATACTTCTCCTCAATGTTGTCAAATAAACAAGGGTCCAGAGGGCAATCGAGAGAGTACCATGTTGACACAAAAGTGTCGGGGTCAGCATCATCATATCTAGAGTCGATTAGCACATTAGCTAGATAGGCAGATTCCCAACTCTCATGATTAAATACTTCATTGTCCTTGGAAACTGAGACAAATCCTTGGCCCACATCTTTGTCACTTGGTGTAAGCATTAGTCCATCTGCATTTGCTCTAGACTCCATCTTGATGAGTAGCTTAAGCTGCATTGGAAGCCCTACCAGTAACAAAGAACATAAAGAGAAATTAAAGCAGAGTAGTTAAACTGTAGTTTATCATACGATGACTTATGTAGTATATAAAATTTATCGTACAATGACCGATGTAGTATATGGAATGGACTTGATCTATGCTTATCAAAGGCCAAAAAAAGGTGAGATCAAAAATTGACTTAACTTACGAAGATTCATGTACCCTAATCCAAGATAAATGGTATAAAGCTAGTGAATCATACCATTCTAGGCTAGATTCTATGTTGCTCACACTATACTACTCATTAAAAGTCAGAAGGGTATCAATTCATTAACTGTATAAGATAAATGCTAACCCATTGCACCTACGGCATGTGTATAACTGTATGATGTCCCAATATTGCAATGAATTTTTTGTTATCATTTGTTAACATCATGGCTTTTGTATATGGGCCTAGCCAACACAACCTACAGAACAAATTAGATGCAATGACTACAATTCTAACAGTTCCAACGCACTAGTAAATGAATAAATTTTTTTTGTTTGGGTTACCGTGAAGATCAGCATTGACTCTCTCAAAGCATTCTGAACCAGGTTGTAGTACGTTTACATCTTCCACAAATGGGGCTTCTAAAACTGAAACCCGACTCGGATGATCAACCTCTTTTGAGCTTGCTGGAGATTGTGGTTCAGGTACTGGACACTGCAGCTGAACCATCTCTTCTTCAGATGGCCCAATTTGAGGTACTTGGGAACATCATAAATGAATAAGAAGAATATCTTCAAATGAAAAAAGAAACATCGTTAATTTAATTATATTCACAGGAAGTAATTTGCAAGTATTTAATGTATGTATAATGCATAAATTGATGATAATGTAAAATAGAAAGAACTATCAAACAATTAAGGATCTCCAAATAAATATTTATATCATTGCACCATCAATGATCTACAAGTTTCCAAAAAATCAATCCATTTCTAGCAAAATCAAGCCTCCCAAAAAGAAGCAAATGATGAATAGATGAAGATAGATGAAGATATAGAGCAAACTGATTCTGGTTTGGGAGAGGGCGGGGAGCTAAAAAAGAAAAAAATACATAAAGTTGCAGTTACACATCTGTATGTGCATACAAATGCGATTCCATACTTGTTCACTCTGTCTGGGTCCTCGCATGTCAATATATATATACAAAGATCAAACTGGGATTGATAGATCTGCTAAAACAAATTTTAGATATAATTGACAGAGTACCACAGAAACAATTACAAAAACCATAAGGGCAATGGAGAGTTTTGAATCAACTGAAAAAGAAAGAAAATGAAAATAAAAAAGAAGATAAACAATTAGAATCAGGATAAAAATATTCTGAACTCTAAAGCTTGCTCAACAATACATTTTTTTGCCCATCAAATTTTAAAGATAAAAATAAATGAACTCCTGCAATGTCCCACTTTCTGATAAATTCTATGGTGGATAAACAGTTACATAAAGTCAAACCACCAATATCATGCAATCAGCCCACTCTTGTAAGAAAGGAAACATTAGGTTTGGTTAAGATGTGGATTCAAAATGCTAACAAGGATCTACAATATAAAATATCAAGAGAAGGAAAAGATACAGTAGTCCATTAATGTACAAATCACACTGATACTTATACTTCTAAACTCAAAATAGTTCTCAAAATGTTTGTGACTCTGGATACTTTCTATATATTCTTAAATCTTAGCCTTCTCAGATTCAGACTTCTGAAGAATGCACGATACAAGTTTTGCAAAATGATACCAACTGGCCTAAGAGCTCTCCACAACAAGTTTATACCAAATCATAAATTAATGCTTCTAAACTATAATATAAGTAACAAACTACTTCCGTGTTTAAGTAATAAGATTCATGTCCCAAAAAAATTCAAATAAAATTCTAATACTGTTTGCAATATAGTTCACTTGGCCGACATTAGTGATTAAACCGTTTCAGAGTATGTTCACAACTGCTAGCTAAATGCCATCCAGGCATTTCTATTATTCATTCCTACGAAAAATGGCTAGTGAGAACAAAGGAAATGATGTTAAATTAGTACCCCCTGCATACGATTCTACTAATAGTTCAGAATAAACAAATCTACCAATTACCTGTAGGTGGGGTAATTTCCAAACTGCCCTCGTACTTTCATTGGAGTTTGCACCTTCTAGCCAATCCAAGCGTGCACTCCTCTTGAAATATTTCTTAGCACGAAGGCTGAAAAAATACAAATAAGAGCTTTATACATGGGATGAAGAAGATAAATAGTATGAAATAAACAAACAAAAACAACTGATCTTACTTTGCACTAATAATCATATGCTGTGGCAGTGGCACTAACAACCTCTTCATCATAGCTAGATGTTCCAAGTTCTCATTGTCTAAACATTCCAAGACTTGCCCAAAAGTCCCTGCAATTATATTACCTTATGGATTTAATTCATCGAATGAATTAACAATGATGGGATTATGGAATGTCAATTTGAAAGTTTATGGAACCCAAAAAGTGAGTGTTTCATATTAATACCAATGTCTAGAAGACTCATACTAATAACAAAAATAAATAATAAATAAAAAAAAAGAAAGAAAGAAACAGATAAAGGGAGAAGGAAAGAAGCTAAAGGAACAACTAACCTTCACCCATTTTACTCAAAATCCTGTTTGCAACTACAAGTAAATAAAATATGTTATTGGTGAACATATTACAAATCAAAGAAAAAAATGAGAACATGGATCCACAAATAATAGGACATATCTAAACCGAAGATCAATTAGTTTGTTATTTTCAAAAACTGTTTTTAGAAATGAGTTAGAGAACCATTTTCTAGGAAGCACCATAACACTATTTTCTGTAATCTGTTTTGTGGTTTCCAGTTAGGAATAGTATTATGAACACACACACCCAAAAAAAAAAACGAGTCCTCAAAATTTTCACAACCTTCAAAAAAAATGTTTGAGAGCATTTTGGAAACCACTTCTTAATTACATGATGTGTCCTTTTGAATCTTTTAAAAGCAGACTGGACCAGCCAGTTTGCATTGGGCCCGAACACAGTTGGGATAAACTTGCAGCATCCTTTTGAAAGAAAAACCACCTTTTTCAATAGAAAAAAACACAAAAAACAAAAATCAGACAGCCAATTTAATCCATGAAAACTGCTCATAAGTCAACAGAATTGGGCAGTCCAACTATCATACAACTAAAAAAATTAGGTGAGCAAGAAGCCAACCATGGTCAGCCATGAACTTCTGTTGAATGAACGCCATCTCCGCCTCAGACAGCTTTAAGTTTATAGTCCATTTTGCTGGGTAACTACTCCTCTCAACCTTTGATGTTTCCAAAACCTCATACTCATCCTTACAATCTTGTTGTGCCATTGAGTCTTTCCTATTTGATCGGTGTTCATATGGTTTTCCATCCCTTTGCGATGATACTGATGCAGCCCATTGTTGATAAGTTTCCGAGAACCCTTTATGTTGTCTATGAAGAGGCTGCTGAGGAGGCAGCCCATCAATTTGGCAATAACATTCAGTGGCCATCCATCAACATATACTGTTACAAACATACACTTAGCTATGTAAACACAGAAACACTAAAACAAATTAAAACATAGAAACACAGAAACTCCACTTTTTTCCTTCTGATCATCCTTTCTTCTGAAAACCTTCTTGGGGTCTAGGAGTGTGTCTAGACCCATGAGTCTTGCGACTACTCCTGGGGTCTTGACTTGGGTTTTGAAATTCTTTTTTGGGTTTTCGAAGGTGGTGGTGGTGGTAGGGATGTCGGTGGTGGGGTCGGATGGTTGGGTTGGGAGGCTGCCGATGCCGATGAGGCAGCGGAGGATGCCGGAGTAACACTTGAACTTGGAATTCTGTGACTTGGCTATGTTTGAGTGAGAGAGAGAGACTGTGTGGATAGGCGGCAAAAGGCAACGAAACTATAAAGGCTTGGTTTGGTACAATATAGAGGGAGGAGTATAGCGATCCCAGTTGTCCCTTTACTGTTCTGTTGTATTCCGGACTCGGCTCCGTGAAATGGTAGTGGTATCTATCTTGTCGTCGTCCTTTAATTCCCCTTGATTGAGTTTTAGAATGTTTTGAGGAAGGTTGTTACAGGTTGGTTAGGCCTTGGTTTCAATTCCTTGTTCTTCAGTTATTGGGCGGTCCGCTCGAGCGGGTCTTCTTGCGCTCGAGCGGGTATTGCACACTTCCAGTATTTTCGTGTTCCTGCAAGACTTCTGCAGATGTGATTTTTACGCTCGAGCGGGTTTGTTGACGCTCGAGCGGTGGCGCTCGAGCGGGTCGGTTGGCGCTCGAGCGGGTAGTACTTCCAGAGTATAAGTTCTGGGAGGGGGAAATCTACGCTCGAGCGGACTGGTTTTCGCGCTCGAGCGCATGTGCTTTATTCTTGTGTCTTGGCTCTCGAGCGGGTATTATTGCGCTCGAGCGTGTCCAGATTTTGTTCTTGGCGCTCGAGCGTAGTGTTCTCCGCTCGAGCGGGTCATACGTATATGAGTTATCCGCTGGGTGATTTCAAATCACTTTTTGCTTTTCTTTCTCTCTCCTACTTTTTCTAAAAACCATTTTTGAGAGCCTCTCTCTCTAGAAACTCCCTTCTCTCTAGGGTTTGATATAGTTAGAGTGTCCTCCTTCTCTTCCGCCTTTGTAAAAGTTGTATTGATCGTCGAGGGCGTCGTTTTGATCCGAGAATCTTGGCCTTTGGAGCACGTTGGTTTTGGGTCTCTTCTCCATCCAAGCTCTAACTTCGAGGTAGGGATAACCTACTCCTTACTATGAGCTTTGTCTTTAAATTTTAGTATTTTGAGATGTTGGGGTTGGTTTGGTAATTTGGTGAAAGTTTGGGGCTTTTGTGTAAATTTACAAAAGTTGGGGTTTTAGTTATATAAAGCCTAGATGTATGTTTGGCATGAAAAAAGTGAAATTAATGTTAAAACATTAACGAAAATGGAACCTAAGGGTTGTAATGTTAATTATGGAAAATGCCCTAATTACATTGGTTAATTAATTTGCGTAATTAATTATAAGAAATGAGGAATTGATTTGGAAAGTTGTGGGGTTAAAGGGTGTTGTTGGATCATTTATCCCTCACCTAGTTGGAATGTTGATTATATATCCATTGTTGAATTTATTTTCTGTGTAGAAATAACTGCTTTGGACTATCGGTGAAGGATAGTCTTGATTGTTGTAGACAATGCATGATGATTAGGCAAATGGAAACTAATCACTGGAATGAGTCATTGAGTATGATGATTGAAAGAACACGTTAAATTTATGTGTTGTGTGATGATGTGTATAATTATTGTTTATATGCATTGTGTTGTGTTGGAGGAGATAGGGGATGTACTCCACGGTTTAGGGGAAGATAGGGGATGGACCTCTAAACCGGATGTTGTTGGGAGGAGATAGGGGATGGACTCCATAGATAGAGCTCATATGCTTATCTAGTAATGTGTTGACAGAGCTCATATGCTTGTCATTGGAAGTGTGATAGTGCTCTTATGCATATCTGTGGAAGTGATGATATAGCTTATATGCTTATCTGTTGGTGTGTGACATAGCTAGTATGCTTATCTATTATGAAATGGGGAAGTGCTTGATATGAGTTACTGTCTCATATGAGTTGTTTGGCTAGGTTCTGAGCCATGGTTATAAAATGAGAATTGAAAGGAACTGGAATATGAATTGTAACATGGACTTGTATGTCATGAAACTGTAAAGTGTGATAAGAAAAAGTATCAGTGTTGGCCATCTATCAACTGCTAATCATTTAGTCATTGTTCATATTTGGTTTAGTGTATTTCTACTGGGCTGTGGCTCACCCTATATGGGAATATCATTTTCAGGTACAGGTAGCATGCCACCTCCAAGGACATAGCTTGGGAGGCTAGAGGCGGACACACTTTTGTTGTCTTATTTCTTTTTGATGTATTACATGTAAATTCAAGCCAAGGGCTTAATGTGTAAATGAGTTAGTACTCTTTTATTGTAACCAAGTGTTAACTTAGAAAGCTGTAAGCCCGTAGGACATTTGCTTTTGTCGTTAACATGTAATACTTTTGGTAATGAAACTCTGATGAATAGAAGAATGTGGAGTTTTTATATATCAATGCATGTCTATATTGATGGGTTTAATGTTACTATTTTGAGGGCATTACAAGGAGTGATCCGTGGAGTCATTTTACCAATTTTAATCTAATTTCCATAATTTGAATCTAATTTTCGTTCTTATTTTAAGACTTATTAGGTAAAATATTTATATAAAAAATTAAGATGAATAGATG
The DNA here is from genome assembly GCF_004153795.1 of Camellia sinensis. Taxonomy (NCBI): domain Eukaryota; kingdom Viridiplantae; phylum Streptophyta; class Magnoliopsida; order Ericales; family Theaceae; genus Camellia; species Camellia sinensis. Next base: position 738,436 of record NW_021026081.1, read on the forward strand.
TTAATTGTTATATATTTAAATTAAATTTATATTATAAAAAATAGATAATTATTTTTAAAATTATATTTGTCGTCTATTTTTTTGAAACAAATATGCTTCAATTATATAGCTACTGATATTCAATTATCTTAACTTTTTATATGAATATTTTTAATAAAGAGTTTTAAAAATAGAACAGTTCAAATCATCAGAATCAATTCTAAAATAGACCTACTAAATCCAAACGCTTCTCAAATTTAATTTAACTTAAAAAAGAAGCAAATCGTTTCTTTGAATACCATGACATGGCCCTTATGTGTTAATTATATGTACACCCAAAAAAAAAAAAAATTATAGATAAATCATGTTGAGTTATTTTGTTAGGTAGTTAAATAATGGATAAATTTATAAATACACATTCCGAAATTTATTTAAAATAAATGAATTATTTCAGGTGATTTTTAAAATTATATCATGTCCCTTTGAAACATTTTATTCATAATAAATGGTCATTTTACCAATAAATCATTTTAGCTTAAAATGAGATGAAGCCAGATAAATAGCATGAAATAAACAAACACAAAACAACAGATCTTACTCTTCACTAATAATCATATGTGTGGCAGTGGCCTTAACAACCTCTCAATCATAGCTAGATGTCCAAGTTCTCATTGTCTAAAACATTCCAAGACTTGCCCCAAAAGTCCCTGCAATTATATTACCCTATGGATTTATTCATCGAATGAATTACAACGATGGCGATTTATGGAATGTCATATTTGAAAGTTTATGGGAACCCAAAAAGTGAGTGACTCATATTAATCAACAGAAAAATTAAAAAAATAAAATAAATAAAAAGAAGGAAAGGAACAGATAAAGGGAGAAAGAAAGAAGCTGAAGGAAAAAAAACTAACTTCAACCATTTTACTCAGAATCCAGTCTGCAAGTACAAGTGAATAAAATATGTTATTGGTGAACAGATTACAAATCAAAGAAAAAACTGAGACCATGGATCCACAAATAATAGGACCTATTCTAAACCGAAATCAATTAGTTTGTTATTTTCAAAAACTGTTTTTAGAAATGAGTTAGAGAACCATTTTCTAGAAGCCCATAACACTATTTTCTGTCTCTCTGTTTTGTGGTTTCCAATAGGAATAGTATTATGAACACACACACCCAAAAAAAAAAAAAACATGATCCTCAAAAATTTTCACAACTTTCAGAAAAAATGTTTGAGGCATTTTGGAAACCACTTCTTAATTACATTGATGTGTCTCTTTAATCTTTTAAAAGCAGACTGGACCAGCCATGTTTGCATTGGCGCTCGAAACAGTTGGGATAAAACTGTAGCATCCTTTTGAAAGAAAAAACCAACTTTTTATAGCAAAAAAACACAAAAACAAAAAATCAGACAGCCAATTTAATCCATGAAAACTGCTTAAGTCAACAGAACTGGGTAAGTCCAAATAATCATTACAACTAAAAAAATTAGTTGAGCAAGAAGCCAACCATGGAGCATGAACCTTTGCTTGATGAACCCATCTCTGCCTCAGACAGCTTTGAGTTTATAGTCCTTTTTCTCGTGCGGGGGTAACTACTCCTCTCAACCTTTGATATTTCCCAAAACTTCATGCTCATCCTTATATTCTTGCTGCGCCATTGAGTCTTTCCTATTTGATCATGTGTTCATATGGTTTTCCATCCCTTTGCGATGATACTGAGTGCAAGTCATGTCATAAGTTTCAGAGAACCCTTTATGTTGTCTATGAAGAGGCTGCTGAGGAGGACCACAGACCCATCAATCTGGCCAATAAACATTCAGTGCCCGTCCATCACATTTACTGTTACAAACATACACTGTAGCTATGTAAACACAGAACTACACTATAAACACGAAACATTACAATTATAGAAACACAGAAACTCCACTTTTCCTTTCTGATCTTCCTTTCTTCCAAAAACCTTCCTGGGTCTGGAGTGAGTCTAGACCCATGAGTCTTGCGACTTACTCCTGGGGTTCTTGACTTGGGTTTTGAAATTTCTTTTTCGGTGGTTCAAGGTGTGTGGTGTGGTGGTGTAGGGAATGTTGTGGGGGTCGGCATGGTGGGTTGGGAGGCTGCCGATGCAGAGAGGCAGCAGAGGATGCCGGAGAAAGAAACACTTGAACTTGAATTCTTGACTTGGCCATGTTTGAGAGGGAGAGAGAGAGAAGGGAGAGAGAGGAGAGAGGAGACGTGTGGAAGGGCAAAAGGCCACGAAACTATAAAGGCTTGTTTGGTACAATATAGAGGTGGAGGATGATCCGTGGAGTCTTTTTACCAATTTATCTAATTTCCATAATTTGAATCTAATTTTCGTTCTTATTTTAAGACTTATTAGGTAAAATATTTATATAAAAATTAAGATATTAGATATTAATTGTTTTATATTTAAATAAATTTTATTATAAAAAATAGATAATATTTTAAAATTATATTTTCGTCTATTTTTTTTAAACAATATGCTTTAAATATATAGCTACTGATATTCAATTATCTTAATTTTTATATGAATATTTTAATTAAAGAGTTTTAAAAAAATGAACAGTTCAAATTCATCGGAATCGATTCTAAAATAGACCTACTAAATCCAAACTCTCTCTCAAATTAAATAACTTAAAAAAAAAGAAGCCAAATCCTTTCTGATACCATGACATGGCTTATGTGTTAATTATATGTACACCCAAAAAAAAAAAATTATAGATAACACATGTTGAGTTATTTTTTTTAGGTAGTTAAATAAATGGATAAATTATAAATACACATCCGAAATTTATTTAAAATATGAATTATTTGATGTGATTTTAAAAATTATATCATGTCCCTTGAAGTTTTTTACCTCATAATAAATGGTCATTTTACCAATAAATAATTTAGTCACAGCTATTATTGATGTCAACAGTATATTTCAATAAATAATTCAACCAATTTATTATTATATGGTAGAGCATTTAGAAATTTTATTTTTTACGATCATTATTTGTTACTCATTAAGTTTTTAAAATTTATTTAATTATTTCCCTTTCAAAAATCAATATGACAAATTTTTAAAATTCATATATTTTTATTCTAAAATAGTGAAATATTATAACTATGTCATTTTTTTTATAACAAAGCATAATTTTAATTATTAATTGTTAATACAACAATTTTAATTTATCTATACTATATGTTATAATAAAGGAATATTTGAAACAAAACACTTAGAAAAATGGCTAGTGAGAACAAAGGAAATGATGTTAAATTAGTACTCGCTGCATGCGATTCTATTAACAATTCAGAATAAACAAATCTACCAATTACCTGGGGTAATTTCCAAACTGCCCTTGTACTTTCTTTGGAGCTTGCACCCTCTAGCCAATCCAAGCGTGCACTCCTCTTGAAATATTTCCCAGCACGAAGGCTGAAAAAATACAAATAAGAGCTTTATACATGGGATGAAGCAGATAAATAGTGTGAAATAAACAAACAAAAACAACAGATCTTACTCTGCACTAATAATCATATGTTGTGGCAGTGGCCTTAACAACCTCTCAATCATAGCTAGATGTTCCAAGTTCTCATTGTCTAAACATTCCAAGACTTACCCAAAAGTCCCTGCAATTATATTACCCTATGGATTTATTTCATCGAATGAATTCACAATGATGGGATTATGGAATGTCAATTTAAAAGTTTATGGACCCCAAAATGTGAGTGTTTCATATTAATACCAATGTCTAGAAGACTCATATTAAGAACAAAAATAAATAATAAATAAATAAAAAGAAGGAAAGGAACAGATAAAGGGAGAAAGAAAGAAGCTGAAGGAAAAACTAACCTTCAACCATTTTACTCAGAATCCAGTCTGCAAGTACAAGTGAATAAAATATGTTATTGGTGAACAGATTACAAATCAAAGAAAAAATGGAGAACATGGATCCACAAATAATAGGGCATATTTAAACCGAAGATCAATTAGTTTGTTATTTTCAAAAACTGTTTTTAGAAATGAGTTAGAGAACCATTTTCTAGAAAGCACCATAACACTATTTTCTGTCCTATGTTTTGTGGTTTCCAGTTAGGAATAGTATTTTGAACACACACACCCAAAAAAAAAAAAACATGATTCCTCAAAATTTTCACAACTTTCAGAAAAAATGTTTGAGAGCATTTTGGAAACCACTTCTTAATTACATGATGTGTCCTTTTCAATCTTTTAAAAGCAGACTGGACCAGCCAGTTTGCGTTGGGCTCGAACACAGTTGGGATAAACCTGTAGCATCCTTTTGAAAGAAAAACCAACTTTTTAAATAGAAAAAAACACAAAAAACAAAAATCAGACAGCCAATTTAATCCATGAAAACTGTTCAAAAGTCAATAGAACTGGGTAGTCCAAATATCATACAACTAAAAAAATTAGTTGAGCAAGAAGCCAACCATGGTCAGCCATGAACTTCTGTTGAATGAACGCCATCTCTGCCTCAGACAGCTTTGAGTTTATTGTCTTTTTTGCTGGGTAACTACTCCTCTCAACCTTTGATATTTCCAAAACTTCATGCTCATCCTTATATTCTTGCTGCGCCATTGAGTCTTTCCTATTTGATCAGTGTTCATATGGTTTTCCATCCCTTTGCGATGATACTGATACAGCGCATTGTTGATAAGTTTCCGAGAACCCTTTATGTTGTCTATGAAGAGGCTGCTGAGGAGGCAGCCCATCAATCTGGCAATAACATTCAGTGGCCATCCATCAACATATACTGTTACAAACATACACTTAGCTATGTAAACACAGAAACTACACTTAGATATGTAAACACAGAAACACTTAAACAAATTAAAACATAGAAACACAGAAACTCCACTTTTTTCCTTTTGATCATCCTTTCTTCTGAAAACCTTCCTGGGGTCTAGGAGTGTGTCTAGACCCATGAGTCTTGCGACTACTCCTGGGGTCTTGACTTGGGTTTTGAAATTCTTTTTCGGGTTTTCGAAGGTTGTGGTGGTGGTAGGGATGTCGGTGGTGGGGTCGGATGGTCGGGTTGGGAGGCTGCCGATGCAGAGGAGGCAGCGGAGGATGCCGGAGAAACACTTGAACTTTGAATTCTGTGACTTGGCCATGTTTGAGAGGGAGGGAGAGAGACAGACAGAGAGAGAGAGAGAGAGAGAGAGAGAGATAGAGAGAGAGAGACTGTGTGGAAAGGCGTCAAAAGGCAACGAAACTATAAAGGCTTGGTTTGGTACAATATAGAGGGAGGAGTGATCCGTGGAGTCATTTTACCAATTTGATTCTAATTTCCATAATTTGAATCTAACTTCCGTTCTTATTTTAAGACTTATTAGGTAAAATATTTATATAAAAAATTAAGATGATTAGATATTAATTGTTTTATATTTAAATTAAATTTATATTATAAAAAATAGATAATTATTTTTAAAATTATATTTGTCGTCTATTTTTTTGAAACAAATATGCTTTAAATATATAGGTATTGATATCCAATTATCTTAACTTTTTATATGAATATTTTAATTAAAGAGTTTTAAAAAATGAACAATTCAAATCATCGGAATCGATTCTAAAATAGACCTACTAAATCCAAATGGTCTCTCAAATTAAATAACAACTTAAAAAAAAAGAAGCTAAATCCTTTCTGATAACATGACATGGCTTATGTGTTAATTATATGTACACCAAAAAAAAAAAAAAAAAAAAAGTTATAGATAAAACATGTTGAGTTATTTTTTTTAGGTAGTTAAATAAATGGATAAATTATAAATACACATCCGAAATTTATTTAAAATATGAATTATTTCATGTGATTTTAAAAATTATATCATGTCCCTTGAAGTTTTTTACCTCATAATAAATGGTCATTTTACGAATAAATCATTTAGTCACAGCTATTATTGATGTCAACAGTATATTTCAATAAATAATTCAACCAATTTATTATTATATGGTAGAGCATTTAGAAATTTTATTTTTTACGATGATTATTTCTTACTCGTTAAGTTTTTCAAATTTATTTAATTATTTCCCTTTCAAAAATCAATATGACAAATTTTTAAAATTCATTTATTTTTATTCTAAAATAGTGAAATATTATAACTATGTCATTTTTTTTTATAACATAGCATAATTTTAATTATTAATTGTTAATACAACAATTTTAATTTATCTATACTATATGTTATAATAAAGGAATATTTGAAACAAAACACTTAGAAAAATGGCTAGTGAGAACAAAGGAAATGATGTTAAATTAGTACCCGCTGCATACGATTCTATTAACAGTTCAGAATAAACAAATCTACCAATTACCTATAGGCGGAGTAATTTCCAAACTGCCCTCGTACTTTCTTTGGAGCTTGCACCCTCTAGCCAATCCAAGCGTGCACTGCTCTTGAAATATTTCTCAGCACGAAGGCTGAAAAAATACAAATAAGAGCTTTATACATGGGATGAAGCAGATAAGTAGTATGAAATAAACAAACAAAAACAACAGATCTTACTCTGTACTAAAAATCATACGTTGCGGCAGTGGCCCTAACAACCTCTCAATCATAGCTAGATGTTCCAAGTTCACATTGTCTAAACATTCCAGGACTTGCCCAGAAGTCCCTGCAATTATATTACCCTATGGATTTAATTATCGAATGAATTAACAATGATGGGATTATGGAATGTCAATTTGAAAGTTTATGGAACCCAAAAAGTGAGTGTTTCATATTAATACCAATGTCTAGAAGACATATATTAATAACTAAAATAAATAATAAATAAAAAAAAGAAGGAAAGGAACAGATAAAGGGAGAAAGAAAGAAGCTGAAGGAAAAACTAACCTTCAACCATTTTACTCAGAATCCAGTCTGCAAGTACAAGTAAATAAAATATGTTATTGGTGAACAAATTACAAATCAAAGAAAAAACTGAGAACATGGATCCACAAATAATAGGACATATCTAAACCAAAGATGAATTAGTTTGTTATTTTCAAAAATTATTTTTAGAAATGAGTTAGAGAACCATTTTCTAGGAAGCACCCTAAAATTATTTTATGTTCTCTGTTTTGTGGTTTCCAGTTAGGAATAGTATTATGAGCAGACACACCCAAAAAAAAAACATGAGTCCTCAAAATTTTCACAACTTTCAGAAAAAATGTTTAAGAGCATTTTGGAAACCACTTCTTAATTACATGATGTGTTCTTTTGAATCTTTTAAAAGCAGACTGGACAAGCCAGTTTGCATTGGGCCCGAACACAGTTGGAATAAACCTGTAACATCCTTTTGAAAGAAAAACCACCTTTTTCATTAGAAAAAAACACAAAAAACAAAAATCAGACAGCCAATTTAATCCATGAAAACTGCTCAAAAGTCAACAGAACTGGGTAGTCCAAATATCATACAACTAAAAAAACTAGTTGAGCAAGAAGCCAACCATGGTCAGCCATGAACTTCTGTTGAATGAACACCATCTCTGCCTCAGACAACTTTGAGTTTATAGTCTTTTTTGCTGGGTAACTACTCCTCTCAACCTTTGATGCTTCCAAAACTTCATACTCATCCTTACATTCTTGCTACGCCATTGAGTCTGTAACGCCCTGAAAATAAATCCATAAATCATACATTCGAGATATCCATAGACATACGAGAATAAGGCATTATTCCATTTATCAGAGTATTCTTTACAAAAGTATTACATGTTGACAATAAAAGTAAATGCCCTACAGGATTACAACTTTCCAAGTCAACACTTGGGTTCAACAAAAGAAGAGTTCTAACTCTTTATACAAAATAAGCCCTTAGCTTGATTTACATATAATACAAAAAGATAACACAAAAAGGTCTTCCAGCCTCTAATCCTCCCAAGCTACGTCCTTGGAGGTGGCATATCACCTGAACTTGAAAATGATGTCCCATATAGGGTGAGCCAAAACCCAGTAGAGATATCCTAAACCAGACATGAGCAATAACTAAAACATTGGTATATGTTTAATGGCTAACACTTATGAACCAACTTACAACATAATCCAGTTCCATGACAAATATGCACATGTTTCATTTCACTTTACTTTACTTATCCGATTTTCAAATCATAAATATGGCTCAGAACCTGGCCAAACAATTTAAAAAGACTGCATCTCATATTAAATCACTTCCTTTATCCACAATTCAAATGAGAATGCAACTCATAATAAAAACACTTCCAATACTTCAATCATCTACATTATGCAAATGTAATTAGAATTTTGGGTCTTTCACCCTAAACACTCCGGCCAACTTAGTTATCAATGGAGTCCATCCCCTATCTCCTCCCAAACAGGTTTGAGAGTCCATCTCCTATCTCTTCCCAAACCATGGAGTACATCCCCTATCTCCTCCCAAACAACATACATATACAATGCATTTAAACACTCATCATATACAATGATCAACCAATACACAAATTCGATGTATTATTCCAACCGTCATATTCAATGACATATTCCAAGTGATTAGTTTCAGTTTTTCCTAATCAACATACAGTATCTACAACAATCAAGACTATCCTCCACCGATAGGCCAAATCAATTATCTCTAAATAGATAATAAATTTATCAAACAGATAAAATAACAACATTTTCATAGGTGAGTGATTAATTTATCTAACTACACCAATCAACCTCATAATTTCCCAATTTCATAATTTCCAACTCAATTTCATGTTTCCCCAAATTAATTATTCAAATTAATTTTTTAACATAATTAGGGCATTTACCGCCTTTTCTCAAGTATTGATCCTAAGACCAAATTCTGCCAATTTAACTCACAACTCATATTCCCAAGGCCTTATATGCACATAGAGCTTTAAAACACAAAATCCCTCTTTATATAACTTTAATATAAATCCTAACTTTCCCAAGTTACCCAAACAACACCATTTATACAAAATACACAATATCTATGTCAAAACTCATAGAAAGGAGTAGGTTATCCCTGTCTCAAATGGAGAAACCGACTGGAGAAGATGATGAAACTTGAAATGCTCCAAACCCAAGGATTTTCGGAGCAAAGCGAAGCCCACACCGAGCTCTAACTTTTATACGAAGGAAATATGGTAGAAACACACTAGAACTAGATTTATTCTTAGAGAGAAAGTGTATGTAGAGAGAGAGGTAGCCGAATCTAGGGTTTGAGAAGAAAAAGAGTTCAAAAAGTGAGAGAGAAGACTGCTGCTGCGAACTGATATGATCGAAGGTTGCTCGAGCGAAGGAGTGGTCGCTCGAGCGACCAGACACAAAGAAACCTCGCTCAAGTGCACAAAGCCTCGCTCGAGCCAACAGTTCGATGCTTCAGGTCTGCAACCTAGAAGCACGCTCGAGCGAAGAAACCCAAAACATATAGCTCGCTCGCTCGAGCCAAGAAACACAACCTTCAGGTTAAAAAGAGACGCAGACGCACGCTCGAGTGCAAGACTTCTCGCTCGAGCCACCAGACACAAAACTCAACTCTCGCTCGAGCGAAGGAACTAAAACAAAGAGCTCGCTCGAGCGACAAAAGCCTCGCTCGAGCGAAGACACCAAAATCTGGGCAACCACTATTGGTTTAAACTCACTACCAACTTGTAACACACCTGCCCAATACATCCTAAAACTCATATACAAAGAATTAAAGGACGGAAACAAGGTATAAACGGCAACCAACACCGCGGAACCTATGTCCGGAATGCAATAAACAATGGAGGGAAAACTGGGATCGCTATAACCTTTCCCCCTTAAAGAATTTTGTCCCCGAAATTAGTTACAAGTTTCAAAAACAAGATTTCTCAATTCGCAACAATATTACAATTCAATATTCAACAACTTGACCCATTACCGGTCATCCCATCTCTTTTCAAGAGGTAATTCACAATATAATTCAATATGCATTATCAACATGCTTTTCTTTGAAATTCAACTTCTTCCAATACCATATTCTACCATTTCATAACATATTCAATGTTAATACCATATTTGCATTTCCATAACACATTTAACATATACAATGCTAAATTATCTTCCATTTTTCAAGGCATAACCAACCATTACAATACTTCCATAAACCAAAACATATACAATGTTTTACAACTTAAGACATATTCAATGTTCTTAAAGTTTATCAACAAAACAAAACTTCCAATACATGGTTAAACATTATCAAACAAGTCTGGATATTTCCCACGGACTTCCAACTCACGTTCCCAAGTGGCTTCCTCAACCCCGTGATGTTTCCACAAAACTTTTACCAAGGGTATCGTCTTGCCTCGCAAGACTTGATCCCGCCTATCCAAGACCCGCATCGGTCTCTCCTCATACGAGGCATCCTCATCAACCTCTAAGTCGGTCCAATCCAATACATGCGATGGATCCGGCTCGTATTTCTGAAGCATACTAACATGAAACATGTCATGCACTCCGGACAACTGCGGCGGCAAGGCCAAACGGTAGGCAACCTCGCCAATCCTCTCAAGGATCTCGAAAGGGCCGATAAACCGAGGGGACAACTTCCCACTCTTCCCAAATCTCATCAAACCCCGCCTAGGTGATATTTTCAGAAATACATGATCACCCACCTCAAACACCAAAGACCTCCTCCTACGGTCGACATAACTCTTTTGGCAACTCTGGGCTGTAACGAGTCTGTTACGGATAAGCTCAACTTTCTCCGTTGTCACCCGAACCAACTCCGAGCCCAACAAAGGTGCATCACCCACCTCGGCCCAACACACTGGAGACCTACACGGTCGGCCATACAAGGCCTCAAACAGTGCCATACCAATACTCGATTGGAAACTGTTGTTGTAGGCAAACTCCACTAAGGGCAAGTGCCTCTCCCATGACCCACTAAAGTCAAGGATACAGCCTCGAAGCATATCCTCAAGGATCTTAATAGTATGCTCGGACTACCCGTCAGTCTGAGGAAGATAAGCCGTGCTAAAGGTCAGTCTAGTGCCCAAGGCACTCTGCAAACTCTGCCACAACTAGCAGTAAAACGTGGATCTCTATCTGAGACGATCGACACTAGGACCCCGTGCAACCTCACTATGTCCCGAACATACAAGTCGGCAAGATGATCTACCGAATCTCTCACGCGCATAGGGATAAAGTGTGTCGACTTAGTCAACCGGTCTATAACCACCCAAATAGCATCACTACCCCACTGACTCCTCGGAAGACCTACAACGAAGCCCATCGTGACATGCTCCCACTTCCACTCGACAATAGGCAAGGGTTGTAACAAACCCGCTGGCCTTTGATGTTCGGCCTTCACTTGCTGACCAGTAAGGCACTTAGATACAAAAACTACCACATCTTTCTTCGACACCGCCACCAAAACTGGCGACCCAAATCACGATACATCTAGTGCCTCTCGGATGCACCGTAAGGTGTGAATGGTGAAACTCTCAGAGTGCTTCCTCTCGGTAAGACTCCGACACATACAGACGGTCTCGGTATCTCACACTCAGGCGTGAATGGTGAAACTCTCGGAGTACTTCCTCTCGGTAAGACTCTGACACAAACAGATGGTCTCGGTATCTCACACTCAGGTCGGGATACACAGTCAAACCCTTCTCAACCTTCCCACTGGAGATCTTTTCTCGGAGGAATTCTACCCCAAGGTCACCTCTCTGTGCCTCTAACACTTGATTCACAAGTGTAGGCTGCGCAACTACAGAAAACAAGGCCGCAGCCTTAACAGATTCACCCAGAAGCAAATCAAACTCGCCAAGTGCACCCAACATCTCCCATTCCCGGATGGCTATACAAGCTGCATCACTAATGGATTTCCCACTAAGGGCATCGGCCACAACATTGGCCTTCCCCGGATGGTAATGTAACTCAAAGTCGTAATCCTCAATAAACTCCATCCACCTCCTCTGCCTCAAGTTCAAGTCCGTCTGTGTAAACAGATACTTCAGACTCTTATGACCTGAGAACACCTCGAACCTCTCACCATACAGGTAGTGCCGCCAAATCTTCAAGGCAAAAATCACAGCTGCTAATTAGTCTTGCGATGATACTGATGCAGTCCATTGTCGATAAGTTTTCGAGAACCCTTTATGTTGTCGATGAAGAGGCTACTGAGGAGGCAGCCCATCAAGACCCATCAATCTGGCAATAACATTTGGTGGCCGTGCATCAACGTGTACTGTTACAAACATACACTTAGCTATGTGAGCACAGAAACAAATTAAAACACAGAAACACAAAAACTCCACTTTTTTCCTTCTGATCTTCTTTTCTCCTGAAAACTTTCCTGGGGTCTGGGAGTGAGTTTAGACCCATGAGTCTTGTGACTACTCCGGGGTCTTGACTTGGGTTTTAAAATTCATATATTTTTATTCTAAAATAGTGAAATATAATAACTATGACATTTTTTTTTATAACAAAGTGTAATCTTAATTATTAATTGTTAATTCAACAATTTTAATCTATCTATACTATATGTTATAATAAAGAAATATTTGAAACAAAACACTTAGAAAAATGGCTAGTGAGAACAAAGGAAATGATGTTAAATTAGTACCCGCTGCATACGATTCTATTAACAGTTTAGAATAAACAAATCTACCAATTACCTGTAGGCGGGGTAATTTCCAAACTGCCCTCGTACTTTCTTTGTAGCTTGCACCCTCTAGCCAATCCAAGCGTGCACTCGTCTTGAAATATTTCTCAGCACGAAGGCTGAAAAAATACAAATAAGCGCTTTATACATGCGATGAAGCAGACAAATAATATGAAATAAACAAACAAAAACAATAGATCTTACTCTACGCTAATAATCATATGTTGTGGCAGTGGCCCTAACAACCTCTCAATCATAGCTAGATGTTCCAAGTTCTCATTGTCTAAACATTCCAAGACCTGCCCAAAAGTCCCTGCAATTATATTACCCTATGGATTTAATTCGTTGAATGAATTAACAATGATGGGATTATGGAATGTCAATTTGAAAGTTTATGGAACCCAAAAAGTGAGTGTTTCATATTAATACCAATGTCTAGAAGTCATATTAATAACAAAAATAAATAATAAATAAATAAAAAGAAGGAATGGAACAGATAAAGGGAGAAGGAAAAAAGCTGAAGGAAACACTAACCTTCACCCATTTTACTCAGAATCCTGTCTACAAGTACAAGTAAATAAAATATGTTATTGGTGAACATTTTACAAATCAAAGAAAAAAATGAGAACATGGATCCACAAATAATAGGACATATTTAAACCGAAGATCAATTAGTTTGTTATTTTCAAAAACTGTTTTTAGAAATGAGTTTGAGAACCATTTTCTAGGAAGCACCATAACACTATTTTCTGTTCTCTGTTTTGTGGTTTCCAGTTAGGAATAGTATTATGAACACACACATCCAAAAAAAAAAAACACGAGTCCTCAAAATTTTCACAACTTTCATAAAAAATGTTTGAGAGCATTTTGGAAACCACTTCTTAATTACATGATGTGCCCTTTTGAATCTTTTAAAAGCAGACTGGACCAACCAGTTTGCATTGGGCCCGAACACAGTTGGGAGAAACCTGTAGCATCCTTTTGAAAGAAAAACCACATTTTTCAACAGAAAAAAACCCGAAAAACAAAAATCAAATAGCCAATTTAATCCATGAAAACTGCTCATAAGTCAACAGAACTGGGTAGTCCAAATATCGTAGAACTAAAAAAATTAGTTGAGCAAGAAGCCAACCATGGTCAGCCATGAACTTCTGTTGAATGAATGCCATCTCTGCCTCAGACAGCTTTAGGTTTACAGTCTTTTTGCTGGGTAACTGCTCCTCTCAACCTTTGATGTTTCCAAAACTTCATACTCATCCTTACGTTCTTGCTGAGCCATTGAGTCTTTCATATTTTATCGGTGTTCATATGGTTTTCCATCCCTTTGCAATGATACTGATGCAGTCCATTGTCGATAAGTTTCCGAGAACCCTTTGTGTTGTCTATGAAGAGGCTGCTGAGGAGGCAGCCCATCAAGACCCATCAATCTGGAATAACATTTGGTGGCCGTCCATCAACGTGTACTGTCACAAACATACACTTAGCTATGTAAACACAGAAACTACACTTAGATATGTAAACACAGAAACAAATTAAAACACAGAAACACAAAAACTCCACTTTTTTTCTTCTGATCTTCCTTTCTCCTAAAAACCTTCCTGGGGTCTGGGAGTGAGTTTAGACCCATGAGTCTTGCGACTACTCCAGGGGTCTGGACTTGGGTTTTAAAATTCATATATTTTTATTCTAAAATAGTGAAATATAATAACTATGTCATTTTTTTTTTATAACAAAGTGTAATCTTAATTATTAATTGTTAATTCAACAATTTTAATCTATCTATACTACATGTTATAATAAAGAAATATTTGAAACAAAACACTTAGAGAAATGGCTAGTGAGATTAAAGGAAAAGATGTTAAATTAGTACCCGCTGCATACGATTCTATTAACAGTTTAGAATAAACAAATCTACTAATTACCTGTAGGCGGGGTAATTTCCAAACTGCCCTCGTACTTTCTTTGGAGCTTGCACCCTCTAGCCAATCCAAGCGTGCACTCCTCTTGAAATATTTCTCAGCACGAAGGCTGAAAAAATACAAATAAGCGCTTTATACATGGGATGAAGCAGATAAATAATATGAAATAAACAAACAAAAACAACAGATTTTATTCTACGCTAATAATCATATGTTGTGGCAGTGGCCCTAACAACCTCTCAATCATAGCTAGATGTTCCAGGTTATAGCGATCCCGGTTTCCCTGTACTTTAATTGTTGTATCCGGGCTTAGGTTCCGCGGAGTTGGTTGTTGTGTATACCTTATTCACATCCGTTCTTTCTTTGTATCTGAGTTATAGGATGTATTGGGCAGGTTTGTTACAAGTTGGTTGAGGTTTAGAAACCAAAACTAGTTGCCCAGATTTTGACCTGTCCGCTCGAGCGGGGAGTTTGACGCTCAAGCGAGGATCCTTTTGTTGCTTGTCCGCTCGAGCGGGGGTTTTGGCGCTCGAGCGGGAAAAACACCCATCCAGTATCTCCTCTGTAGTGTTGTACGCTCGAGCGGCGGTTGTGACGCTCAAGCGAAAGTGTATGAGTGCCGCTCGAGCGGGGAGTTAGAAGCTCGAGCGGGAGACCTGTCTGCAAAAGTGCTGGGAGTGTGCATCCGCCGCTCGAGCGGGAGTTTGGCCGCTCGAGCGGGAGTCTGTGAGTGACGCTCGAGCGGGGGTTTGGACGCTCGAGCGGGGCGACAGGGTTAAAGCTCCGTGTTTTGACTTTTCAAATCACTTCTTCTACTTCTCTTCTCTCTCTTACTTTTCCAAAAACACCATTGTTGAGCTTCTCACTCTAGAGCTCTACCTTCTCTCTAGGTATTGATCTAGTAGGAGTGATTTCCTCACCTTTGGCCTTTACAAAAAAGTTGCTGATCGTCGAGGGCTATCTTTTGATCTGAGAAGTTCGTGGTTTGGAGTATTTTCGTTTCCATCATCTTCTTGGTTGGGTGTCATTCTTTGAGGTAGGGATAACCTAATCCTCATTATGGGTTTTGTCTTTAAAATTTAGCATTTTGAGATGTTGGGGTTGGGTTGGTAATGTTGTGAAAGTTTGGGGCTTTTGTGTAAATTTACAAAAGTTGGGGTTTTAGTTATATAAAACCTAGATGCATGTTTGGCATGGAAAACTGAAATTAATGTTAAAACATTAATGAAAATGGAACCTAAAGATTGTAATGTTAATTATGGAAAATGCCCTAATTACATTGGTTAATTAATTCCCTCAGACTGACGGGCAGTCCGAGCGTACTATTCAAATCCTTGAGGATATGCTTCGGGGTTGTGTCCTTGACTTTATTGGGACATGGGAGAGGCACTTACCATTGGTGGAGTTTGCCTACAACAACAGTTTTCAGTCTAGCATCGGTATGGCACCGTTTAAGGCCTTGTATG
>NW_021026081.1:760371-792779 GCF_004153795.1 Camellia sinensis
GTCCGTGAGAAATATCCGGACTTGTTTGTTGATGAGTAATCTTGTATTTAGATTTTGAATTGTTGTTGGACTTGAGAGCTTTATATATGTCTTAAGTTGTAAAACATTGGTAATGTTTTGGTTTAATGGAAGTATGTTGTAGAACTTACCTTGATATGGGAGTTGATTAGGATATTGCATATGTTGGCTATATTGTAGAATTGGAGTTGTATGATGTATATTGATTATGATATGAACTGTGAACCATGTGTGTTGGAAATGGTTGGAAATGGAAGAGAATTGCATGTTGATAATGCACTTGTAATATATGTTGTGAAATGCCTCTTGAAAAGAGATGGAATTGACCGGTAATGGGTCGAAATGTTTAATATTATGTCGTAATATTGTTGGACATGGAGAAAACCTATTTTTGAAAAAAAAAAAAAAACTTGTGTTTAATTTCGGGGACGAAATTCTTTAAGGGGGGGAGGTTATAACGATCCCGATTTCCCTTTACTTTAATTGTTGTATCCGGACTTAGGTTCCGCGGAGTTGGTTGTTGTGTATACTTTATTCACATCCTTTCTTTCTTTGTATCTGAGTTATAGGATGTATTGGGCAGGTTTGTTACAAGTTGGTTGAGGTTTAGAAACCAAAACTAGTTGCCCAGATTTTGACCTGTCCGCACGAGCGGGGAGTTTGACGCTCGAGCGGGGATCCTTTTGTTGCTTGTCCGCTCGAGCGGGGGTTTTGGCGCTCGAGTGGGAAAAACACCCATCCAGTATCTCCTCTGTAGTGTTGTATGCTCGAGCGGCGGTTGTGACGCTCGAGCGGAAGTGTGTGAGTGCCGCTCGAGCGGGGAGTTGGAAGCTCGAGCGGGAGACCTGTCTGCAAAAGTGCTGGGAGTGTGCATCCGCCGCTCGAGCGGGAGTTTGGCCGCTCGAGCGGGAGTCTGTGAGTGACGCTCGAGCAGGGGTTTGGACGCTCGAGCGGGGCGACTGGGTTAAAGCTCCGTGTTTTGACTTTTTAAATCACTTCTTCCACTTCTCTTCTCTCTCTTACTTTTCCAAAAACACCATTGTTGAGCTTCTCACTCTAGAGCTCTACCTTCTCTCTAGGTATTGATCTAGTAGGAGTGATTTCCTCACCTTTGGCCTTTACAAAAAAGTTGTTGATCGTCGAGGGCTATCTTTTGATCCAAAAAGTTCGTGGTTTGGAGCATTTTCGTTTCCATCATCTTCTTGGTTGGGTGTCATTCTTTGAGGTAGGGATAACCTACTCCTCACTATGGGTTCTGCCTTTAAATTTTAGCATTTTGAGATGTTAGGGTTGGGTTGGTAATGTTGTGAAAGTTTGGGGCTTTTGTGTAAATTTACAAAAGTTGGGGATTTAGTTATATAAAACCTAGATGCATGTTTGGCATGGAAAAGTGAAATTAATGTTAAAACATTAATGAAAATGGAACCTAAAGATTGTAATGTTAATTATGAAAAATGCCCTAATTACATTGGTTAATTAATTCGCAGAGTTAATTATGAGGAAATGAGAAATTGATTTGGAAATGTATGGAATTAAAGGGTGTAGTTGGATTATTTATCACTCACCTGGTTGAAATGTTGAATATATATCCATTGTTGCATTTATTTTCTGTATAGAAATAACTGCCTTGGGCTATCGGTGGAGGATATTCTTGATTGTTGTAGACAATGCATGATGATTAGGCAAACTGAAACTAATCACTGGAATGTGTCATTGAGTATGACGGTTGAAAGAATACATTAAATTTATGTGTTGTGTGATGATGTGTATAATTATTGTTTATATGCATTGTGTCGTGTTGGAGGAGATAGGGGATGTACTCCACGGTTTAGGGGATGATAGGGGATGGACCTCTAAACCGGATGTTGCTGGGAGAAGATAGGGGATGGACTCCATAGATAGAGCTCATATGCTTATCTAGTAATGTATTGACATAGCTCATATGCTTGTCTTTGAAAGTGTGATAGTGCTCTTATGCATATCTATGGAAGTGATGATATAGCTTGTATGCTTATCTGTTGATGTGTTGATATAGCTAGTACGCTTATCTAATATGAATTAGGAAGAAGTTTAATATGAGTTACTATCTCATATAAGTTGTTTGGCCAGGTTCTGAGCCATGGTTATAAATTGAGAATTGAAAGTAATTGGAAAATGGATTGTAACATGGACTTGTATGTCATGAAACCGTAAAGTGTGACAAGGGAAAGTATCAGTGTTAGCCATCTATCAACTGTTAATCTTTTAGTCATTGTTCATTTTGTTTTAGTGTATTTCTACTGGGCTGTGTCTCACCTTATATAGGAATATCATTTTCAGGTACAGGTAGCATGCCACCTCCAAGGACGTAGCTTGGGAGGCTAGAGGCGGGTAGACTTTTGTTGTTTAGTTTCTTTGATGTATTACATGTATATTCAAGCCAAGGGCTTAATGTGTAAATGAGTTAGCACTCTTTTGTTGTAACCAAGTGTTAACTTGGAAAGCTGTAAGCCTTTAAGGCACTTGCTTTTGTCGTTAACATGTAATATTTTTTTTGTATTGGAACTCTAATGAATAGAAGAATGTTGAGCTTTTATATATCAATGTATGTCTATATTGATGGGTTTAATGTTATTATTTTGAGGGCGTTACACAAGTTCTCACTGTCTAAACATTCCAAGACTTGCCCAAAAGTCCCTGCAATTATATTACCCTATGGATTTAATTCGTCGAATGAATTAACAATGATGGGATTATGGAATGTCAATTTGAAAGTTTATAGAACCCAAAAAGTGAGTGTTTCATATTAATACCAATGTCTAGAAGACTCATATTAATAACAAAAATAAATAATAAATAAATAAAAAGAAGGAAAGGAACAGATAAAGGGAGAAGGAAAGAAGCTGAAGGAAAAACTAACCTTCACCCATTTTACTCAGAATCCTGTCTACAAGTACAAGTAAATAAAATATGTTATTGGTGAACATTTTACAAATCAAAGAAAAAAATGAGAACATGGATCCACAAATAATAGGACATATTTAAACCGAAGATCAATTAGTTTGTTATTTTCAAAAACTGTTTTTAGAAATGAGTTTGAGAACCATTTTCTAGGAAGCACCATAACACGATTTTCTGTTCTCTGTTTTGTGGTTTCCAGTTAGGAATAGTATTATGAACACACACATACAAAAAAAAAAACATGAGTCCTCAAAATTTGCACAACTTTAATAAAAAATGTTTGAGAGCATTTTGGAAACCACTTCGTAATTACATGATGTGTCCTTTTGAATCTTTTAAAAGCAGATTGGACCAACCAGTTTACATTAGGCCTGAACACAGTTGGGAGAAACCTGTAGCATCCTTTTGAAAGAAAAACCACATTTTTCAACAGAAAAAAACCCGAAAAACAAAAATCAGATAACCAATTTAATCCATGAAAACTGCTCATAAGTCAACAGAACTGGGTAGTCCAAATATCATACAACTAAAAAAATTAGTTGAGCAAGAAGCCAACCATGGTCAGCCATGAACTTCTGTTGAATGAACGCCATCTCTGCCTCAGACAGCTTTAAGTTTATAGTCTTTTTGCTGGGTAACTACTCCTCTCAACCTTTGATGTTTCCAAAACTTCATACTCATCCTTACATTCTTGCTGAGCCATTGAGTCTTTCATATTTTATCAGCGTTCATATCTTTTTCCATCCCTTTGCGATGATACTGATGCAGTCCATTGTCGATAAGTTTCCGAGAACCTTTTGTGTTGTCTATGAAGAGGCTGCTGAGGAGGCAGCCCATCAAGACCCATCAATCTGGAATAACATTTGGTGGCCGTCCATCAACGTGTACTGTTACAAACATACACTTAGCTATGTAAACACAGAAACTACACTTAGATTTGTAAACACAGAAACAAATTAAAACACAGAAACACAAAAACTCCACTTTTTTTCTTTTGATCTTCCTTTCTCCAAAAAACCATCCTGGGGTCTGGGAGTGAGTTTAGACCCATGAGTCTTGCGACTACTCCTGGGGTCTTTGTCACGCCCTCAAATTTAGGTGCACAGACCAATCATTCATGATAAGCATAAAACAGAAAAGAAGCAGTATATTCTAAGCATCAAAGTATTCTTTACAAAAAAATATTACATGTTGAAAACAAAAGTAAATGCCCTACGGGCTTACAAGTTTTCAAGTCAACACTTGGTTTCAACAAAAGAGAGTTCTAACTCTTAACAGATTAGGCCCTAGGCTTGAATTACATGTAATACAAAAGATAACTACACAAAAATAAGCCTCCAGCTTCTAAACCTCCCAAGCTACATCCTTGGAGGTGGCATATCCCCTGCACCTGAAAATGATGTCCCATATAGGGTGAGCCAATGCCGAGTAGAGATATGCTAAACATAGTATGAACAGTAACTAAAACATTAGCATTTGATAAATGTTAAACTCATATAAACAAACGTACATCCCTTTCATGACCAATACATAATCACATATATATATATATATATATATTTCCATTCCTTTCCATTCCATAATCCAAACCAATTCGTAGTTATGGTTCTCTGTTCATCCACACAGTTTATAATGAGACTACAACTCATATCAACAATACTTCGATTTCAAATGAGACAACAACTCATCATTTTTTTTTTATACTTTAATACTTCAATACTTCAATTCATCTACATTATGCAAACGCAATCAAGATATCGGGACTTTCACCCTGGACACTCCAGCCAACTTAGTTATCACTGGAGTCCATCCCCTATCTCCTTCCAAACAGGTTTAGGAGTACATCCCCTATCTCCTCCCAAACCATGGAGTACATCCCTATCTTCTCCCAAACAAGATTCATATGCAATGCATTTAAACAAGCCATCATATATAATGACCAATTTGCTAACATATTCAATGTTATAATCCACCCGTCATATTCAATGACATACTCAATTGATTAGTTTTAATTCACCAAATCATCATGCAGTGTCTACAACAATCAAGACTATCATCTACCGATAGCCCAAACAATTATTTCTAAACAGAAAATGAATTCATCAACAGATAAGTTATCAACATTCTCATAGGTGAGTGATTAATCAATCCAACTACACCATTCAATCTCATAATTCCCCAATTTCATTATTTCCAAACCAATTTCATATTCCCATAATAAATTTCATTTATTACACAAATGACCCAATTAAACCCAACTAAGGCATTTTCTCCCTTTTTTCAACATTGATCCAAAGGTCCAAATATCATCAATAAACATCAATAACCTCATCTTAAGACCCATATATATATATGTATAGTTCAAAAGGAACAAAACCCCTCTTTACCCATTTCAAGTTTTGAAACCCTAACACCCAACGTTTCCCAACTTCAACATTAAATCAAAATGACTACATGTTTATGTCAAAGGCCATAAATATGAGTAGTTATCCCTACCTCAAGTGAAGAGACTCAAAGGAGATGATGAAAAAACTCGAATGTGCTCCAAACCCACAATTTTTCGGATCAAAACGAAGATCAAGCCAAGCTCCACACTTTATACAAAGGGACTAGGGTAGAAGATCACTAGAACTAGATGTATTTGTAGAGAGAAGATGTATTATAGAGAGAGAAGCTCTCAAATTAGGGTTTTGGAATGTTAAAGAGAGAGAGAGAGTTGAAAAAGTGATTCAAAAAGCTTCACCACGGACTGATATACAATACAGTCCGCTCGAGCATGGGACGCCCCGCTCAAGCGTCAGACACAGATTCCTGCTCGAGCGTGAAAAGGGCCGCTCGAGCGTGGAATGCACACTTCTAGAAGTTTTGCAGACGAAGGTCCCCGCTCGAGCGTGAAAGTTGACGCTCGATCGTCCAATGACCTGCAGAAAAAATGCTGAAGGTTGAAGAATCCTGCTCGAGCGTCAAACTGCCTGCTCGAGCGGAGGAGCAAATGCAAAAGGGCCCACTCGAGCATAAAAAGCCCCGCTCGAGCGTGAAGTCCAAAATCTGGGCATTAACTATTTGTTTCAAAACACAACCAACCTTTTTCAAACCTGCCCAACACAACCCAAAACTCAAATACAAAGAGTTAAAGGATGAAAACGAGAATAAGACAACAACACACATCCACGGAACCGAGTCCGGAACACAATAAACAATGGAGGAAAAACCGGGATCGCTATAAGCTTCCCCCCTTAAAGAATTTCGCCCCCGAAATTAGATAAATAAGTTTCAAAAGTGTGATCTTTTCAATTCTCAGCACATTATAATTCAACATTTACCACTTTGACCCATTACCGGTCATTCCACCTCTTTTAAAACTTACAATACACTTCAACATGCATTCCTTTAAAATTTATTAACTTCATCATGCATATCTCATGCTTCTCAAAACATATTCAATGTTTATATTCATATTTGCATTTCTAAAACATTATTAACATATACAATGTTAAAGTAAACTTCCATTTCCGAACCATATTCAATGGTTATAACATTTCCACAATCTAAAACATATACAATGTTTACAGAATTCAACAATATAACAAAATTTTCAATACATGGTTAAACAATAACAAACAATTCCGGGTATTTCTCTCGGACCTCCAACTCACGTTCCTAAGTGGCTTCTTCCACTCCATGATGTTTCCACAAGACTTTCACCAAGGGTATCGTCTTGCCTCACAAGACTTGATCCCGCCTATCCAAGACTCGTACCGGTCTCTCCTCATACGAGACATCCTCATCTACCTCTAAGTCGGTCCAATCCAATACATGTGACAGATCCGGCTCGTACTTTTGAAGCATACTAACATGAAAAACGTCATGCACCCCGGCCAACTACGGCGGTAAAGCTAAACGGTATGTAACCTCCCCAATCCGCTCAAGGATCTCAAAAGGACGAATAAACCGAGGGGACAACTTTCCACTCTTCCCAAACCTTATCAAACCCAGCCTAGGTGATATTTTCAGAAAGACGTGATCACCCGCCTTAAATGCCAAAGGCCTCCTCCTACGGTCGGCATAACTCTTTTGGCGACTCTGGACTGTAATTAACCTCTTACGGATAATTTCAACTTTCTCTGTCGTTTCCCACACCAACTCGGGGCCCAACAAAGGTGCATCACCCACCACGGCCCAACACACTGGAGACCTACACGGTCGGCCATACAGGGCCTCAAATGGTGCCATGCCAATGCTCGATTGGAAACTATTGTTGTAGGCAAACTCCACTAAGGGCAAGTGCCTCTCGCACGACCCACTAAAGTCAAGGACATAGCCTCGAAGCATATCCTTAAGGATCTGAATAGTACGCTCGGACTGCCCGTTAGTCTGAGGATGGTAAGCCGTGTTAAAGGTCAACCTAGTGCCCAAGGCACTCTACAAACTCTGCCACAACCTAGCAGTAAAACGTGGATCTCTATCTAAGACAATCGACACTGGGACCCCGTGCAACCTCAGAATGTCCCGAATATACAAGTTGGCAAGATGATCTACCAAATCTCTTACACGTATAGGAATGAAATGTGCCGACTTAGTCAACCGGTCCACCACCACCCAAATGGCATCACTGCCCCGTTGAGTCCTCGAAAGACCTACAACGAAGTCCATCGTGACATGCTCCCATTTCCACTCGGCAATAGGCAAGGGTTGTAACAAACCCGCTGGCCTTTGATGCTCGGCCTTCACTTGCTAACAAGTAAGGCACTTAGACACAAAAATTGCCACATCCTTCTTCATACCTCTCCACCAAAACTGGTGACTCAGATCACGATACATCTTTGTGCCTCCCGGATGCACCGCAAGGTATGAATGGTGAAACTCTCGGAGAACTTCCTCTCGGCAAGACATCGGCACAAACAAGCGGTCTCGATACCTCACACTCAGGTCAGGATACACAGTCAAGCCCTTCTCTACCTTTCCACTGGATATCTTTTCTCGGAAGGATTCTACCTCAAAGTCACCCCTCTGCGCCTCTAACACTCTATTCACAAGTGTAGGTTGTGCAACCACAGAAAACAAAGTCGCAGACTCAACAGACTCACCCAGAAGTAAGTCGAACTCGCCAAGTGTACCCAACATCTCCCATTCTCGGATGGCTATACAAGCAACATCACTAATGGATTTCCTACTAAGGGCATCGGCCACAACATTGGCCTTCCCCGGATGATAATGCAACTCAAAATCGTAATCCTCAATAAACTCTATCCACCTCATCTACCTCAAATTTAAGTCCTTTTTTGTAAACAGATACTTCAGACTCTTATGATCCGAGAACACCTCAAATCTCTCACCATACAGGTAATGCCTCCAAATCTTCAAGGCAAAAATTACAGCTGCTAACTCTAGGTCATGTGTAGGATAGTTCTTTTCATGTGTTTTCAACTGACGTGAGCCATAGGCTATTACTTTCCCCTCTTGCATCAACACACAACCCAAACCCTCTCGTGAGGCATCACAATGCACTGCATAACCCAAACCCCTCTCCAGGATGATCAAAACTGGAGCTGTGGTAAGTCTAACTTTAAGTTCCTGGAATGACTTTTCACAATTCTCACTCCATACAAATTTAACTCCTTTCCGCGTCAATCTAGTCAATGGTGAAGCTAGCCTGGAGAAATCTTTCACAAACCGACGGTAATACCCAGCTAATCCCAGGAAACTGCGGATCTCAAAAACACTCTTAGGCTGTGCCCAATCTTCCACTGCCTCTATCTTGGATGAGTCTACAGTCACCCCTTCCCCGGATACCATGTGGCCTAAGAATTTTACCTCTCTTAGCCAGAACTCACACTTCCCAAACTTAGCATATAGCTTATGGGCTCTAAGTAACTCAAGCACCACTCGCAAATGTTCCTCGTGCTCCTCTTCGGAAGGTGAATAAATCATGATGTCGTCCACAAAAACGACCACAAAGCGATCTACGAACTCTCGGAAGATCCGGTTCATCAAGTCCATAAACACTGTCGGTGCATTGGTGAGCCCAAAAGGCATCACTAGAAACTCATAATGGCCATACCGCATACGGAATGCCATCTTCAGGATATCCTCCTCCCTGACCCACAACTGATGGTAACCCGATCTCAAATCTATTTTGGAGAACCAACGGGACCCTTTCAACTGGTCAAACAGATCATCTATACGAGGCATAGGGTACTTGTTCTTAACTGTGGCCCGATTCAGTTTTCGGTAATCAATACAAAGTCTCAAAGCCCCATCTTTTTTTTTAGCAAAAAGGGTCGGTGCTTCCCACAGTGAAGTACTAGGGCAGATAAAGCCCTTATCTAGCAACTCCTGGAGTTGAATCTTCAACTCACTCAACTCAGCTGGGGCAAAACGATACGGTGCCATAGAAATCGGTGCCGTGCCAGGCGCTAAGTCAATAGAGAACTCGATCTCTCGGTGAGGTGGTAAGCTAACAAGATCCTCGGGAAAGATGTCCGAGTACTCACGAACCACTCTCGGAAACTCAGCCTGGGTCTCTTCACAATCACTACTCATACAGCTAGCGAGAAGACAAGTAAACTCACTCCGCCCTTGCGGATCATACACTAGTGGCAACACTCTACCAACCCGATCTCCCAAGCAATGAAAACAATCCCCGCTTAAGGTACATGCAGTAACCCTCTGGTGGTAGCAATCAATAACAGACCGGTATGACGATAACCAGTCCATACCCAAAATCACATCAAAACCCGACATAACCATTACTACAAAAGAAAATGGAAGCCGGCGGTCGACGACCTCTATATCACAATGTCATGACTCGAACCCGCCCCTATGGATTTAGGCCATAACCGACTAGTAATCACGAGATTACCTACGGCCTCAAACCAGATAAGACAAAACTCATCAGAGTAAAAGGGGCCAAACGGAAGCAGATTTAAAACTTTGTCCACAGAGCCGTGCTTATATGCACATCATAACATTTCATTCATACACATGTTAATAACTCACAATAGAAAGTATAACAACATAAGGCTCTGTACAAACAGGATCATCCATATCTAGGTCAGCCAATCAAAACTATGTACAAACATAAACCAAAGTCTTCGCCAACATGACAAAATAATGTAACAACAAAAGGGCGAGGACGTGTCTCGTGCGCGAGACGCAAGGGCTGACTCTTCAAAACTCTGGTTGTTCCACACAAACTTCACTAAGGCTGGGTTAGGACCTCTCTTGGCTCACCTACAAACACATGAATGAGCATGAGCGAAAGCCCAGTGAACAAAATCAAATAAAGAAGATACATTGGAACAATATACATCGGACGGCCTTGGGCCCAATTCATACATGGCAAACGGCCTTTGGCCCATTTGTCTTTCATTCATGTCAGACTGGCCTTTGGCCCAACCATTCTTTCAATCATGTCAAACTGGCCTTTGGCCCATTCGTTCTATCATTCAGATCATACTGGCCTTTGGCCCATTCGTTTATCATTCAAATCATACTGGCCTCTGGCCCATTCAATTATCATTCAGATCATACTGGCCTCTGGCCCACTCATTTATCATTCAGATCATATTGGCATCTGGCCCATTCATTTATCATTCAGATCATACTGGCCTCTGGCCCATTCATTCTATCATTCATACCAAACTGGCCTTTGGCCCATTCTTTAAGCATAACAAACATTGTCCAGCAATCGAATTAACGAACTTATAAAACTTACATAGAGGTAAGCAATTGGACAACAACATATCTTAAGTATCTTTTGTTAAGATATTACTCACTGTGATCGGTTGGTTGATTTGCTCTGGAGCTTGACCCTACACATCATATAACACATATGGGTCAAACGATCCAATCTGTTCTTAATTCACATATTCCTCTTTAGGCTTCATTCTTGTCTTCGTATCTCATTTACAATGCTCAATGTATGCCTAAGAGTACTTAGAAGTGAAAGAGAATAGAAAACGAAACACAGAAGGCCTTTTCAAAATTTCAGGAAACAGGGTCCCCGCTCAAGCGTAGACTTCCCCGCTCGAGCGAACCCATGAGGTCTGCAAAAGTACTGGTTATGTCAAATTTACGCTCGATCGTGAATTCTGGCGCTCGAGCAGAAGGCCTCACTACATGGCTCAACGCTCGAGCGGACGTCATGTCTGCAAAAATATACTGGGAGCTCGTATTTTATGCTCGAGCGGCGGATTCCCCGCTCGAGCGGACACCATAGGTTCTAGATTTTCTAGAACTATTCTTGAGCTCAAATTCAACATTCAAACCAACATTTCTTGCATATTTTGGCTCAAACTTAACATATACACATACTAACATGGCACCAATACCAAATTACAACATTATGGAGCTCAATTCCACAAATTAATCACATGCATGTCCCAAATTACACAAACTCATTTCCAACACGACAAATTCATGCATTCAACACTTACACCCCTATGAATTGTACATGCATGTGACATCTTACTCTCATTCTCAACTTACAGGGTGCAAAGGGTGATTACAAACATGAGCTTTAACCAAAATTCTACATGGATCATGTATTTCAAGCTCAACATGCGAATTCAAAGCAATTACATACATGCATGCATACATTGACCTTCAATTCAACATGATCAACTCAATTCATAGTCTAACTCACTAATTAATCTTCAATCTACAAAATTACAACTCAACTCATGAATCAAAGGGTTGATTACTCACCTAGAAGCTCAATCTCCCCAATGTATGCTTAATTCTTGAGTTCAACCTTCCAATTTCTCAAACTTGAGCCAAACACATAATTTTCCCTCTTGTTCCCTCTCTAGCCAACCCTCTTAGAGTTGATATCAGCCAAATGAACACAAAAAGAGAAGAATTGAGAGTGTAATGGCCCTTATATAATCCTACTAAGTCATATTAATTTAATATTAGATATTTGAGCACTTAATTGATTAATTAAATCAATTTAATCTGATCCGAATCAATTTCCAATTAAATTTCACCGTAGGCTCTAAAAATTACGCCAATCACAATGGCGCAGTCAATTTCGGTTTCTGTGGCCGATAAGGACTTCAATTTAATTTCCAAA
Source organism: Camellia sinensis (assembly GCF_004153795.1). Taxonomy (NCBI): domain Eukaryota; kingdom Viridiplantae; phylum Streptophyta; class Magnoliopsida; order Ericales; family Theaceae; genus Camellia; species Camellia sinensis. Next base: position 772,406 of record NW_021026081.1, read on the forward strand.
GAAGATAATCAAACAGATATTCCTACGGTGATCAGATAGAAATTCAAAACCACATATATTCACATAATTTGCACACAGAATCATACTAAACACATAATCATACTCATAATAAGGACCAATTAGCATAATAAGGAATAGGGTTATCACACACAACCCCTACACCCTTGTTTCAAAATCAACTCACCCCCAGCAGGTGATACTACACAAATAGGAGAAGCTAACTGTGCCAACTCCAGTCCCAAAACAGATGCAAAAGCAGAAGATATAAAAGAATGGGATGCACCCGTATCAATCAACACATTAGCAACCGAGTTGCAAAACAAAAAGGTACCTCTCACAACAGATGGAGCTGGTACTAGATCCTGCACTGTAACAGCATACACGCGCCCTGAAGGTCTCTGATCTACCTGCTCACCCCTCGGAGCATAAGACTGCTGCACCGACTGAGCCGAAGCGGCTCCCTGATCTGCCCACAAGGCATGAACTGACTGAACTGGTTGATGGCTCTCAGTCTGCCTCGAACCAGATGCACCAGATGTGCCACTCAACTACGGGCAAAACCTCTTCAGGTGCCTCGCCTGACCACACTGGTAACAAGAGAGCGGCTGGCCTCTGACTTGACTCTGGCTCTGAGGACGGGGCGAAGATGAAGCTGCTCTCTACCCTCCTCCCTTCTGCGGGCAAGCTGGAGACTTGTGGCCGAACTGACCACATTTGTAACAAGTGATGTCTCCCTATCTGTCTCTCCCATAACCTGAGCTCGGTACTGGAAAGGTAGATCTAGAATATGCTCCCTGGGGCTGTTGAGGGTTAAAGCCCCTCTGCCTCTTACCGTCCCCCTAACCTTCTTGAATCGTCTTGGAACCCCTCATCCTCTCCTCCTCCTCATGCATAATAATCTCAAGATGGGCCACAACATCCACAAGGCGCCCATACTCCCGAGTCATGGACCTAGCAACCCTAAGCTTGAGCCCGGTCCTTAACTTCTTTTCAAACTCAAGACAACGACATTCCTCAGACGCCACTAGCTCAGGTGCAAACCTAGATAGGCTAGTAAAGGTGGCCTCAAACTCCGCCATAGGTGTGTTCAACTGCTTGAGCCGACCGAACTGGTCCCTCAACTTCTCCCTGACAGTGGGAGACAAAAACTTCTCCTGAAAGGCATCAACAAAAGCCTTCTAAGTCCCTCCAATACGACCCCGCACGAACTTCCACCACTAACCCGCGTCTCCCTTCAACTGGAAAGACACCAAGGTCACCTTCAAGGCCCCGTCTTCAATGCCAAGCATCTCAAACATCTTCGTCATCTGTTCAAGCCACTCATCAGCCTTTAGTGGCTCCTTTGGATCACCCACAAACTCGTCCGGATTTCACCGGAAGAACTCCCTCTTCAGAAAGGACGGCCCTGCCTCAGTTACATGGGCCTGGACTTGATTCTCAGCCCTGAGAATGTCCATAGATTCCCTCAAAGCTCTTGCCATCTCGCGGGCTAAGGCGCCCATGGCCTGCTGACCTACTGGCTCGGCCACATTAGCCTGACCAACCTCTCCTACTGCGCCGGAATTTCATCCGGTACAGGCATCTCTTGCCTCCTAGCCCTACCACGCCTACCACCACGTCCTCACCCTGACATCCTAATAAAGGTAACAAAGACAATATCACATTCACAAATGTGCCAAAGCTATTTTACTCGCATCCTAATACATTGGACAACTGTAAGTCACTCCACGTAAGCACGTAATCACATAAGCATTTACGAATTTCATTTCCGGATAATGACTGTCCCGTGGCGTTGTTAGAGTTCCAGTCAGAAACGGCAGTGATCAAGTGCCTTTGCAACAGGACTCCCAGAAACCCATGGATCCAATCGATATCCTAGAAACTAAATCCCATACCCATATAGTCACATAAACATGTTATCACATAAGTACATAACATCATACATAAGTCTCTAACAAGCGAGACAAACCCACTATGGTACTAACAACTTCCCACGTACCCAAGTATTCAAACCCGGTACGCTCTGATACCAAGTTGTCACGCCTTGAAATTTAGGTACACAGACCAATCATTCACGATAACCATAAAACAGAAAAGAAGCATTATATTCCAAACATCAGAGTATTCTTTACAAAAAAATATTACATGTTGACAACAAAAGTAAATGCCCTACGGGCTTACAACTTTCCAAGTTAACACTTGGTTTTAACAAAAGAGAGTTCTAACTCTTAACAGATTAAGCCCTAGGCTTGAATTACATGTAATACAAAAGATAACTACACAAAAATAAACCTCCAGCTTCTAAACCTCCCAAGCTACGTCCTTGGAGGCGGCATATCACCTGCACCTGAAAATGATGTCCCATATAAGGTGAGCCAACGCTCAGTAGAGATATTCTAAACATAGTATGAACAGTAACTAAAACATTAGCATTTGATAAATGTTAAACTCATATAAACCAACGTACATCCCTTTCATAACCAATCCATAATCATGTATATATATATATATATATATTTCCATTCCTTTCCATTCCATAATCTAAACCAATTCGTAGTTATGGTTCTCTGTTCATCCACACAGTTTATAATGAGACTACAACTCATATCAACAATACTTCGATTTCAAATGAGCCACACAGTTTATAATGAGACTACAACTCATATCAACAATACTTCGATTTCAAATGAGACTACAACTCATCATTTCTTTTTTTTATACTTTAATACTTCAATACTTCAATTCATCTACGTTATGCAAATGCAATCAAGATTTCGGGACTTTCACCCTGGATACTCCGGCCAACTTAGTTATCCCTGGAGTCCATTCCCTATCTCCTTCCAAACAAGTTTAGGAGCACATCCCCGATCTCCTCCCAAACCATGGAGTACATCCCCAATCTTCTCCCAAATAAAATTCATATGCAATGTATTTAAACAAGCCGTCATATATAATGACCAATTTGCTAACATATTCAATGTTATAATCCACCCGTCATATTCAATGACATACTCAATTGATTAATTTTAATTCACCTAATCATCATGCAGTGCCTACAACAATCAAGACTATCCTCCACAGATAGCCCAAACAATTATTTCTAAACAGATAATGAATTCATCAACAGATAAGTTATCAACATTCTCATAGGTGAGTGATTAATCAATCCAACTACACCATTCAATCTCATAATTCTCTAATTTCATTATTTCCAAACCAATTTCATATTCCCATAATAAATTTCATTTATTACACAAATGACTTGATTAAACCCAACTAAGGCATTTTTCCCCTTTTTTCAACATTGACCCAAAGGTCCAAATATCATCAATAAACATCAATAACCTCATCTTAAGACCCATATACACATGTATAGTTCAGAAGGAACAAAACCCCTCTTTACACATTTTAAGTTTTGAAACCCTAACACCCAATATTTCCCAACTTCAACATTAAATCAAAATGACTACATGTTTATGTCAAAGGCCATAAATATGAGTAGTTATCCCTACCTCAAGTGAAGAGACTCAAAAGAGATGATGAAGAAACTCGAATGTGCTCCAAACCCAAAATTTTTGGGATCAAAACAAAGATCAAGCCAAGCTCCACACTTTATACAAAGGGACTAGGGTAGAAGATCACTAGAACTAGATGTATTTGTAGAGAGAAGATGCATTATAGAGAGAGAAGCTCTCAAATTAGGGTTTTGGAATGTTAGAGAGAGAGAGAGTCGAAAAAGTGATTTAAAAAGCTTCACTACGGACTGATATACAATACAGTCCGCTCAAGCATGGGACGCCCCACTCGATTGTCAGACACAGATTCCCGCTCGAGCGTGGAATGCACACTTCCAAAAGTTCTGCAGACGAAGGTCCCCGCTCGAGCGTAAAAGTTGATGCTCGATCGTCCGATGACCGGAAGAAAAAATGCTGAAGGTTGAAGAATCCTGCTCGAGCGCCAGACTGCCCGCTCGAGCGAATAAGCAAATGCAAAAGGGCCCGCTCGAGCGTGAAGCCAAAATCTGGGCATTAACTATTTGTTTCAAAACACAACCAACCTGTTTCAAACCTGTACAACACAACCCAAAACTCAAATACAAAAAGTTAAAGGATGAAAACGAGAACAAGACAATAACACACATCCACGGAACCGAGTCCGGAAAACAATAAACAATGGAGGAAAAATTGGGATCGCTATAGTCTTGACTTGGGTTTTGAAATTCTTTTTTGGGTTTTCAAAGGTGGTGGTGGTGGGAGGGATGTCGGTGGTGGGGTCGGATGGTTGGGTTGGGAGGCTGCCGATGCAGAGGAGGCAGCGGAGGATGCCGGAGAAACACTTGAACTTGGAATTCTGTGACTTGGCCATGTTTGAGAGGAAGAGAGAGAGAGAGAGAGACTGTGTGGAAAGGCAGCAAAAGGCAACGAAACTATAAAGGCTTGGTTTGGTACAATATAGAGGGAGGAGTGATTCGTGGAGTCATTTTACCAATTTGAATCTAATTTCCATAATTTGAATCTAATTTCCGTTCTTATTTTAAGACTTATTAGGTAAAATATTTATATAAAAAATTAAGGTGATTAGATATTAATTGTTATATATTTAAATTAAATTTATATTATAAAAAGTAGATAATTATTTTTAAAATTATATTTGTCGTCTATTTTTTTTGAACAAATATTCTTTAAATATATAGCTGCTGATATTCAGTTATCTTAATTTTTTATATGAATATTTTAATTAAAGAGTTTTAAAAAATGAACAGTTCGAATCATCGGAATCGATTCTAAAATAGACCTACTAAATCCAAACTCTCTCTCAAATTAAATAACAACTAAAAAAAAAAAAGCCAAATCCTTTCTGATACCATGACATGGTTTATTTTTTAATCATATGCACACAAAAAAAAAAAAATGGTTACAGATAAAACATGCTGAGTTATTATTTTTAGGTGGTTAAATAAATGTATAAATTATAAATACACATCCGAAATTTCTTCAAAATATGAAATATTTCATGTGATTTTAAAAATTATATCATGTCCCTTGAAGTTTTTTACATCATAATAAATGGTCATTTTACCAATAAATCATTAGCCACAGCGATTATCGATGTCAACAGTATATTTCAACAAATAATTCAACCAATTTTATTATTATATGGTAGAGCATTTAGAAATTTTATTTTTTGCGATGATTATTTCTTACTCATTAAGTTTTTCAAATTTATTTAATCATTTCCCTTTCAAAAATCAATATGACAAATTTCTAAAATTCATATATTTTTATTCTAAAATTGTGAAATATTATAACTATGTCATTTTTTTTTATAACAAAGCATAATTTAAATTATTAATTGTTAATACAACAATTTTAATTTATCTATACTATATGTTATAATAAAGGAATATTTGAAACAAAACACTTAGAAAAAGGGCTAGTGAGAACAAAGGAAATGATGTTAAATTAGTACCCGCTGCATACGATTCTATTTACAGTTCAGAATAAACAAATCTGCCAATTACCTGTAGGCGGGGTAATTTCCAAACTGCCCTCGTACTTTCTTTGGAGCTTGCACCCTCTAGCCAATCCAAGCGTGCACTCCTCTTGAAATATTCCTCAGCACGAAGGCTGAAAAAATACAAATAGGAGCTTTATACATGGGATGAAGCAGATAAATAATATGAAATAAACAAACAAAAACAACAGATCTTACTCTGCACTAATAATCATATGTTGTGGCAGTGGCCCTAACAACCTCTCCATCATAGCTAGATGTTCCAAGTTCTCATTGTCTAAACATTCCAAAACTTGCCCAAAAGTCCCTGCAATTATATTACCCTATGGATTTCACTCATCGAATGAATTAACAATGATGGGATTATGGAATGTCCATTGGAAATTTATGGAACCCAAAAAGTGAGTGTTTCATATTAATACCAATGTCTAGAAGACTCATATTAATAACAAAAATAAATAATAAATAAATAAAAAGAAGGAAAGGAACAGATAAAGGGAGAAGGAAAGAAGCTGAAGGAAAAACTAACCTTCACCCATTTTACCCAAAATCCTGTCTACAAGTACAAGTAAATAAAATATGTTATTGGTGTACATTTTACAAATCAAAGAAAAAACTGAGAACATGGATCCACAAATAATAGGACATATCTAAACCCAAGATCAATTAGTTTGTTATTTTCAAAAACTATTTTTAGAAATGAGTTAGAGAACCATTTTCTAGGAAGCACCATAACATTATTTTCTGTTCTCTGTTTTGTGGTTTCCAATTAGGAATAGTATTATGAACAGACACACCCAAAAAAAAAAAACATGAGTCCTCAAAATTTTCACAACTTTCATAAAAAATGTTTGAGAGCATTTTGGAAACCACTTCTTAATTACATGATGTGTCCTTTTGAATCTTTTAAAAGCAGACTGGACCAGCCAGCTCGCATTGGGCCCGAACACAGTTGGGATAAACCTGTAGCATTCTGTTGAAAGAAAAACCACCTTTTTCAACAGAAAAAAACACAAAAAACAAAAATCAGACAGCCAATTTAATCCATGAAAACTGCTCATAAGTCAACAGAACTGGGCATTCCAAATATCATACAACTGAAAAAATTAGTTGAACAAGAAGCCAACCATGGTCAGCCATGAACTTCTGTTGAATGAACGCCATCTCTACCTGAGACAGCTTTCAGTTTATAGTCGTTTTTGCTGGGTAACTACTTCTCTCAACCTTTGATGTTTCCAAAACTTCAAACTCATCCTTACATTCTTGTTGCGCCATTGAGTCTTTCCTAGTTGATCGATGTTCTTATGGTTTTCCTTCCCTTTGCGATGATACTGATGCAGTCCATTGTCGATTAGTTTCCGAGAACCTTTTATGTTGTCTATGAAGAGGTTGCTGAGGAGGCAGCCCATCAAGACCCATCAATCTGGCAATAACATTTGGTGGCCGTCCATCAACGTGGACTGTTACAAACATACACTTAGCTATGTAAACACAGAAACAACACTTAGATATGTAAACATAGAAACACAGAAACAAATTAAAACACAGAAACTCCACTTTTTTTCCTTCTGATCTTCCTTTCTCGTAAAAACCTTCATGGGGTTTGGGAGTGAGTTTAGACACATGAGTCTTGCGACTACTCCTGGGGTCTTGACTTGGGCTTTGAAATTCTTGTTTGGGTTTTCGAAGGTGGTGGTGGTGGTATGGATGTTGGTGGTGGAGTTGGATGGTTGGATTGGGAGGCTGCCGATGCAGAGGAGGCAGCGAAGGATGCCGGAGAAACACTTGAACTTGGAATTCTGTGACTTGGCCATGTTTGAGAGGGAGACAGAGAGAGACAGAGAGAGAGATTGTGTGGAAAGGCGGCAAAAGAACACGAAAATATAAAGGCTTCATTTGGTACAATATAGAGGAAGGAGTGATCCGTGGAGTCATTTTACCAATTTGAATCTAATTTCCACAATTTGAATCTAATTTCCGTTCTTATTTTAAGACTTATTAGGTAAAATATTTATATAAAAAATTAAGATGATTAGATATTAATTGTTATATATTTAAATTAAATTTATATTATAAAAAATATATAATTATTTTTAAAATTATATTTGTCGTCTATTTTTTTAAAACAAATATGCTTTAAATATATAGCTACTGATATTCAATTATCTACATTTTTTATATGAATATTTTAATTAAAGAGTTTTAAAAAATGAACAGCTCAAATCATCGGAATCGATTTTAAAATAGACCTACTAAATCCAAACGCTCTCTCAAATTAATAAGAACTTAAAAAAAAAAAAAAGAAAGCCAAATCCTTTCTGATTCCATGACATGGCTTACGTGTTAATCATATGTACAGAAAAAAAAAATGGTTACAGATAAAGTATGTTGAGTTATTTTTTAGGTAGTTAAATAAATGGATAACCTCTCCATCATAGCTAGATGTTCCAAGTTCTCATTGTTTAAACATTCCAATTTAGTCACAGCGATTATTGATGTCAACAATATATTTCAATAAATAATTCGACCAATTTTATTATTATATGGTAGAGCATTTAGAAATTTTATTTTTTACGATGATTATTTCTTACTCATTAAGTTTTTCAAATTTATTTAATCATTTCGCTTTCATAAATCAATATGAAATTTTTTTAAAATTCATATATTTTTTTTCTAAATTAGTGAAATATTATAACTATGTCATTTTTTTTTATAACAAAGCATAAATTAATTATTAATTGTTAACACGACAATTTTAATTAATCTATAATATATGTTATAATAAAGGAATATTTGAAACAAAACACTTAGAAAAAGGGCTAGTGAGAACAAAGGAAATGATGTTAAATTAGAACCTGCTGCATGCGATTCTATTAACAGTTCAGAATAAACAAATCTACCAATTACCTATAGGCGGGGTAATTTCCAAACAGCCCTCGTACTTTCTTTGGAGCTTGCACCCTCTAGCCAATCCAAGCGTGCACTCCTCTTGAAATATTTCTCAGCAAGAAGGCTAAAAAAATACAAATAGGAGCTTTATACATGAGATGAAGCAGATAAATAGTATGAAATAAACAAACAAAAACAACAGATCTTACTCTGCACTAATAATCATATGCTGTGGCAGTGGCCCTAACAACCTCTCCATCATAGCTAGATGTTCCAAGTTCTTATTGTCTAAACATTCCAAGACTTGCCCAAAAGTCCCTGCAATTATATTGCCCTATGGATTTAATTCATCGAATGAATTAACAATGACGGGATTATGGAATGTCAATTTGAAAGTTTATGGAACCCAAAAAGTGAGTGTTTCATATTAATACCAATGTCTAGAAGACTCATATTAATAACAAAAATAAATAATAAATAAAAAAAAAGAAGGAAAGGAACAGATAAAGGGAGAATGAAAGAAGTTGAAGGAAAACTAACCTTCACCTATTTTACTCAGAATCCTGTCTGCAAGTACAAGTAAAGAAAATATGTTATTGGTGAACATTTTACAAATCAAAGAAAGAACTGAGAACATGGATCCATAAATAATAGGACATATCTAAACCCAAGATCAATGAGTTTGTTATTTTCAAAAACTATTTTTGGAAATGAGTTAGAGAACCATTTTCCAGGAAGCACCATAACATTATTTTCTGTTCTCCATTTTGTGGTTTCCAGTTAGGAATAGTATTATGAAAACATACACCCCAAAAAAAAAAAAAGCATGAGTCCTCAAAATTTTCAAAACTTTTAGAAAAAATGTTTGAGGGCATTTTGGAAACCACTTCTTAATTACATGATGTGTCCTTTTGAATCTTTTAAAAGCAGACTGGACCAGCCAGTTTGCATTGGGCTCGAACACAGTTGGGATAAACTTGTAGCATCCTTTTGAAAGAAAAACCACCTTTTTCAGCCAAATAAAACGCAAAAAACAAAAATCAGACAGCCAATTTAATCCATGAAAACTGTTCATAAGTCAATAGAACTGGGCAGTCCAAATATCATACAACTAAAAAATAAGTTGAGCAAGAAGCCAACCATGGTCAGCCATGAACTTCTGTTGAATGAACGCCATCTCTGCCTCAGATAGCTTTGAGTTTATAGTCCTTTTTGCTGGGTCACTACTCCTCTCAACCTTTGATGTTTCCAAAACTTCATACTCATCCTTACATTCTTGCTGCGCCATTGAGTCTTTCCTATTTGATTGGTGTTCATATGGTTTTCCATCCCTTTGCGATGATACCGATGCAGTCCATTGCCGATAAGTTTCCGAGAACCCTTTATGTTGTCTATGAAGAGGCTGCTGGGGAGGTAGGCCATCAAGACCCAACAATCTGGCAATAACATTCAGTGGCCGTCCATCAACGTGTATTGTTACAAACATACACTTAGCTATGTAAACACAATTAGATATGTAAACACAGAAACTACACTTAGATATGTAAACACAGAAACTAAACTTAGATATGTAAACACAGAAACACAGAAACAAATTAAAACACAGAAACACAGAAACTCCACTTTTTTCCTTCTGATCTTCCTTTCTTCTAAAAACCTTCCTGGGGTCTGGGAGTGAGTCTAGACCCATGAGTCTTGCGACAGCTCCTGGGTTCTTGACTTGGCTTTTGAAATTCTGTTTCGGGTTTTCGAATGTGGGGGTGGTGGTAGGGATGTCGGTGGTGGGGTTGGATGGTTGGGTTGGGAGGCTGTCGATGCAGAGGTCGCAGTAGAGAATGCCAGAGAAACACTTGAACTTGGAATTCTGTGACTTGGCCATGTTTGAGAGGGAGAGAGAGAGAGAGAGAGAGAGAGAGAGATTCTGTGGAAAGGCAGCAAAAGGCAATGAAACTATAAAGGCTTGGTTTGGTACAATATAGAGGAAGGAGTGATCCGTGGAGTCATTTTACCAATTTGAATCTAATTTCCAAAATTTGAATCTAAATTTCGTTCTTATTTTAAGACTTATTAGGTAAAATATTTATATAAAAAATTAAGATGATTAGATATTAATTTTTATATATTTAAATTAAATTTATATTATAAAAAATAGATAATTACTTTTAAAATTATATTTGTTGTCTATTTTTTTGAAACAAATATGCTTTAAATATAAAGCTGCTGATATTCAATTATCTTAATTTTTTATATGAATATTTTAATTAAAGTGTTTTAAAAAATGAAAAGTTCAAATCATCGGAATCGATTCTAAAATAGACCTATTAAATCCAAACGCTCTCTCAAATTAAATAACAACTTTAAAAAAAAAAGAAACCAAATCCTTTCTGATACCATGACATGGCTTATGTATTAATTATATGTACACCCAAAAAAAAAAAAAGTTACAGATAAAACATGTTGAGTTATTTTTTTTAGGTAGCTAAATAAATGGATAAATTATAAATACACATCCGAATTTTATATAAAATATGAATTATTTCATGTGATTTTAAAAATTATATCATGTCCCTTGAAGTTTTTTACTTCATAATAGATGGTCATTTTACCAATAAATCATTTAGTCACAGCTATTATTGATGTCAATAGTATATTTCAATAAATAATTACACCAATTTTGTTATTATATGGTAGAGCATTTAGAAATTTTATATTTTACGATGATTATTTCTTTCTCATTAAGTTTTTAAAATTTATTCAATTATTTCTGTTTCAAAAATTAGTATGAAATTTGTTTAAAATTCATATATTTTTATTCTAAAATAGTAAAATAATATAACTATGTCATTTTTTTTTATAACAAAGAATAATTTTAATTATTAATTGTTAATACAACAATTTTAATTTATCTATACTATATGTTAGAATAACGGACTATTTGAAACAAAACACTTAGAAAAATGGCTAGTGAGAACAAAGGAAATGATGTTAAATTTGTACCCGCTGCATACGATTCTATTAACAGTTCAGAATAAACAAATCTACCAATTACCTGTAGGCGGGGTAATTTCCAAACTGCCCTCGTTCTTTCTTTGGAGCTTGCACCCTCTAGCCAATCCAAGCGTGCACTCCTCTTGAAATATTTCTCAGCACGAAGGCTGAAAAAATACAAATAAGAGCTTTATACATGGGATGAAGTAGATAAATAGTACGAAATAAACAAACAAAAACAACAGATCTTACTCTGCACTAATAATCATATGCTGTGGCAGTGGCCCTAACAACCTCTCCATCATAGCTAGATGTTCCAAGTTCTCATTGTCTAAACATTCCAAAACTTGCCCAAAAGTCCCTGCAATTATATTACCCTATGGATTTAATTCATTGAATGAATTAACAATGATGGGATTATGGAATGTCAATTTGAAAGTTTATGGAACCCAAAAAGTGAGTGTTTCATATTAGAACCAATGTCTAGAAGACTCATATTAATAACAAAAATAAATAATAAATAAAAAAAAAAAGAAGAAAAGGAACAGATAAAGGGAGAAGGAAAGAAGCTAAAGGAAAAACTAACCTTCACCCATTTTACTCAAAATCCTGTCTGCAAGTACAAGTAAATAAAATATGTTATTGGTGTACATTTTACAAATCAAAGAAAAAACTGAGAACATGGATCCACAAATAATAGGACATATCTAAACCCAAGATCAATTAGTTTGTTATTTTCAAAAACTGTTTTTAGAAATGAGTTAGAGAACCATTTTCTAGGAAGCACCATAACACTATTTTCTGTTCTCTGTTTTGTGGTTTCCAATTAGGAATAGTATTATGAAAACACACCCAAAAAAAAAAAACATGAGTCCACAAAATTTTCACAACTTTCATAAAAAATGTTTGAGAGCATTTTGGAAACCACTTCTTAATTACATCATGTGTCCTTTTGAATCTTTTAAACGCATACTGGACCAGCCAGTTTGCATTGGGCTCTAACACAGTTGGGATAAACCTGTAGCATCCTTTTGAAAGAAAAACTACCTTTTTCAACCAAAAAAAAATGCAAAAAACAAAAATCAGACAGCCAATTTAATCCATGAAAACTGCTCATAAGTCAACAGAATTGGGCAGTCCAAATATCATACAACTAAAAAATTAGTTGAGCAAGAAGCCAACCATGCTCAGCCATGAACTTCTGTTGAATGAACGCCATCTTTGCCTCAGACAGCTTTGAGTTTATAGTCCTTTTTGTTGGGTCACTACTTCTCTCAACCTTTGATGTTTCCAAAACTTCATACTCATCCTTACATTCTTGCTGCGCCATTGAGTCTTTCCAATTTGATCGGTGTTCATAAGGTTTTCCAACCCTTTGCGATGATACTGATGCAGTCCATTGTCGATAAGTTTTCGAGAACCCTTTATGTTGTCTATGAAGAGGCTGCTGAGGCAGCAGCCCATCAAGACACATCAATCTGGCAATAACATTCGGTGGCCGTCCATCAACGTGTATTGTTACAAACATACACTTAGCTATGTAAACATAGAAACTACACTTAGATAGGTAAACACAGAAACTACACTTAGTTATGTAAACACAGAAACACAGAAACAAATTAAATCGCAGATACACAACAACTCCACTTTTTCCTTCTGATCTTCCTTTCTCCTAAAAACCTTCCGGGGGTATAGGAGTGAGTCTAGACCCACGAGTCTTGCGACAACTCCTAGGTTTTGACTTGGGTTTTGAAATTCTGTTTTGGGTTTTCGAAGGTGGTGGTGGTGGTAGGGATGTCGGTGGTGGTGTTGGATGGTTGGGTTGGGAGGCTGCCGATGCAGAGGTCGCAGTAGAGGATGCCAGAGAAACACTTGAACTTGGAATTCTGTGACTTGGCCATGTTTGAGAGAGAGAGAGAGAGAGAGAGAGAGAGAGAGAGAAGAGAGAGAGAGAGATTGTGTGGAAAGGCGGCAAAAGGCAATGAAACTATAAAGGCTTGGTTTGGTACAATATAGAGGAAGGAGTGATTCGTGGAGTCATTTTACCAAATTGAATCTAATTTCCATAATTTGAATCTAATTTCCGTTCTTATTTTAAGACTTATTAGGTAAAATATTTATATAAAAAATTAAGATGATTAGATATTAATTGTTATATATTTAAATTAAATTTATATTATAAAAAATAGATAATTATTTTTAAAATTATATTTGTCGTCTATTTTTTTGAAACAAATATGCTTTAAATATATAGCTACTGATATTCAATTATCTTAACTTTTTATATGAATATTTTAATTAAAAAGTTTTAAAAAGTGCACAGTTCAAATCATCGGAATCGATTCTAAAATAGACCTACTAAATCCAAACGCTCTCTCAAATTAAATAACAACTTAAAAAAAGAACCAAATCCTTTCTGATACCATGACATGGCTTATGTGAAAAAAAAAAAAAAAATTACAGATAAACACATGTTGAGTTATTTTTTTTTAGGTAGTTAAATAAATGGATAAATTATAAATACACATCCGAAATTTATTTAAAATGTGAATTCTTTCATGTGATTTTAAAAATTATATCATGTTCCTTGAAGTTTTTTACTTCATAATAAATGGTCATTTTACCAATAAATCATTTAGTCGCAGCAATTATTGATGTCAACAGTATATTTCAATAAATAATTCAACCAATTTTATTATTATATGGTAGAGCATTTAGAAATTTTATTTTTTGCGATTATTATTTCTTACTCATTAAGTTTTTCAAATTTATTTAATCATTTCCCTTTCAAAAATCAATATGACAAATTTCTAAAATTCATATATTTTTATTCTAAAATAGTGAAATATTATAACTATGGCATTTTTTTTTATATAACAAAGCAGAATTTTAATTATTAATTGTTAATACAACAATTTTAATTTATCTATACTATATGTTGCAATAAAGGAATATTAGAAACAAAACACTTACAAAAATGGCTAGTGAGAACAAAGGAAATGATGTAAAATTAGTACCCGCTGCATACGATTCTATTTATAGTTCAGAATAAACAAATCTACCAATTACCTGTAGGCGAGGTAATTTCCAAACTGCCCTCGTACTTTCTTTGGAGCTTGCACCCTCTAGCCAATCCAAGCATGCACTCCTCTTGAAATATTTCTCAGCACGAAGGCTGAAAAAATACAAATAGGAGCTTTATACATGGGGTGAAGCAGATAAATAATATGAAATAAACAAACAAAAACAACAAATCTTACTCTGCACTAATAATCATATGCTGTGGCAGTGGCCCTAACAACCTCTCCATCATAGCTAGATGTTCCAAGTTCCCATTGTTTAAACAGTCCAAGACATGCCAAAAAGTCCCTGCAATTATATTACCCTATAGATTTAATTCATCGAATGAATTAACAATGATGGGATTATGGAATGTCCATTTGAAAGTTTATGGAACCCCAAAAGTGAGTGTTTCATATTAAAACCAATGTCTAGAAGACTCATATTAATAACAAAAATAAATAATAAATAAAAAAAAAGAAGAAAAGGAACAGATAAAGGGAGAAGGAAAGAAGCTAAAGGAAAAACTAACCTTCACCCATTTTACTCAAAATCCTGTCTGCAAGTACAAATAAATAAAATATGTTATTGGTGTACATTTTACAAATCAAAGAAAAAACTGAGAACATGGATCCACAAATAATAGGACATATCTACACCCAAGATCAATTAGTTTGTTATTTTCAAAAACTATTTTTAGAATGAGTTAGAGAACCATTTTCTTGGAAGCACCATAACACTATTTTCTGTTCTCTGTTTTGTGGTTTCCAATTAGGAATAGTATTATGAACACACACACCCCAAAAAAAAAAACACGAGTCCACAAAATTTTCACAACTTTCATAAAAAATGTTTGAGAGCATTTTGGAAACCACTTCTTAATTACATGATGTGTCCTTTTGAATCTTTTAAAAGCAGACTGGACTAGCCAGTTTGCATTGTGCCCGAACACAGTTGGGATAAACCTGTAGCATTCTGCTGAAAGAAAAACCACCTTTTTCAACAAAAAAAAACACAAAAAACAAAATCAGACAGCCAATTTAATCCATGAAAACTGCTCATAAGTCAACAGAACTGGGCATTCCAAATATCATACAACTAAAAAAATTAGTTGAGCAAGAAGCCAACCATGCTCAGCCATGAACTTTTGCTGAATGAACGCCATGTCTACCTCAGACAACTTTGAGTTTATAGTCATTTTTGTTGGGTAACTACTCCTCTCAAACTTTGATGTTTCCAAAACTTCATACTCATCCTTACATTCTTGCTGCGCCATTGAGTCTCTCCAATTTGATCGGTGTTCATATGCTTTTCCATCCCTTTGCGATGATACTGATGCAGTCCATTGTCGATAAGTTTCCGAGAACCTTTTATGTTGTCTATGAAGAGGCTGCTACGGAGGCAGCCCATCAAGACCCATCAATCTGGCAATAACATTCGGTGGCCGTCCATCAACGTGTACTGTTACAAACATACACTTAGCTATGTAAACACAGAAACTACTCTCAAATATGTAAACATAGAAACACAAAAGCAAATTAAAACACAGAAACACAGAAACTCCACTTTTTTCCTTCTAATCTTCCTTTCTCGTAAAAACCTTCCTGGGGTCTGGGACTGAGTTTAGACCCATGAGTGTTGCGACTACTCCTGGGATCTTGACTTGGGCTTTGAAATTCTTGTTTCGGTTTTCGAAGGTGGTGGTGGTGGTAGGGATGTTGGTGGTGGGGTCGGATGGTTGGATTGGGAGGTTGCTGATGCAGAGGAGGTAGCGAAGGATGTCGGAGAAATACTTGAACTTGGAATTCTAGGACTTGGCCGTGTTTGAGATGGAGAGAGAGAGACAGAGAGAGAGACAGTGTGGAAAGGCGGGAAAAGGCAACGAAAATATAAAGGCTTGGTTTGGTACGATATAGAGGAATGAGTGATCCGTGGAGTCATATTACCAATTGGAATCTAATTTCCGTTCTTATTTTAAGACTTATTAGGTAAAATATTTATATAAAAAATTAAGATGATTAGATATTAATTGTTATATATTTAAATTAAATTTATATTATAAAAAATAGATAATTATTTTTAAAATTATATTTGTCGTCTATTTTTTTGAAACAAATATGCTTTAAATATATAGGTACTGATATTCAATTATCTTAATTTTTTATACGAATATTTTAATTAAAGAGTTTTAAAAAATGAACAGTTCAAATCATCGGAATCGATTCTAAAATAGACCTACTAAATCCAAACACTCTCTCAAATTAATAACAACTTAAAAAAAAAAAAGAAGCCAAATCCTTTTTGATACCATGACATGGCTTATGTGTTAATTACATGTACACCCAAAAAAAAAAAAAAAAAGAAATAGATAAAACATGTTGAGTTATTTTTTTTAGGTAATTCAATAAATGGATAAATTATAAATACACATACGAAATATATTTAAAATATGAATTATTTCATGTGATTTAAAAAATTATATCATGTCCCTTGAAGTCTTTTACTTCATAATAAATGGTCATTTTACCAATAAATCATTTAGTCGCAGCAATTATTGATGTCAACAGTATATTTCAATAAATAATTCAACCAATTTTATTATTATATGGTAGAGCATTTAGAAATTTTATTTTTTGCGATGATTATTTCTTACTCATTAAGTTTTTCAAATTTATTTAATCATTTCCCTTTCAAAAATCAATATGACAAATTTCTAAAATTCATATATTTTTATTCTAAAATAGTGAAATATTATAACTATGTCATCTTTTTTATAACAAAGCATAATTTAAATTATTAATTGTCAATACAAGAATTTTAATTTATCTATACTATATGTTATAATAAAGGAATATTTGAAACAAAATACTCAGAAAAATGGCTAGTGAGAACAAAGGAAATGATGTTGAATTAGTACCCGCTGCATACGATTCTATTAACAGTTCAGAATAAACAAATCTACCAAATACCTGTAGGCGGGGTAATTTCCAAACTGCCCTCGTACTTTCTTTGGAGCTTGCACCCTCTAGCCAATCCAAGCGTGCACTCCTCTTGAAATATTTCTCAGCACGAAGGCTTAAAAAATACAAATAAGAGCTTTATACATGAGATGAAGCAGATAAATAGTATGAAATATATAGCGATCCCGGTTGTCCCTTTACTGTTCTGTTGTATTCCGGACTTGGCTCCGTGAAGTGGTAGTGGTATCTACCTTGTCGTCGTCCTTTAATTCCCCTTGATTGAGTTTTAGGATGTTTTGAGGAAGGTTGTTACAGGTTGGTTAGGCCTTGGTTTCAATTCCTTGTTCTTCAGTTTTTGGGCGGTCTGCTCGAGCGGGTCTTCTTGCGCTCGAGCGGGTATTGCACACTTCTAGTATTTTCGTGTTCCTACAAAACTTCTGCAGATGTGATTTTTACGCTCGAGCGGGTTTGTTGACGCTCGAGCGGGTCGGTTGGCGCTCGAGCGGGTAGTACTTCCAGAGTATAAGTTCTGGGAGGGGGAAATCTACGCTCGAGCGGACTGGTTTTCGCGCTCGAGCGGATGTGCTTTATTCTTGTGTCTTGGCGCTCGAGCGGGCCTTATTGTGCTCGAGCGTGTCCAGATTTTGTTCTTGGCGCTCGAGCGTAGTGTTATCCGCTCGAGCGGGTCATACGTATATGTGTTATCCGCTGGGTGATTTCAAATCACTTTTTGCTTTTCTTTCTCTCTCCTACTTTTTCTAAAAACCATATTTTAGAGCCTCTCTCTCTAGAAACTCCCTTCTCTCTAGGGTTTGATCTAGTTAGAGTGTCCTCCTTCTCTTCGGCTTTTGTAAAAATTGTGTTGGTCGTCGAGGGCGTCGTTTTGATCCGAGAATCTTGGCCTTTGGAGCACGTTGGTTTTGGGTCTCTTCTCCATCCAAGCTCTAACTTCGAGGTAGGGATAACCTACTCCTTACTATGAGCTTTGTCTTTAAATTTTAGTATTTTGAGATGTTGGGGTTGGTTTGGTAATTTGGTGAAAGTTTGGGGCTTTTGTGTAAATTTACAAAAGTTTGGGTTTTAGTTATATAAAGCCTAGATGCATGTTTGGCATGGAAAAAGTGAAATTAATGTTAAAACATTAACGAAAATGGAACCTAACGGTTGTAATGTTAATTATGGAAAATGCCCTAATTACATTGGTTAATTAATTTGCGTAATTAATTATGAGAAATGAGGAATTGACTTGGAAAGTTGTGGGGTTAAAGGGTGTAGTTGGATCATTTATCCCTCACCTAGTTGGAATGTTGATTATATATCCATTGTTGCATTTATTTTCTGTGTAGAAATAACTGCTTTGGGCTATCGATGGAGGATAGTCTTGATTGTTGTAGACAATGCATGATGATTAGGCAAACGGAAACTAATCACTGGAATGAGTCATTGAGTATGATGATTGAAAGAACACGTTAAATTTATGTGTTGTGTGATGATGTGTATAATTATTGTTTATATGCATTGTGTTGTGTTGAATGAGATAGGGGATGTACTCCACGGTTTAGGGGAAGATAGGGGATGGACCTCTAAACCGGATGTTGTTAGGAGGAGATAGGGGATGGACTCCGTAGATAGAGCTCATATGCTTATCTAGTGATGTATTGACAGAGCTCATACGCTTATCATTGGAAGTGTGATAGTGCTCATATGCATATCTGTGGTATTGATGATATAGCTTGTATGCTTATCTGTTGGTATGTGATATAGCTAGTATGCTTATCTATTATGAAATGGGGAAGTGCTTGATATGAGTTACTGTCTCATATGAGTTGTTTGGCCAGGTTCTGAGCCATGGTTATAAAATGAGAATTGAAATGAACTGGAAAATGAATTGTAACATGGGCTTGTATGTCATGAAACTGTAAAGTGTGATAAGAGAAAGTATCAGTGTTGGCCATCTATCAACTGCTAATCTTTTAGTCATTGTTCATATTTGGTTTAGTGTATTTCTACTGGGCTGTGGCTCACCCTATATGGGAATATCATTTTCAGGTACAGGTAGCATGCCACCTCCAAGGACATAGCTTGGGAGGCTAGAGGCGGACACACTTTTGTTGTCTTATTTCTTTTTGATGTATTACATGTAAATTCAAGCCAAGGGCTTAATGTGTAAATGAGTTAGTACTCTTTTATTATAACCAAGTGTTAACTTGGAAAGCTGTAAGCCCGTAGGGCATTTGCTTTTGTCGTTAACATGTAATACTTTTGTAATGGAACTCTGATGAATAGATGAATGTGGAGTTTTTTATATATCAATGCATGTCTATATTGATGGGTTTAATGTTATTATTTTGAGGGCGTTACAACTTGGTATCAAGGCGTACCGGGTTCGAATACTTTGGGTACGTGGGAAGTGATTAGTATCACAATGGGTTTGTCTCGCTTGATAGAGACTTAGATGTAGTGTCATAATGTGCTTAATTGATAACATGCTTATGTGACTATGTGGGTATGGAATGTAGTTTCTAGGATGTTGATTGGATCCTTGGGTTTCTGGGAGTCTTGTTGGAAAAGCACTAGATCAATGCTGTTTCTAACCGAAACTCGAGTAACGCCTCGGGACTATCATCATCCGGAAATGAAATTCGTAAGTGCTTATGTGTTTATGTGCTTACGTGAAGTGAATTACAGTTGTCCATGCATTAGGACGTGAGTGTTATAGCTTCGGCACAACATTTGCTGATGTTGCTAATAGTCTGGGTTCCTTTATTCGGATGTCAAGGACGAGGGCGTGGTAGGTGTGGCAGGCATGGTAGGCCAAAAAAAGGAACGGTACCTGTACGGATGACGTTCCGGCAGTGCAGGAGGGAGTTGGTCAGGCATAACGTGGCTGAGCCAGCGGTCAGCAGGCATAGTGGCGCCTTGGCCTGAGAGATAAGCGAGGGCCTTTGGGTAATTTCAGGCTG
>NW_021026081.1:806900-817229 GCF_004153795.1 Camellia sinensis
GTCCATGTTTGGCACTTCTTTCAAAATCTGTTTTCTCAAAACGATTTGCCGGATTTGGACTCTTTGGTTCAGACTTAGAACCGTGACAATTTGAGAGTCCTGAGCTGTAGTAACCCCAAATGAACAGAACGGGAGCTCGTTCCTCCCGGGGCGTTCGGGGACGTCTACACTTGGTTTGGTACAACATAGAGGGAGGAGCGATCCGGGGAGTCATTTTACCAATTTGAATCTAATTTCCGTAATTTGAATCTAATTTCCGTTCTTATTTTAAGACTTATTATGTAAAATATTTATATAAAAAATTAAGATGATTAGATATTAATTGTTATATATTTAAATTAAATTTATATTATAAAAAATAGATAATTATTTTTTTAATTATATTTGTCGTCTATTTTTTTGAAACAAATATGCTTTAAATATATAGCTACTGATATTCAATTATCTTAACTTTTTATATGAATATTTTAATTAAAGAGTTTTAAAAAATGAACAGTTCAAATCCTCGGAATCGATTTTAAAATAGACCTACTAAATCCAAACGCTCTCTCAAATTAAATAACAACTTAAAAAAAAAAGAAGCCAAATCCTTTCTGATACCATGACATGGCTTATGTGTTAATTATATGTACACCAAAAAGAAAAAAAAGTTATAGGCAAAACATGTGTTATTTTTTTTAGGTAGTTAAATAAATGTATAAATTATAAATACACATCCAAAATTTATTTAAAATATGAATTATTTCGTATGATTTTAAAAATTATATCATGTCCCTTGAAGTTTTTTACTTCATAATAAATTGTAACGCCCCCAAAATAATACTATAAAGATAACTCATATGCAGATTAAATATGAGAAACAACATACTTTCATACATCAGAGTTTACTATTTAACAAACATTTAAATGCCATGTAGGCTTACATCTTTCCAAGTCACTGCTTGGTGACACAAATTGAGTCTCGCTCATTACATTTTAAGCCCTCGGCTTTACAAATAACAAACATACACACATATGGCATAAATAAGATGCCCTTGCTTCCCAAAAGTCCACCCATGCTATTGCCTTGGAGGAAATAATTCACCTGCACCTGAAAATGATATTCCCGTATAGGGTGAGCCAACAGCCCAATAGAAATAATCTAATACAATATATGAGGTTTAGCAAAGGTATAAATACCACGTATATAAACAATACCGATACAGAAGTATTCACAAGGCCTGTATATTCATATGCCACTAAGATCAATCTTATTCCATTTTCCTTCAATTCATTTAAAATTCATATGCACTACTCAATTTATGAGTTAAATTCTTTATCTTTCAACAACCAATATGAGATTACAACTCAATAGTTTTTCCATTTATGCAAAACACAATAAACACTTCAAACTTACCATTTTACGGATATTTCGTCCGAAGGAATCGGCACCCATTTATATATAAAATTTCGAGTCTTTCATCTAGGACACTCTGGCCAACTTGCTTTAAATGGAGTCCATCTCCTTTCTCCTCCCAAACAAATATACATACGCAATGTATTTATAAACAAAATCACATATGGAGTACATCCCCTATCTCCTCCCAATAAACATACATATACAATGTATTTAAAAACATAATCACATATGGAGTACATCCCCTATCTCCTCCCAATAAACATACATATATTTAAAAACATAATCACATATGGAGTACATCCCCTATCTCCTCCCAATAAACATACATATACAATGTATTTAAACACATTATCATATACAATGATCAATTATAGCACATATTCAATGTGTTAATCCAACCGTCATATTCAATGACATAATTCAGTTGATTAGTTTCAATTTGCCTAATCATCATGCAGTTCTACAACAATCATGGCTATCCTCCACCGATAGCCCAATACAATTATTTCTAAGAGATGTTCAATCTCAAAATACATAGTTTATTCAAAACTTCCATAGGTGAGATATTACATATCCAATATCACCATTTATAACCATAACCTTCCAATTTCACATTTTCAATGTTAATTCCAATTATTTATGCAAAATAATGATTTGATCAAAATTAGGGCAAAATCTCCCTCTATTCCAAATATCAACCCAAATACCAAAATCAACTATTTTGACACAACATGATCTTATATTCAAGCCTCATACTCATTTACCTCATATTCATCAAAACCCCTCTTTTCATTCACACCCAAATCCTAAGTTTGTCCAAACCACAACCATATCTTATTATCTATACACAATAGCAAATAACTAAACTAAAAACCATATTAGAGTGTAGAAATTCCTTACCTTTAGAAGAGGAGAGGAGAAAAGCCCAAAAATCAATCTTTAAGAATGCAATTTCCTTTTAAGAATTTATGTCCTTATCTAACAATAATGAATCACCACCAAAATTAATATATAACCCAATCCAGAGCCAAATTGGGTTATAACACATAAGGATTCTTGAGGCCTTCTCCTTCAACCCAACATCAGTTACAATAGGGCAGTGTGGCTTCATTTTCAATCTTCCTTCATCTATATTCTTTGTTACTTTCTCCTTGGAAAAATAAATCTTTAAAAGCTATTCGTGCTTCATAATGCTATTTAAATTCTTACAGGGATGGGGTGCATGTGACTTCATTCAATCATTGGATGCTACTAACAGTCATTCATATAGAAGTGTTATTTCTCAGTCTACATTGACCAACTGTCATGACACTAGCCCCTCAAGCAGTGACTTAGTCGAGGATGGGGATTTCAGCCAACAAGGGATGAGTCATCACCTTGAAAATTTCTTTACAACTACCCTAGCTCAAGTAAACCTTCATTCTCTCTTTATTCACCATAATTGATCCCGGCCGGAGATTTTCATGTGCTTGTATGATGCTTTCCTCAATGCCATTAACAATAACATCAAATGACTGGCGCACAAACCCAAGAGATGTTACGGTGTACACAACATATTGTAGATAACCCCCAGGGCCAGCGTGGGTGTGAATACCACTAATAGCAACATTGTTTTCAGTATATAGGTTCCCATATCTTGTTTTCAACCTCTCAAGCACTTTAATTGTCACAAGTTAAGAAGCCATGCAAGCATCAAGGTTTACAAATACTACACGGTTACCCTGTGGCTCTGCCACAATAAATGCCCGAGCTCGCAACCTGAAGTGAACACCTGATGCAGTCTGGTCAGAGCTAGCATATCCCATCATATTGACATCAGCTGCAGGTCCTATAATGTCATAGCTTCCAAGCCCAACCAAGTAATTTGAAGCAGAGAGTATCCCTCTGCTATTTTGTAGCAAGAGTAGCAGCAAAATCCAAAACCACATGATAGCGCATGGTTTCTGGAAAGTGAGCTTCAAAGCCGAAAAGATCTCCATCACTGCTCCACCAATGAGCTCTTATTTCCCTTTAACACTGTAATACTGATATAAATGAACGCAAAATATATTGAATCCGATCGCTATTTCCTCTGCTAAATCAATTAATTTTCTAAAGAAGTGATGAGAGAGAAAATGTGTGTGTGTGAGAGAGAGGGAGAGAGAGAGAGAGAGAGAGAGAGAGTGGAACAGATGGTTATGTTATGATTAAAGGCCAAAAAAAAAAAATAATAATATCCTCCACATTCTGCTTTTCGGTGCCACTAACTCAACATCATGATGTTGAGAAATTATTAAAGCATCAGCTAAGTTGTAAAGACCCACATTCATGGCTTAGTCATGTTCATGTGCATTCACATCATGTGGTCTTGTTAAGTTTGCATTCGTGAATCTTGCCTTGTTTTGTGCTCATGTGATTTGTCTAAGCGTTGTATGCATGCTTTGTTCCTTCCTTGGTGTCTCAAGCCTAAGTTATGTTAAGCCTAAATCATTCCAAGCCGAGGTCATCTTCAGTCTAGAAGTATCTTGGAACCCCTTTGCTTGACCTCCACCTTCACCTTGACATATTGGCCGTGATGTCATTATCTAGGCCGAGGTGTTCATCACCAAGGCCAAGATGTGTATTATTTAGGCCGAGATGTTACCTTTGCACCTAAGTGATCTTGTCCTAGAGTGGTATGACCTAAACCGAGGTGTGGCGCATCTAGGCCAAAGTATGGCACAGCTTAGTCAAGTGTTGTCCTTCCTAGCCGAGGTCAATGTCACCTTAGTTGCCGAAGCTTTGTCCTAAGCCGAGATCATTACTTGCCGGAGTGCCTTGCCGGGTAGCTTGTTAGATACACTTTGTCATAGTCTTGTCTTATCAATCTATCACCTTTTTGAAGAGAACCAACCCGGTAGCACCACGTGTCCGAACTGAGTGTTAGGTCAGCCGGTAGAGAGAGAAACCTATCATTTGTTATATCCTTGTTTTGAAGAAGAGAGAGAAGCTCTAGGAGAGGAAGAGGAGTTCTTGAGGGAGAGTGGATTTCCAAGCTTGATCCCTAGAGATCGAACCGTTAGATCCGTGTTCTAAGGTTAGATTCTTGATCTGCTCATGTTATTCTTTATGTTCATGTTATTGCATTGCATGATCGAATATGATTTGTAAGCCATGCATTGCTTTGAAGTTCAGTTTTAGAAAGAGAAAATAGTATTCAAGTGTTCTTCAAGAAAAGTCATGTTTTGATCCGAAAGCTCATGCCAAGATCCATGTTTTTGTGTTTGTTTCCATATGATCTTCAAGTATGGGTACCCAGGTCCATGTTTTCGAACTCATAGCATGAAATCCCAGATTTTTTATAAACAAGTTATGATTTAAGCATGCATGTTCTTCCTGTTCTTCACGAGTGGAAACCCAGATCTCCAGACCTCACTTCCCTAAGTGTAGTCGTCGAGATCACTCTTACCTAGACCTCACACTTAGGCCAAGCATCGTATCTCACCTTGCATGATCACTTACACCTTTAGTTTGTCTTGTGCGCACCTCGGCATTGCAGCCGCATGCCGAAGCCTAGGTAACCACACCTCGGCCAGGAGGTGTGGGACCTCGGCAAAGACCTGGTTGGTACCCAGCATGTCTTCCTGACATGTAAAACAGTGTTTTGACTACCAGCATGTTTTCCCGAGATCATTTGTGTGCATGTAAGGCTTGTTTTGAAAAGTGCATTCAGTAGACTTTGCCATGTGTTTGTAGGACTTGGACCTTTGCCTTGATCCCGACGTCCCAAGAACTATGTGAGTGGTATTTCTAATAAAGTTATGTTATCAAGTTTTGATAAAGCTTTGCCTTGTTTTGATAAAAGTATTTGCTAAGCATGAATGATATCCCTATTTTTATGTATCAAGTATAAGCTTTGTTTTGGATGACATTCTTGGAACCGTCCTTTCGTGTTAGGGGACATTAAGCCTAAGTAACACCGTCCTTTCGTGTTAGGGGACGTTAAGCCTAGGTAACATAGTCCTTCCGTGCTAGGGGACTTTAAGCCTAAGTAGCATAGTCCTTCTGTGCTAGGGGACTTTAAGCGTAAGTAGCATAGTCCTTCTGTGCTAGGGGACTTTAAGCCTAAGTAGCACCGTCCTTTCGTGCTAGGGGACGTTAAGCTCAAGTAGCACCCTTGTTAAGATATCGGCCACCGACGGACTATGAACGGGTGTGCTCGATGCCGAGGTTATGCTTTTGTTTTCCCGGAATGTCATCACCCCATGTTTTAAGTTGATGTATGTTAAGTATCCCAAGCAAGTTTTGAAAGACCAAGGTTTGATTGATGTTTTGTTACAAGTTAAGCTAAGCTATATTATGTATGGTTTTGATAAAGATATGCTACATATTGTTTGAAAAGATCTCGGGTATCATTCATTTAACCCCTTTATTACTTATACCATTCACTGAGTATCCAAGCTCACCCTCCTTATGTATATATGTAGGTAACAAGCAAGAAGTCGGCTACGCCGAGATGTGTGTTTTGCATGTATGTTATGTCGGCAGTAAGGATGTCGGCAATCTTGAAGCTTATGTATTTTGAACATGTCGGCTCGAGAAGCCTTTTATCTAAATGTAATATGTATTTTTGTACTTCATTTTATTTGTATTCAAGTTTTTAAGCTATGTAAAGATGTTTGCCATTCCATTTGACTTATGCACAGCTCTTATGGACCACTAGTATTTTAAATTATTGCTTCCGCACTTGTGAGCCCCATATATTTATACTCTGATTGTGTGTGAATTTTGAAAGTTGGCCTTCGGTAATCTCGGATTACTGGCCATCACGGCACCAAACTACTAGGGGCGGTTTGGGGTCGTGACATAAGTGGTGAATCATATTTTATTCCTCCCTAAAAGAAAATAATTTTCCACCACCCCAAAACAATATCCTCATGCTGACCATACACGGCAAACAATCACCACCACATTTTATTTTATTTTATTTTATTATTATTTTTTTTGAGTCATTACATAAATGGTCATTTTACCAGTAAATCATTTTGTCACAACTATTATTGATGTCAACAGTATATTTCAATAAACAATTCAACCAATTTTATTATTATATGGTAGAGCATTTAGAAATTTTATTTTTTACGATGATTATTTCTTACTCATTAAGTTTTTAAAATTTATTTAATTATTTCCCATTCAAAAATCAATATGACAAATTTTTAAAATTAATATATTTTTGTTCTAAAATAGTGAAATATTATAACTATGTCATTTTTTATTTTATTTTATAACAAAGCATAATTTTAATTATTAATTGTTATTACAACAATTTTAATGTATCTATACTATATGTTATAATAAAGGAATATTTGAAACAAAACACTTAAACTTATATGTAAAATTTTATTTACAGGAGACAAAATATAAAAAATTTAAATATAATTATCGTATTTTTAATAAATTATATATTATTTTATTCCGTGCATAGCACGGGTGATATGCTAGTTCTATCACAACACAATTCATGTTATCTCTATATGTAAATCATTTGTTTTGTAAAATTTATCAAACAAATCATTCGTGTAAACAATTAAATTAATAGAGTATTGGTAGATGATAAAATCATATTATTATTATATAATATAAGTAAAAGTGTTGTCGCCTCTTTGAAGTTGAAAGTCTCACTCTAATTTTCTCAATTTTTCTGAACTTTATAACACTTAAAATACACATGTCATTTTATGATTAGCTCAAAATATAATTTATATAAATTAAGGTAATTTTTAAATCCTCTAAATCATTACCAACATTTATGAGTATTGCTTCCTTAAATTTTGTGATTATTATTCCTAGAATTACCTTATTCTAATTGGAATCATAATCTATATGATTATATATACCAAACTTCAAAGACTTCTATAATTATATTAAAAAAATTTAGGAAATATAACAATGGGAAGAGAGCTGCATATTAGGTCCTCAATTTTTGTTTTTGTAAATTTTTTTAAAACACAATCACAACATAATTCTATAAGTATATGGGGAAAAAATAGAAATACAAAAAGAATTATTTAGAGATTTTAGCTTGAAAAACAAGCTAATTGTGCAAATTAAATTATGAATATGATCCACATATTTTAAATAACGCATGGATATTCATATTCTCTATTTTATATGAGTTGTTGTTGGGTCATTTTAGCCAATTTCTTTGTATATATCTTTTTTTTTTAACAACGTTTTTTTATATTTATTTTTGCTTAAATGAAAAAAATGCAAAATACAAAAAAATTATTTTTATAGCGGCTAAATCTAGCTCTAGTACAACAAGAGCACCAAGCTCCCTCCTAAAGATAAAACAAAAGTGATGATAATCTTGAGTTTGACATCCTTCTTATAATGACGTAAGCAAATCCTAAGGAATTTTTACTACAATGTAAGAGGAATCGAAAAGAGTTTTTACTATCAATATAAGAAAATTTACTTAGAATTTTTACCGATCATGTGGCTATTTGAAAATCAAAATATGCATGTGTATATTTTTTTCTTAATTTAAGTATTTTTTTAAGGGAAGACCAATCAATGGAGTACATTTTTTTAGATTGGAAAAAAATTATAAAATGGAAGAGACGTGAAATTTTTATAACTTTATGTCTGTATAAATTTGGAAATAGTAGAAGGAGTAATTGATTAAGAGTCACAAAATTTAAAATTAAGAGTCAAAATTGATTAAATTAAAAGTATAGAGAGCAAAATGATATAAGAGATAAAATGTAGGGACTACTAATATAAATTGTTTCTGTTTTATTAATTTCTTACTCATAATTTAACTTAATTTTAAATTTTTTTCCCCTGCTGTTTAGTGGCCTTTTATATTTAGCAACTATTGCAAAAAACTCTGAACGTATGTGTTAGGTTTTATTCTTGGCAATCCCGTTTGACAAAACTCCTTTGAGTTATAATTTTATTCGCATTTTTATTTCAATGAGGCTATGAGTTGTTAGATGCGAATCCAACCCGAATCGTGCTTTGCAGAGAAGTTTTGTGATGTTAATTCTTTCAAGATTGCCACTTCGCTGATTATGACAGGGATTGAGCTGGCCAGTCAGCTCGCGGGGGTCCAGGGGGCAGCGGCCAGGCTGGGTCGAGGGGCAGCGCCCCCGAAGCAAAATGCAAAAATGCATTCAAAGTTGCCTATCCACTCGAGTAGAGAATGCTGAGTTTCAGAAGTTTGATCGCCTGCAAAAATACTGGATGTTGTTTTTTCCTGCTCGAGCGGAACTTTCCGCGCTCGAGCGTTGGCCCGCTCGAGCAGCCATTCCGGCGCTCAAGTGGAGATCGCGGGACAGTTTTCTATAAATACGTGTTTCAGTCCAAATCTAGGATTACTTCTCCAGATCTTCTTCTTGGGTTCTAGGGTTTATATCTGGGGATATTTTGCTTGTTTTCTTTGATGTTTTGATTGAGTATTCAACTCATGGTTTAAAGAGTATACATCAAAGGATTATTTGTTTGTTCTACACAAAAAGGAGAGAGTTGTTCTTCGGTGGATTCTGAAGAATTCGAGCCTGACGCTTTGGTGGATTCTGGAGTGGCTCATCGTCAAGACAATTCCGAGGTGAAGACGGGGTTAGAAGAGGCACATAGGGGTTGGTTCAATTCGAGCGTGGATTCGCTAGGTAATTGAGAGTATACCTGTGTAATTCCTTTATGTCTTTTTAGTGGATTGTTTTTGTAACGCCCTCAAAATAATAACATTAAACCCACCAATATAGACATGCATTGATATATAAAAGCTCAACATTCTTCTATTCATTAGAGTTCCATTACCAAAAAGTATTACATGTTAACGACAAAAGCAAGTGCCCTAAAGGCTTATAGCTTTCCAAGTTAACACTTGGTTACAACAAAAGAGTGCTAACTCATTTACACATTAAGCCCTTGGCTTGAATATACATGTAATATATCAAAGAAACTAAACAACAAAAGACTGTCCGCCTCTAGCCTCCCAAGCTACGTCCTTGGAGGTGGCATGCTACCTGTACCTGAAAATGATATTCCCATATAGGGTGAGCCACAGCCCAGTAGAAATACACTAAACCAAATATGAACAATGACTAAAAGCACGAGCATAACTGCCCGCGGGCAATGCCACCGACACGGCAACGTGAGAGGACAGCACGGAACACGGGAGATACTTTGGGGTTCCCCCAGCGCCACGAGGTGGCGAGGAGAAGATAGGCACACGATACGGACCGAATTCCTTTTCTTTAGGTAGGCAACACAGGAACCCACCCGAGGCAGAAGGCAAAATTTTTGCATCCCAACACAAATGAAGAGGAATGCGCCAGAGGAGTTCGCTGCACAGGAAGGGATCCATCCAACTCGCACAAACCAAACACAACTCACGCGCCACGACGTACACTACGCACCACCCGCCCGAAACGAATCGCACCACGAAGGACTAAGAAGCCAGACGAACGTGCGAGAACATTCAGAGAAGCCGAGCAAGCACCGGTTAGCGCGAATGAAAGTAACAAGCGCAACAGGCAACTTTCGAGGGACATACTTTTCGCAACAAGCTTCCACTAGGAAAGCACAGGCAACTCGTTCGAACGTCAAAGCCAACCAAATGGCAATTACCCGAGGGACACGCTTTTCGCAAGGCACCTTCCACTAGGGAAGCGCAAGCAACCCGAAGGCGAGTCGAAGACAACCCGAGGGACATGGAGGAATGCAACAGTGGAGTTCGCTGCACAGGCAGGGATCCATCCAACTCGCACAAACCAAACACAACTCACGCGCCACGACGTACACTACGCACCACCCGCCCGAAACGAATCGCACCCCGAAGGACTAAGAAGCCAGACGAACGTGCGAGAACATTCAGAGAAGCCGAGCAAGCACCGGTTAGCGCGAACGAAAATAACAAGCGCAACAGGCAAATTTCGAGGGACATACTTTTCGCAACAA
This sequence comes from Camellia sinensis, assembly GCF_004153795.1. NCBI lineage: Eukaryota > Viridiplantae > Streptophyta > Magnoliopsida > Ericales > Theaceae > Camellia > Camellia sinensis. The sequence continues at coordinate 817,228 of NW_021026081.1, forward strand.
AC
>NW_021026081.1:846842-879345 GCF_004153795.1 Camellia sinensis
GGTTTATAAGAAAAAAATGAGGATCAAACAATTCATAAGATCACTAGTTGGAATTTATTGGTATTTCACCCCAAAAGAAAAAACTAAAATAAGTTTTCCAAGTTTTTCATAATTACATTTAGTTCTCATAAAGTTTTAATTTATATAATATTTAACCTTTTTTTTCATTATAAATTTATTAGTCATGTGAATGAAAAAAATTATATTGTTATCTCTTTTACACTTAAATGCATATTCCACTTTGTTTATTTTTGTGTCTACACACTGTTTACATTAATTCTGATTTTTTTAGCCTCACTAAATGGGAGTGGGTGTAATTAATCCAAAATTATAGGCCTTGTTATATTTTCTCCAAATTTCAGGGAGGTCAGTGTAATTCATCCTCTCTTTTTTTTTTCTTTATTGTTTTTTTTTAATTATGCTAAAATTTTGCTATTCCAACCCCCCCAAAAAAACATAAAAAAATAAAAACTCTCTATTTTGGCCTTTTTTTGGGGGGCGGGGGGAGGGAGGAGGGGTTCGTTCAGTCAGGTAGAGTTTAAGAAGGTAAATTTTAAAAAATAAAAACAACCTTATTAGAGATGGAAAAAGGGTCAACAATAAAGTAATTATAAAATTAATCTCGAATTTTGATGGAGAATAGAAATTTATAATTAATGTAGAATATCATTTGATAATATCAAGTGATGCCTTCTATAGACTACATGTACCCAAATATAAGGTGGTAGCACAAATGAATAGGAGAGAAAAAGAGAGGTTTAATGGACTAGTAAAGTAGAGATGAACTTGTGAATTGATTTAATTTTTTTTAATTTTTTTTTTAATTTTTTAATTTTTATAAATGATGCATATGAAAGATTTAAAAAATAAATAAAAATGATTCATAGTATTAAAACTGATTTGAACCATGCTTTTCCATCTAAATCTAAATTGGATAAAAACTCAACTCTCTTCAACAAAATATGTTAATCTCATTTCATATAAGATAATTATATTTAATTATTTTTTATTGAAGTCTATGTACATAAAGGACCCGTTTGGGATGAGCGTTTGGACTAAAATGGTCATATAGGACAAAATAGGCTATTTTAATTAAATAAGATAAAATGTTACATCCATCCCATAATCATTTCATTTTTTCTCTCACAAAGGTTAAAAAATTTAAAAAGCCTATCCCAAACTAGATTTTTTAGCCTTAGGCTAAAATAACTAAAAGTCAAAAAGCCAATCCACATTCCAAACGAACTGTAACGCCCTCAGAATAATACATATGAACCCAACATTCATGACATCCATAGACATAAGAGAATAAAGCATATTTCCATTTATCAGAGTATTCATTACGAAAGTATTACATGTTGACAACAAAAGTAAATGCCCTACGGGCTTACAACTTTCCTAGCCAACACTTGGTTATAAAAAGAGAGTACTAACTCAAAACACATTTAAGCCCTTGGCTTGAATTTACATGTAATACCAAAAAGATAACAACAAAAAGATCTTTCAACCTCTAAGCCTCCTAAGCTACGTCCTTGGACGTAGTATATCACCTAAACCTGAAAATGATGTCCCATATAGGGTGAGCCAAAGCCCAGTACAGATATACTAAACAAAATATGAGCATTAACTAAAACATTAGCATTCGGTAAATGGTTAACACTCTTAAACCAATTTACAACACTTCCCAGTTCCATGACAAACACATCCATGTTTCATTCCACTTTCCTTTACTTATCCAATTCAAATTCATAAACATGGCTCATTATCTGGCCAAGAATTAAATGACACTACAACTCATATTAAAGCACTCCCATTATCCACAATTCAAATGAGACTACAACTCATATTAAAATGTTTCAATACTTCAATTATCTACGTTATGCAAACGTGATTAAGATTTCGAGACTTTCACCCTGGACACTCCGGCCAACTTAGTTATCAATGGAGTCCATCCCCTATCTCCTCCCAAACAGGTTTGAGAGTGCATTCCCTATCTCCTCCCAAACCGTGGAATACATCCCATATCTCATCCTAAGCAAGATACATATGCAATGTATTTAAAAATTTATCATATACAATGATCAATCCAGACACATATTCAATGTGTTAATTCAACCGTCATATTCAATTACTTAACCATTTGATTAGTTTCAGTTTTCCCTAATCAACATACAGTGTCTACAACAATTAAGACTATCTTACACCGATAGCCCAAAGCAGTTATTTCTAAATAGATAATAAATTCATCAAACAGATAAATTATAAACAATTTCTTAGGTGAGTGATTAACTAATCCAGCTACACCATTCAATCTTATAACTTCCCAATTTCGTGATTTTCATCCCAATTTCACATTCTCATACTTTCTCAAATTAATTATACAAATTAATTTATCACATTAAATTAGTGTTTTTCCCCTTTTTTTCCCAACTTTGACCCTAAGGCTCATTTTCATCAATTCCACAACAATAATTTCATTTTCCAAGGTCTCACATACACATGGAGTTTAATCATTGAAAAACCCCCTTTTTATATAATTTCAAAACAAACCCTAACTTTTCCAAAATCCCCAAACAACACCATCTACACAAAATACCCAACATTTATGTCAAAACTCATAGAGATGAGTAGGTTATCCCTACCTCAAATGGAGAGACCCAATGGAAAAGATGAAGAAAACTCAAGATGCTCCAAACCGAATGATTTTCGAATCAAAACGTAGCCCACACCAAGCTCCACACTTTTTATAAAGGGACTAGAGTAGACACACCCAAGAACCAAGTGTATTTCTAGAGAGAAGGTGTATGTAGAGAGAGAGAGAGAGTCAGATCTAGGGTTTAAAAGAAGAAGAGAGTGAAAAAGTGAGTAAAAACCCGCTGCTGTAAATTGATATACTCGAGGCTCACTCGAGCGACCAGACACAGATGAACCTTGCTCGAGCGCAGAAAGCCTCGTTCGAGCCAACAACACGAAGCTTCAGGTCTACAACCCAGAAGCACGCTCAAGCGCAAGAATGCTCGCTCGAGCGAAGAAACCCAAAACATATAGCTCGCTCGCTCGAGCGAAGGAAAGCTCGCTCGAGCCAAGAAAAACAACCTTCAGGTCCAAACTAGACGCAGATGCACGCTTGAGAGCAATAATGCTTGCTCGAGCCAAGGGACACAGACTCAAAGCTCGGTCGAGCGAAGCCACCAAAAACTGGGTAGTAACATTTTGTTTCATAACACACCCAACCTATTACAAACCTGCCCAACACATCCTAAAACTCAAATACAAAGAATTAAAGGACGGAAATGCAACATATACAATAATAGACATCCACGGAACCGAGTCCGGAATACAATAACCAAAGGAGGGAAAACCGGGATCGTTATAACCTCCCCCCCTTAAAGAATTTCATCCCCGAAATTAGTTATAAGTTTCAAAATTGTGATTTTTCAATTCTTAACAATGTTACAATTCAATATTCAATACCCTGACCCATTACCGGTCATCCCATCTCTTTTCAAGAGGCAATTTACAATATAATTCAATATGCATTATGAACATGCTTTTCTTTGAAATTCAACAAATTCCAATACCATATTCCACCATTCCATAACATATTCAATGTTAATGATACATTTGCACTTCTACCCTACACTTAACATATACAATGTCAAATTAAATTTTCATTCTCAAGGCATACTCAACCGTTACAATACTTCCATAAATCGAAACATATACAATGTTCTTAGAGTTTATCAATAAAACAAAGTTTCCAATACATGGTTAAACATTAATAAACAAGTCCGGATATTTCTTGCGGACATCCAACTCACGTTCCCAAGTGGCTTCTTCCACACCGTGATGTTTCCACAAAACTTTTACCAAAGGAATCGTCTTGCGTCGCAAGACTTGGTCCCGCCTATCCAAGACCCTCACTGGTCTCTCCTCATACGAGGCATCCTCATCAACCTCTAAGTCGGTCCAATCCAATACATGAGATGGATCCGGCTCGCATTTCCGAAGCATACTAACATGAAACACGTCATGCACCCCAGACAGCTGCTGCGGTAAAGCTAAACGGTATGCAACCTCCTCAATCCTTTCAAGGATCTCGAAAGGGCCAATAAATTGAGGGGACAACTTCCCACTCTTCCCAAACCTCATCAAACCCCGCCTAGGTGATATTTTTAGAAAGACATGATCACCCGCCTCAAATGCCAAAGGTCTCCTCCTACGGTCGGCATAACTCTTTTGGCGACCCTGGGCTGTAACTAGCCTCTTACGGATAAGCTCAACTTTCTCCGTCGTCTCTCGAACCAACTTCGGGCCCAACAAAGGTGCATCACCCACCTCGGTCCAACACACTGGAGACCTACACGGTCGGCCATACAAGGCCTCAAACGGTGCCATACCAATACTCGATTTGAAACTGTTGTTGTAGGCAAACTCCACTAAGGACAAGTGCCTCTCATACGACCCACTAAAGTCAAGGACACAGCCTCGGTGCATATCCTCAAGGATCTGAATAGCACGCTCGGACTGCCTGTCAGTCTGAGGGTGATAAGCCGTGCTAAAGGTCAATCTAGTGCCCAAGGCACTCTACAAACTCTGCCATAACCTAGCAGTAAAACGTGGATCTCTATCTGAGAAGATCGACACTGGGATCCCGCGCAACCTCACTATGTCCCGAATATACAAGTCGGCAAGATGATTTACCGAATCTCTCGCGCGCATAGGAATAAAGTGTACTGACTTAGTCAACCGGTCTACAACCACCCAAATAACATCACTACCCCGTTGAGTCCTTGGAAGACCTACAACGAAGTCCATTGTGACATGCTCCCATTTCCACTCAGCAATAGGCAAGGGTTGTAACAAACCCGCTGGCCTCTGATATTCGGCCTTCACTTGCTGACAAGGAAGGCACTTAGATACAAAAACTGCCACATCTTTCATCATCCCTCTCCACCAAAACTGGTGGCTCAGATCACGATACATCTTAGTGCCTCTCGGATGCACAGCAAGGCGTGAATGGTGAAACTCTCGGAGTACTTCCTCTCGGCAAGACTCCGGCACAAACAAACAGTCTCGGTACCTCACACTCAGGTCAGGATACACAGTCAAACCGTTCTCAACCTTTCCACTGGAGATCTTTTCCCGGAGGGATTCTATCTCAAGGTACCTCTCTATGCCTCTAACATCCGATTCACAAGTGTAGGCTGCACAACTACAGAAGACAAGGCCGCAGACTCAACAGATTCACCCAGAAGCAAATCAAACTCGCCAAGTGCACCTAACATTTCCCACTCCCGGATGTCTATACAAGCTACATCACTAATGGACTTCCTACTAAGGGCATCAGCCACAACATTGGCCTTCCCCGGATGGTAATGCAACTCAAAGTCGTAATCCTCAATGAACTCCATCCACCTCCTCTGCCTCAAGTTCAAGATCTTCTGTGTAAACAGGTGTTTCAGACTCTTATGATCCGAGAACACCTCGAATCTCTCACCATACAGGTAGTGCCTCAAAATCTTTAAGGTAAAAATCACCGCTGCTAACTCTAGATCATGTGTAGGGTAATTCCTCTCGTGCGTTTTCAACTACCGCGAGCCATAGGCTACCACTTTCCCCTATTGCATCAATACACAACCCAAACCTTCTCGTGAAGCATCACAATACACTGCATAACCCCAACCCCTCTCCGGAATAATCAAAACTGGAGTGGTAGTAAGTCTAACTTTAAGTTCTTGGAACAACTTTTCACAATTCTCACTCCACACAAACTTGACCCCTTTTGGCGTCAATCTAGTCAGTGGCGAAGCTAGCCTGGAGAAATTTTTCACAAATCGACGGTAATAACTGGCCAATCCCAGAAAACTGCGGATCTAAAAAACACTCTTAGGTTGTGCCCAATGTTGCACTGCCTCTATCTTGGATGTATCAACAGACACCCCTTCCTTGGAGACTACATGGCCTAAGAACTTAACCTCTTTTAGTCAAAACTCACACTTCCCAAACTTAGCATACATCTTATGGGCTCTAAGTTACTCTAGCACCACTCTCGAGTGTTCCTCGTGCTCCTCCTCAGAGGTGAATAAATCAGAATGTCATCCACGAAAACGACCACAAAACGATCTAAGAATTCCTGGAAGATCTGGTTCATCAAGTCCATAAACACAGTCGGTGCATTAGTGAGCCCAAAAGGCATCACCAGAAACTCATAATGGCCACACAGTGTACGAAATGCCGTCTTCGAGATATCCTCCTCCCTGACCCTCAACTGATGGTAACCCAATCTCAATTATATCTTCGAGAAACAACGAGATCCATTCAACTGGTCAAACAGATCATCTATATGGGGCATAGGGTACTTGTTCTTAACCGTAGCCCGATTCAATTTTCGGTAATCAATACAAAGTCTCAAAGCCCCATCTTTCTTTTTAGGAAAGAGGGCCAGTGCTCCCCACGGTGAAGTACTAGGGCGAATAAAGCCCTTATCTAGCAACTCCTGGAGTTGAATCTTCAACTTGCTCAACTCGGCTAGGGCAAAACGATATGGAGCCATAGAAATCGGTGCCGTGCCAGGCACTAAATCAATAGAGAACTCAATCTCTCGATGAGGTGGTAAACTAACAAGATCCTCGGGAAAAACGTCCGAGTACTCACAAGCCACCCTCGCCAACTCAGTCCGGGTCTCATCACACTCACTACTCATACAGCTAGCGAGAAGGCAACTAAGCTTAGTCAGCCCTCGTGGATCATACACTGGTGGCAAAATACTACCAACCTGATCCCCCAAGAAATGAAAACAATCCCCGCTCAAGGTATATACAGTAACTCTCTGGCGGTAGCAATCAATAACAGCCCGGTATGACAATAACCAGTCCATACCCAAAATCACATCAAAACCCGACATCGCCATTACTACAAACGAAAACGGAAGTCGACAGTCAGCGACCTCTATATCACAGCCCCGACACCCTTGTTTCAAAATCAATTCACCTTCAACAGGTGATACGACACAAATAGGAGATGCTAACTGCGCCAACTCCTACCCCAAAACAGATGCAAATGCAGATGATATAAAGGAATGTGATGCACCCGTATCAATCAACACATTAGCAACCGAGTTGCAAAACAAAAAGGTACCTCTCACAACAGATGGAGCTGGTACAAGATCCTACGTGGTAACAGCATACACACGCCCAGAAGGTCTCTGATCTACCTGCTCACCTCTCGGAGCATAAGACTGCTGCACAGACTGAGCCGAAGAAGCTCCTTGGTTGGCCCTCGAGGCCTGAACTGGCTGAGCTGGCTGATGGGTCTAAGTCTGCCTCGAACCAGATGCACCAGATGTGCCACTCAACTGCGGGCAAAACCTCTTTAGGCGCCCCGCCTGACCACACTGGTAACAAGAGAGCGGCTGGCCTCAGCCCTGACTCTGGCTCTGAGGACGAGCCAAAGATGAAGCTGCTCTCTGTGCTCCTCCCCTCTGCGGGCAAGCTGGAGACTTGTGGCCTAGCTGACCACACTTGTAACAAGTAAAGTCTCCCTGACTGCCTCTCCCAGAACCTGAACTCGGCACTAGAAACGTAGGTCTCGCAAACACACCCTGGGACTACTGAGGGTTAGAACCCCTATGCCTCTTACCATCCACCTGGCCATCCTGACTCCTCTTGGAGCCCCTCATCCTCTCCTTCTCAACCTGCATGATAGTCTCAACATGGGCTGCAGCCTGCACAAGGCACCCATACTCCCTCGTCATGGACTCGGCCACTCAAAACTAGAGTCCGGTCCTCAATTTCTTCTCAAACTCAAGACAGCGGTGTTCCTCAAACGCCACCAACTCAGGCGCAAACCTCGATAAACTGGTGAATGCAGCCTCAAACTCGGCCACTGGTGTATTCAGCTGGTTGAGCTGAAAAAACTGATCCCTCAATTTGTCTCTAACAGTGGAAGGCAAAAACTTCTCATAGAAAGCAACTACAAAAGCCTCCCAAGTCCCTCCGATATGCCCACGCGTAAACTTCCACCACTGACCCGCATCCCCCTTCAGCTGGAAGGACGCCAAGGTCACCCTCAATCTCCGTCTTCGATGCCAAGCATCTCAAACGTCTTTGTCATCTGCTCAAGCCATTCATCGACCTTAAGTGGCTCTTTAGGATCCCCTAGAAACTCATCCGGAATAGACCGGAAAAACTCCCTCTTTATAAAGGACGGCCCTGCCTCAGCTACATGGGCCTGGACTTGATTCTCAGCCTTGAGAATGTCTACGAATTCCCTCAATGCTCCTGCTATCTCGTGGGCTAAGGCGCCCATGGCTTGCTGACCTACTAGCTCGGCCACATTGGCCTGAGCAACCCCCTCCTGCTGCGCCGGAATTTCATCCAGTATAGGCATCTCCTGCCTCCTAAGCCTACCACGCCTACCACTACGTCCTCGTCCTGACATCCTAATAAAGGTAACAAGAACATTAGCACGTTCACTGATGTGCTGAAACTATTTCACTCGCGTCCTAATACAAGGGACAACAATAATTCATTCCACGTAAGCACATAATCACATAGGCACTTACGAATTTCATTTCCGGATAATGACAGTCCCGTGGCATTGCTAGAGTTCCGGTCAGTAACAACATTGATCAAATGCTTTTCCAGCAGGACTCCCAGAAACCCAAGGGTCCAATCAACATCCTAGAAACCAAATTCCATACCCATATAGACACATAAGCATGTTATCAAGTAAACATATAACATCATGCATAAGTCTCTAACAAGCGAGACAAACCCGCTATGGTACTAACCACTTCCCACGAACCCAAAGTATTCAAACCCAGTACGCTCTGATACCAAGTTGTAACGCCCTCAGAATAATACATATGAACCCAACATTCATGACATCCGTAGACATAAGAGAATAAAGTATATTTCCATTTATCAGAGTATTCATTACGAAAGTATTACATGTTGACAACAAAAGTAAATGCCCTACGGGCTTACAACTTTCCAAGCCAACACTTGGTTACAAAAAGAGGAATTCGGATCCTCGGCCGCCCTACCTGGCAGCCCCCCAAAACGACGTCGTTTTGGGGGTTTTTTGTTTGTTTTGTTTTTTTCTTTTCTTCTTCTTCGTTCTGGCTTTCTCTCTTTCTTCTTCCTTCTTCGTAGAACCAGAGCAGAGGGGAGGGGAGGGGAGGGTCGCCGTCGCAGGTCGTCTGATCGTCGCCTCGCCTCGCCTCGCCTCGCCTCCGCCGTCGCAGGTCGTCCAGCCGTCCGATCGTCGCCTCGCCTCCGCCTCCGCCTCCTCCTCCTCCTCCCCCGGTGATTATGGCCCCCTCCAGTCCGGCCCACCGGCGGCTCCCCTCCCCTCCCCCTCTCTCTCTTCTTCCCCTCCCCTCCCTCCCCTCTCATTCGTTCGAACGAACGAAGAAGAAAGAAAAAAAAAAAAAATCAAAAAAACCCCCAAAACGACGTCGTTTTGGGGGGCTGCTGGGACGGCCGCCGAGAAGGGCGGCGGAGAATCCGGACTCCAAAAAAAGAGTACTAAGTCAAAACACATTTAAGCCCTTGGCTTGAATTTACATGTAATATCAAAAAGATAACAACAAAAAGATCTTTCAGCCTCTAAGCCTCCCAAGCTACGTCCTTGGAGGTGGTATATCACCTGAACCTAAAAATGATGTCCCATATAGGGTGAGCCAAAGCCCGGTAGAGATATACTAAACCAAATATGAGCAATAACTAAAACATTAGCATTCGATAAATGGTTAACACTTGTAAACCAATTTACAACACTTCCCAGTTCCATGACAAATACATCCGTGTTTCATTCCACTTTCCTTTACTTATCCAATTCAAATTCATAAACATGGCTCATTATCTAGCCAAGAATTAAATGAGACGACAACTCATATTAAAGCACTTCCATTATCCACAATTCAAATAAGGCTACAACTCATATTAAAACGTTTCAATACTTCAATTATCTATGTTATGCAAACGTGATTAAGATTTCGGGACTTTCATTGTGGACACTCCGGCCAACTTAGTTATCAATGGAGTCCATCCCCTATCTCCTCCCAAACCATGGAGTACATCCTCTATCTCCTCCCAAACAACATACATATGCAATGTATTTAAACAATTTATCATATACAATGATCAATCCAGGCACATATTCAATGTGTTAATTCAACCATCATATTCAATGACTTAACCATTTGATTAGTTTCAGCCTTCCCTAATCAACATACAGTGTCTACAACAATTAAGACTATTCTCCACCGATAGCCCAAAGCAGTTATTTCTAAACAGATAATAAATTCATCAAACAGATAAATTATAAACAATTTCCTAGGTGAGTCATTAACTAATGTAGCTACACCATTCAATCTCACAACTTCCCAATTTCATGATTTTCATCCCAATTTCACATTCTCATACTTTCCCAAATTAATTATACAAATTAATTTATCACATTAAATTAGGTTTTTCCCAATTTTTCCCAACTTTGACCCTAAGGCTCATTTTCATCAATTCCACAACAATAATTTCATTTTCCGAGGTCTCACATACGCATGGAGTTTAATAATTGAAAAATCCCCTTTTTATAAAATTTCAAAACAAACCCTAACTTTCCCAAAATCCCCAAACAACACCATCTACACAAAATACCCAACATTTATGTCAAAACTCATAGAGAGGAGTAGGTTATCCCTACCACAAATGGAGAGACCCAATGGAGAAGATGAAGGAAACCCAAGATGCTCCAAACCCAATGATTTTTGGATCAAAACGTAGCCCACACCAAGCTCCACACTTTTTATAAAGGGACTAGAGTAGACACACCCAAGAACCAAGTGTATTTCTAGAGAGAAGGTGTATGTAGAGAGAGAGAGAGAGTCAGATCTAGGGTTTGAAAGAAGAAGAAAGTGAAAAGGTGAGTAAAAACCTGCTGTTGCAAACTGATATACTCGAGGCTCGCTCGAGCGAAGGATTGGTCGCTTGAGCGACCAGACACAGATGAACCTCGCTCGAGCGCAGAAAGCCTCGCTCGAGCCAACAACACGAAGCTTCAGGCCTGCAACCCAGAAGCACGCTCGAGTGTAAGAATGCTCGCTCGAGCGAAGAAACCCAAAACATATAGCTTGCTCGCTCGAGCAAAGGAAAGCTCGCTTGAGCCAAGAAACACAACCTTCAGGTCCAAACTAGACGCAGACGCATGCTCGAGCGCAAGAATGCTTGCTCGAGCCAAGAGACACAGACTCAAAGCTCGCTCGAGCGACAGAATCCTCGCTCGAGTGAAGACACCAAAAACTGGGTAGCAACACTTCGTTTCAAAACGCACCCAACCTATTACAAACCCCAACACATCCTAAAACTCAAATACAAAGAATTAAAGGACAAAAATGCAACATATACAACAACAGACATCCACGGAATCGGGTCTGGAATACAATAACCAAAGGAGGGAAACCGGGATCGCTATACGAACCCATAATGGAGAGAGAGAGAGAGAGAGAGAGAGAGAGATGGCTTTGGCATTGAATGATGTTAGATCTTTTTTTTCAAAATTTAATATTTATAGGATGACTTTAGTGAATCATGGAAGAAGAAACAAAAAAAGGATGACCATTGTGTGGTCCGTTTGGTTGTTGTCACGTTGCATTGCATTAACATTTCATTTATTTACTACATTATTATTATTTTTTTAAACAACATTTAGTACCTAAATTCACATTGCCTCCACTGATATTAAAAAAAATATAGATTGTGTTTGGTTTAATTTTTTAAATGAGTTTTTATTTGTCTTTAATAATTTTTTATATTTAATTAATTTTTGTTAAATACAACAAAATTAGATACATCTTCTTATGTTGTGACATTTATTTATTTGTCTTGCAAAAATCAATAAAAGTACTATATATTTTGAGTTTTCAAAAATATTTTTTAAATTTTTAATTCATTTTTTTAGTAAATTTTTTTAATATTGTAATTAAGCTTTTAATTTTTTTGATCTGGCTCAAGTAGATATAAAAATTTAAAAAATAAACAAATAAATAAAAATTGGTAAAAAAAATAAAAACGTTCACTATAAAAAAATATATGAATTGAAAATTCAAAAAACTACACTGAAAACTCCAATCAATAAAAATTGAGGGCAGCTAAATGCCCCTACCTTTCTATTGTAGATCTCCTGCTTCTTTGGCCTTCCATCACAAAAATTGCTTCCCTCTTTAATTTTCTTTTGACCCCTATCATAATCTCAAATATACCCTTTGAACCTCACCCGTACACTTTCTACTTGTAACTCCTCCTTCTCTTCTCCAGTAGTCCCCTTTCCACTTCGGCGACCCTCTCTCTTCGGCCGACTAGTTTGGAAAAGTATTCTCAAAGATAAATTTATTCCTTGTGGTCTAGATTTGATCATTGAACAATGGCCAACGATGATCATTCAACAAAACTTCAACGTCAATAATTATCAGATTTGATTCAAATCTTTGACATATATATTCAGGGTAAAATTGTCTAGAAAAAAGAAAACAAAAATATTAATTTGTCTTTTATGAAGAACATGCTTCTTGTTCAGGAGGTTTAAGAAATAAAATAGTTTAGATTGTCCTTTACATAGTAACATGTTGGGCATAGAGAATTTTGGCTCAATTTCCCTAATATTGTTGACAAATACTGACTTTATTTTTTATTTTTGTCAAATTAAAGAACATGACCTTAGTGTCCTTGAGAAAAAGGTAGAGGGATTCAAGAGCTTCGTGTTGATCCAAGTAAGAGTTGGTTTCGTCATTTTTGGAATTCCAATCTTGCTTGCTCGCCTTCCACACTTTTTTTTGATCAACAACAAAGATCCCTTTATTGATGATGGAAACCTTACAAGAAGGAAGAAACATCAACATAAGAGAGAAAAAAAACAAGCCATCACATGGCATCACCAAACCAAAACCCTGTTGGTGAGGAACCAACGGAGGTAACCACTCACAGAACCATACACACAGCAAACACAGCATCAGATTAGCCTCCAGGGAGTGACAGATTAGCACACCCCTCTGTTACAGAGATAGCCACTACAGAAGCATACACACAGCAGAATTTCCAGAATTTCCACACTTGAGGTAGGGATTTTCTACACTCGCATATGGTTTTTAGCTTAGTTATTTGTTATTGTATATAGATGATGAGATTTGGTTGTGGTTTGGGACAAATCTAGGATTTGGGTGTGAAATGAAAAGAAGGGTTTTCGATGAATATGAGATAAATGGTTTTGGGTTATTTGCTATTTATTTGAGATTGAATATCTGTTTAGAAATAACTGCATTGGGCTATCGGTGGATGATAGCTATGATTGTTGTAGAAATTGCATGAGGATTAGGTGATTTAAAACTAATCCATTGTTGGTTGTCATTGCATATGTAACATCCCCAAAATATGATACCAATAAACCATTCATAAGATCTATGGACATAATGGAAATCTTATACTTTCATTTGTGAGAGTTTATATTACAAAAGATATTACATGCATTACATTTTCATAAGTGTTCATTCTGAAACTATAGCATGTAACACTAGTTAAATATAACAAAATAAACGCCATACGGGCTTATATGTTTCCAAGATATCACTTGGTTACAACAAAAGAAAGAGTCCTAACTCTATGCATATGAAGCCCTAGGCTTGAATAAACATTTGAGCATAAATATAACAAAAACAGAGCCTTCAGCCCCTGGTCCTCCCAAACTATGTCCTTGGAGGTGGCATATCACCTGTGCCTAAAAATGGTTTCCCAAGTAGGGTGAGCGAAATCCCAACAGAGATAAACTAACACAAAGTATGAGATTTAACTAAGATATAAAAGACAGATAAAAGTCCAATACTCAAGGCCAACTTACATTCTCCCATTACCATTCAATATTGATAATCACATCTTAATCCATTTTCATTCATTCATTTCAAATCAATGCATAAGTATAGTTCCTTATCATCTAAACAATCCCAAATGAGACTACAACTCATTCATTCACCATTCAATAACATACATTACTCAAACACTTCAAACTTCTTGCCATTTTATAGATTCTCGTCTGATGGAATTGGCACCCAAATATACACATATAAGGATTCAGGACTTTCACCCTGTACACTCCGGCCAACTTAATTTAAAACGGAGTCCATCCCCTATCTCCTCCCAAACAATGGAGTACATCTCCTATCTCCTCCCAAACAACGATACATATACAATGTATTTAAAAGCGTTGTCATATACAATAACTATCCAAATCACATATTCAGTGGTTTAATCAAACAATCATCTTCAATGACATAATTCAAATGACCAGTTTCAATTCACCTAGTCCTCATATAGTTTCCACAACAATCACAGATATCCTCCACCGATAGCCCAAAACAGATATACAATTATCAAACAGATAGTTTATCAAATTTTTCATAGGTGAGTGATTTATCAAATCCAACTAAAGCATTCATTCACACATCCTCCCAATTTCATATTTCCCATACCAATTCCATTATTTGTACAAAATAATTATTTAACACAAATCAGGGCAATTTTCCCCCTTTTCCAAAAATCAATCCCAAGTCCAGCTATCATTATTTTAACCCGTATAACCTCATATTCAATACCCCATATATATATATATATATATATATATTCATGGAACCCAATATAAAATCCTTCTTTTAAATTTTGGACCCAAACCCTAATTTTGCCTAAATCCTTCCAAATCTCACCATTTACACAAAATGACAAATACCTAGGTTAAAACCCATAACAAGGTGTGGAATATCCCTACCTCAAGTGTAGAAGCTCAAAGGAGATGAAGAAGAAACTCAGAAGTGTCCAAACTCGATTTTGCTCGGATCAAGAGGAAGCCCACAAGATGCGCTAACTCTTTATCAAAGGGAGTAGGGTGGAGAGACCCTTAGATCATGGAGTATTTGTAGAGAGAGAGAGAGAGAGAGTTGGATTAGGGTTTTTAGCAAAAAGAAGATCATAAAATGATATAATTTTGCTCTGTTACGAATTGATATACGCGACCTTCACTCGAGCGAAGGAGTTGTTGCTCGAGCGACCAGACACAATAAGTGACCTCGCTCGAGCACAAAAAGCATTGCTCAAGTGCAGAATGCAAAGCTTCAAAAGTTTTACAGACGCACACGCTCGCTTGAGCGCAAGAAGCCTTGCTCAGCGAAGACCTCAACCTTCCTAGAAATTCTGCGTTTGGGAGAGAAACCTGAGGACTCTTAATTCTCACTCAAGTGCAAGAAAGCTCGCTCAAGCGAAAGTCCAAATTTCACAAGACTCGCACGAGCACAAGAAGCCTTGCTCAAGCGAAGGAGCTAAAATCTGGGCAACAACAATCCTGACCGACTAACGACCAACCTGTTCCAAACACGCCCAACATATTCCAAAACTCAAATTCAAAGAGTTAAAGGAGGCAAACAAGACGTGGATGCAATATTAAACCACAAAACCCGAGTTTGGAATGTAACAAAGGTTGGGTCAAAACCGGGATCGCTTTAGAATATGACTATGTGTTAATTACATTGTATATGTATACCTGTTGAGAGGAGAAAGGGGGTGTACTCCATGTTTGGGAGGAGAAAGGGGATGTACTCGACATGAGATTACGTTTATAAGTACATTGTATATGTACGTTTGTTGAGAGGAGAAAGGAGATGAACTCTATGGAAAGCAAGTTGACCAAAGTGTCCTGAGTGAAAGTCCCGAAACCTTGGATATACGTGGGTGCCGATTCCCACGGATGAAATATCTGTAAAATGGCAGATTGAAGTGTTTATGTGTATCTTGTATAGTCAGAAAACCATTGAGTTGTAGTCTCAGTTTGGTTGTTGAAAGAAAATGAACTTAACTCATGAATTGAGTAGTATAGCTGAGTTGGGAATGAATTGAAAGATAATAGACTTAACTCATGAATTGAGTAGTATAAATAAATTAAAAATGAGCTGAATGAAAATGGATTCAGGTTTGAACTTGGTAACATATGAATATGCAGAATTGGTGGATATTTTAGTACTGGCATTGTTTATGCACATGGTACTTATACCTTTGTTAAACATCATATATTGTGTTAGATTATTTCTACTGGGCTGTGGCTCACTTTATATGGGAACATCATTTTCAAATGCAGGTGATATGCTTCCACCAAGGCAATAGAGTGGATGGACGTTTGGGAAGCAAGAGCTTCTTAATTATGTTTTGTTATCTATAAAGCCAAGGGCTTAAGATGTAATGAGCAAGACTCACTTTTGTGTAACCAAGCAATGACTTGGGAGGATGTAAGCATGTATGGCATTTAACTGTATGTTAAGCTTTTATTAACAAACTCTGATGAATGAAAGTATTGTATTTCTGTTATATCTTCCGCATAACAGTTGGATTTATTGTATTATTTTGGGGGCGTTACACAAACCAGTGCCTCTTTCTCTGTCTTCAGCGTCTCCCTCCCTCTCCCTCTTCTTATTTTTTACTCTTCTCCTTCTTCTTATTTTCTACTCCTCTCATCTCCATCTCTATCGCTTGGGATGGCAATGGGGGGTTAATAGGATGGATATTAATTCCCCATCCCTATTCCTTTATAATAATTTTTCCTTATTCCCCATTCCCCATGGGTACTAACCTCTCTATCTGCTAATGAGTTTGGATTTTCCCCAACCCAACATAACCATCTTTTTTTTCTTTTCTTTTTTTCCAAGGTTCACAACCAAAGCTAATATATATTCAATCTTATTTTATTTTATTTGGCTCAACAACAAAATCAAATACACATTAATTAATTAAAAAGTTTGTTTTAAATAATCAAATATATAATTTTGAGACAATCAAATAAGCTCACAAGAATATGAGATAAAATTGTTTTCATATATTTGTATAACAAAATCAATATGGGTTAAAGGCATTCTAATAAAAATAATGTTGTTGTAATTTGGAGATGAACCAGCCCATTTTCTCTTCCCTTCTCTTCTCTCTCCAGTCTCCAATAACCATGTATGTATAGGTATGTTCCTCTTTGTGTCCTCATTGAGTTGCTTTTCTTTTTTCCATTTGGCTGTATTGGGGGGATAATGGGCACCCAGATCATGTGCTAGACAATTAGACAGCTATTAAAGTATCTCTAACGCTAACTCAAAATTTTTTTTTAAATACTAAATTTGAATAAAAAATTAATGAAAAGTTTCATATGATACTATGTGTTCCAATGCTAATTTTTTAATTTTTATCAAACAACTGGTTGACCAGGAGGTTGTCCGACTTATGTAAATTTTCATCAAATAATCAGTTGATTGGGAGGACAATCGGCTGGTCATCCGGTATACAATGATATAGCGATCCCGATTTTACCCTGACCTCGCCACATAAATATTTTATTTTTGAGAAATTTAAGAAACCCTAACTCGTGCCAAAGGCCACGTGTCCGTCATCACCAAAGTTGCCTCGGCTTGGGAACTTGGGTACGAGAGGGGAAGGTCATGAAATGAGCACCCCCGCTCGCCCGATCAAAGATCGGCCTCTACTACCATGATAGGTTGTTTTATAAACCTCATGTGTTCTTATCCAGTTATTAGCTAACTTTACTATGTGATGCACACACAAGCAAGTATAGGCTAAGATCGCAAGAATTGGAACATTTCGACTTATGTTTGTTTTCGAAAATGGTTTGAAAGTACCACTCACAAGTGGGCTAAAGCACGGATTTGCCACCTCAGGTGGGCTTAAAACATGATTTGACATTTCGCAAAGTGGGCTTAAAACTCACAATCATCGAATCGTCCAATTCAAGCAACAAAGCCTCCACCCACAAGCATTCATGCAGTTAATCACTTAAGCAAATAGCCTCATGGCAAGCATGCTATCATGGCACCACTCACACTCATGCAAGTATGCTAAAGCGTAACACTCACAGTGTACTCCAAGCCAAAACAAAAGCTAGTTAGAAATATGCATGATCCTAACTATACAAAATGCCTAATGCAACACATGCAATATGCAATTTAATAGGCTCGGCTATCTAAGATGGCATATGAATGCAATTTGACAACATGCTTTGAAGCATGTATTCAAAGAAGTATTGAAATACGATGCAGTTTGAATGATGCGCCGAGCCTCGGTGCATGCAAGACAAATGAATGATTCAAACATGCAAGGCATAAGGTATGCTAATCAAAACGTGCCCTAAACTAACCATCGAAAGCGGTTTAAGTAAAAGGGAGAAAGAAGTGGGGTTGGGAGACATGCACGCACATACGCACGCTTATTACAACAATATGCCCTCTTGAAGGAGGGTCCGAATAAATAAGCTAAGCTACTCTAAGCTAAGCTAATTATTACAAAACGAAACTAATTAACTATGCTTAGCTAATTAATTATTGCAAATTGAATTGAATAACTAGCTGCACTAAGCTAATTAAAATATTACAAAATAGATTAAACTAATTAAATACAACACATGTATTAATTAACTACAACTAGCTAATAAAGTAATGAAGTGGCCTCACGGGCGAGAGAGATATGCATGCTCGGTTGGCTTTCTTCCGAAAATCCACCGCCTTGCCTTTGAATGCCTCTGTTTGCACTTTGCTTTTGATCTCTGAACCTTACGCCATTTAACAGACTGCCTTTGCTCTAAAACAGGAACACTTTAAACAACTTTTCAACTGGTGGCCGGTCGGCTACCATAGGTGGCTGTCGGCCACTACCATTGGCCGGTCGGCCACTATTTGTGGCTGTCGGCCACCACCATTTCCCTGGAATTCTCCTTTTTGTTGCAAGGGAGAGCAAACAGAGGCAAAACAGTGTATTCTTCAAGGAGTGTGTGTACTGCCACCCTCCTTATCATGTCTCAAGCTTAAAGGAGTATGGCACTTGGCTCTTAAGCCACCAATCAAACATTTTCATGCATGATGGCCAAAGAGTCAAGCTTGTACAAGCTTAATGAATGCGCACATAAGACTCAAAGGGTCACCACCCTATCATGCATGATCAAGGGTGATGACGACCAAGAATGTGACCCGTTTCATCACTTTGAGTATGAAATGTCCCACATTTCTTGTGTTTGGATTAACGTCTGATCCAAACACATGCAATGCAACATATGCTTATCTTGCTCAAATTTTACTTGATTCAATTTTGTTTACACACTTTACATTACCGATTAAGCCTTTAACCGATTAAATCCAATGTGAAAGTCCTCTAATGAGAGAGGGATCAACCAAAGGATGGTTTAGGACATGAGAGAGATCATGCCTTTGGCTAGGAAGAACCCTAAAAAAAGGGGTTAAAGCCATTGAGCACAAGCTCTATCTCAAGGTTAAACACAACATAAGGTTAACCAACCCTCAAAACAAATGAAAAAAATGAAGAAATGAGGGAGGCTGCAGACTTTTTTAGTGATGAAATGGCATGCAAAAGACCTTAAATCATGCAAGCAACATATGCAAGACATATTTAAAAGCTAAAAGCATTACACTAGTGAAGAACATTACACTAGAGGCATGCAATATCAAACTTGAATGACCAAACCAGCTCTGGATAGAGCTTAAACATGTCAAAATAATGGCTAAATCATGCTGGAATTGAAGTACAAAAAGCTATAAAATCATGCGCACATGTTGGCTCGCAAGCAAGACACAAAGCACAACTCTCAAAATCATTGAAAGAGTGAAGTATGTGAGAGTGTGACAGAGGTATATGCACTGAAATTATATGCTAAATGATGCTATATCATGCAATCAACACATGCACAACATGTTAGAGGCCTCAAAACACAAAGCTAATGAAGACCATTTGCACTATAGTCATGCAAGACAAAGCTCATATGATCAAAGCAGCCCAAAACAGAGCTAAAGCATGCTAAATCAGTAACAAAAACAAGCTAAGATCAAGTCACAAAAGAGTAGAAAAACATGCTCACATGCTAGGCCATCTACACATGCAAACAAGACACAAGGAGGGGAGGCCACCCCCTCCTATTTTGGACCTCAAAACACACTTTGTACCACTTAAATTCCCCTAGAATTCAGTGGTTAAAAGGCCAAAAAAAGTTACTTTAAAAGGCTTTGAAAGATGGCACAACACTTAGCGAACAAGCTACAAAAGAGGGTGGACCACCCCTAACTCCAAAAAGGCCTTAAACCGCCATTTTTAAACCTTAAAAATATAGGTTTTTGTAGTTGAAAACTAGGCCAAAAACAACATGCATAGGTGGCCAAACAACTCACTAAAATAAAGCTTAAAAGAGGTAAGTCTTTACCTTTGAAGCACAGCACTAAAATAGGTTCAATTCTGAGCCAAGACCAAGCTTAAGACTTCAAACCAAGCTTTAAGGAACCTCAGCTCCAAGGTCAAGGTGTTTGGCTAAGGGTGCTAGTGCAAATATGTAGAGAAAACTCACTTTCAAGCACTAAATAGGAAGAGAGAGAGGATTCTAGAGAGAGAGAGAGAGTGAAATTTTGCTCACAAATTTTTTGAACCCTCAAAATGGAGGAGAGACCCCCCATTATATAGAAAAACAAGCCAAAAGCTTGGCTTCATCCCTCCATACACGTGTATGGAGGATACACTCAGTGATCAACAGCTGGCACAGCTAGCACATAAAATATTTGAAAAAGGAGAAAAATGGCCGTCGGCCATCAGTAGTGGCCGACCAGCCACACATGTAGCCGACCGGCCATTAGTGTGGCCGATCGGCCACCACTGATGGCCGGTAGGCACAAGCCATGGCCAATGGACACTGGGGATGGCCGACAAGCCACCCTCTCCTCCAGATTCAAAGCAACAAGTTCTTGGTCCACTACCAAGCACAAAACAGACAAGTTGAGAGGCTCCAAGGCAAGGTGCTCAGCTGAGACCTTCAGAGACTTAGAACAAACACGAGCATGCACAATCATCGGGTGTTCAAACGATGACGTCCAAGTCTTGAGGACGGTCAAAAATGGGGTGTCTACAGTGCCCCTCTTTGACAGAACTCGGAAGTCATGAAATGACGGGAGTGAATGTTAAAGCCCGAAGACGACCCATTTTTGACAAGGTCGGAGACTTAGACAAACAAGTAATCAAAACAAAGAACGGTTGCGCCCACAAGCTGCCTACGTGTCCCTTTACAAGGAATCAAACCAGCGTAGTTCTGGGGCAAGATGCAAATGATATGCACGATGCAGAACATAACTTATGATCATGCAATGAGACTGTAACGAAACATCTAGATGCAAATGCTATGCAAAGAAATGTTACAGCAATCTTGTACATAAGCAAGTTAGCATGAACCAAACCACATTTCATGCAGAAAGGATGTAAAAAAATTATGCAATCTTAACTGCGCCTCATGCAGAAAAGGTAAAGAGAAACAACCATTGGGCGCACCCGAGGCGGCAAACAAGATTCTAACGCGTGGCGCACGCAAGGAAAGAAATGGTGCGAACCTAGGGACACATCCCAAGGTTCCGAGCCACAGAGAACAGTAATAACGAGCGAAACACATTCAACCATTATGCAATCAAAGCAAAGAGCGGTGTAAGCATTGGAACCCGTCCAGATACATTTAACCAAAGCATCCTAACGCGTCGCGCGCGAGAGGGAAAAGGGAGCGGTGCAAACACCGGAGGGTGGTATAAACATCAGAGCACGTTCCAATGTTTCTAACCAAAACAAGGTGGTATAAGCGTCGGACACACGATCCAAATGCTTTTAACCAAACGGGTGGTATAAACATCGGGTACACGACCCAATGTTTCTAACCAACGGGTTGGTATAAGCGTCGGACAGACGTCCCAAACGCTTCTAACCAAAAAGGTAGTATAAACATCAGGCACACAACCCAATGTTTCTAACCAATAGGGTGGTATAAGTGTCGGACACACATCCCAAACGCTTCTAACCAAAGGGGTGGTATAAACATTGGGCACACAACTTGTAACGCCCCCAAAATAATACATAAAACCCAACAAATTAAACATGCATTGATAAAAGAGAAAACAACCATTTCTATTCATCAGAGTAGTTCTTTCTACAGTATTACATGTTAACAACAAAAGCAAATGCCCTACGGGCTTACAGCTTTCCAAGTCAACACTTGGTTACACAAAACAAGAGTACTAACTCTATACAAAAGAAGCCCTTGGCTTGATGTACATGTAATACAAACAAACAAACAAAAAGAGTCTTCAACTCTCATCATCATCCAAGCTATGTCCTTGGAGGTGGCATGCTACCTGTACCTGAAAATAATGTCCCATATAGGGTGAGCCAACGCCCAGTAGAGATATGCTAAACACAATATGAGCGATAACTAAGACATTAGCAATTGATAAATGTTCAATTTCCACCAATCAATTCATAATCCATTTCCATTTCATGACCCCTGTGTTCGTGTTCATTTCATTTTTCCATGTCATATCAATTTTACAATTTACATCAACGGCTCAGAACCTGTCCAACCACTTGTATGAGACAGTGACTCATATTAAACGTTTCCCATTTTACAATAGATAAACATACTAGTTGTATCAACATCTCAACAGATAAGCATACAAGATGTATCCACATTTCAACAGATAAGCATATTAGCTATATCAACACTTCCAATGATAAGCATATGAGCTGTATCAATACTTCCATAGATAAGCATATGAGCTGTATCACCACATTATCTGGCAAGCATATGAGTTGTATCAGTGGAGTCCATCCCCTATCTCCACCCAAACAACATCCGGTTTAGAGGTCTATCCCCTATCTCCTTCCACACACACAACGTATATACACATTGGTCATATACACAATCAATCAATACATAACGTTAATGTATTCTATCAACTGTCATACTCTATGACACATCCAATTGATTAGTTTTAGTTTGCCTAATCAACATGCATTGTCTACAACAATCACGACTACCCTCCATCGGTAGCCCAAAGCAATTATATCTAGACAGATAATAAATGCATTAACAGATAAATTATCAATGTTTTCAAAAGTGAGCGATTAACAAATCCAACTCCACCAATCCGCCACATAATGAACCAATTTCATTATTTATAACTCAATTTCATAAATCCATAACTTTCCCAAATTAATTATACCAATTAATTTATATACAAATTAGGGCATTCTTCCCCATTTTCCAATAATGACCCAATGGTCTATATTTCATCAACCAACAACCATACCACCATTTTGAAACCCAAAATACTCATTTTAGAATCAAAATAATAAAACCCTCTTTTAACATTTTGAAACCCTAAGTCCCAAAATTACCCAACTTCAACACTTTATCAAAATAGCTAAAAATCTATGTCAAAGACCATAAGAGTGAGTAGGAATCCCTACCTCAAATTCGGAGCTCAAGGGAAGAAGATGATGGAAACAAAATGCTCCAAATCCCGAGATTCCCGGATCAAAAGATAGCCCTCGACGATCAACAACTTTTTTGTAAAGGCCAAAGGTGAGGAAACAACTCCAACTAGATCAATACCTAGAGAGAAGGCAAGGTTCTAGAGAGAGAGGCTCAACAATGGAGTTTTTGGAAAAGTAAGAGAGAGAAGAGATGTGAAAAAGTGATTTCAAAATGCCAAAACATGGAGCCTTAAACCAGTCGCCCCGCTCGAGCGTGGAAACCCCCGCTCGAGCGCCACTCACAGACTCCCGCTCGAGCGTCCAATCCTCCGCTCGAGCGGTGAATACACACTCCCAACACTTTTGTAGAACCAGGTCCCCGCTCAAGCATCCAATTCCCCGCTCGAGCGTCACACACAAACTCTCGCTCGAGCATCCAAACTCCCGCTCGAGCGGACAACCCTGCAGAGAAAAATATTGGATGGGTGATTTTCCCGCTTGAGCGCCAAAAGCTCCGCTCGAGCAGACAGGCCAAAATCTGGGCAACTACACTTGGTTCCTAAGCTCAACCAACCTGCTTCAAACTTGCCCAACACAACCCAAGACTAAAATATAAAGAGTAAAGGATGTAAACAAGATATACACAATAGCCAACTCCACGGAACCTAAGTCCAGATACAACGATTAAAGGAAGGGAAACCGGGATCGCTATACAACCCAATGTTTCTAACCAAAGGAGTGGTATAAGCGTCAGACACACGTCCCAAACGCTTCTAACCAAAAGGGTGGTATAAACACCGGGTGCACAACCGAATGCTTCTAACCAAAGGAGTGGTATAAGCGTCAGACACACGTTCCAAACACTTCTAACCGAAGGGGTGGTATAAACACCGGGCACACAACCCAATTGTTTCTAACCAAAAGAGTTGTGGTGTAAGCACCGGGCGCACCCGAATACTTTTAACCAACGAAGGAGGTCAAAGGACAGGAATGATCTCACCTGGAATTCCTCTGAATGAACCGTACATACAATATCGTCTGGTTGCACCAGTTTCAAATGAACCGTACATACAATATCGTGCATGCACAAGAAAGAAACTTTGACAAGTATAGCAAGATAGGAATGCATGTTCCATGTGAATGTGAGAAGCACATATTTGATGTGAATGTAAGGGCATGTACAATGAAATACAATGCAACATGCATATTTTATGCAAACATGAGAGTATGTATAATACAATGTAGCACAACATACGTGTTCGGTACACAATAACAATGCATATTCAATGCAACATCAATAGCATATTCAATGCAACACACCGAATAAAGAAATGTGCGTCTTAACAAGACCGTTTCAATCTCAACCTCCGATTTACCTCTTGGAGGAGCTGAAACAAATTAAAAGGATACGCCTCGTACATGCTGAGCATCACATGCTGAAAACACAGTTCGGAGCTTTCGTGGAGGCCACTTGAGCTTAAAAAATGTACTTCCCTTGCATTTCCTTGAGGGATCTAGGCACAAAACAGAAAAAAAAAATAACCAAGGAGAGCATAAGAGGCCTGCCGGCCACTCCAGGAAGCCACCGGCTACCCATAGGCCACAAATTAAACTCATCGGCCGCCAAAGGTGGCCGGTTGGCCACCGATGGCAGATTCGGGGCAAATTGGAGATTTCACCTCGGGCTTTTAAATATAGGGTTCCAAACCCTATTTCCTCACTTCCTCCTTGCCGAAAAACATTCCCCTAGTGCTCTAGACCACTTTCCCCCTTTCGATCCGCACTTCATACGCGCTTTCGGTTATCCCTCAAACATCCGATTCGCGAAACCCTCTTTGCACACTCCATTTTGAACCGATTAAAAAGGGGTTTTGGTGTCCTTTCCTCGATTTCTATCACAGGGGGTTTGTTTCCCCCGAGTTACCCATGATTTCCGTGCCCTCTTCCGAGCCTTGACCTTTTCTTCTATTTTTCCTCTCTCGGAGTTGACTTTTTGTTGACTTTTGGCATTCCCGCCCATTTCCCACATTTGCATCCATTCTCATCCTTCCTCGAGACGGCAGACAACATTCCACACGATGGAGCTCCCCTGGGGATGGAGATGGATCCCGAGTTCAAGCCACTGCCGCTCAGTATCCGACCTTTCGACCCAGCAACGTATCATCCCGAGATACACGTGCTGCCTCCCGATAGCATCCGCCAGTTCAGGTGTTTCGCGCGAGGTGCACCGGAGGACCTCCTGCTACGCGAGCCGGGGTCTCATCTATCCCATGACACCTCTGAGGTATACACCTTCTCTTTATTTTCCGCAATGTAGATCACGTTTCTTGTATAGGTCACCCTGTTTTTCACCTGTTCATCCCAAACACACTTGTGCATTGCATCTTTTACACTGTTTTGCATCTGTTCGTCCTAAACGTACCCTTGCACTGTATTTCTCACAATGCCTTGCATCAGTTTGTCCTACTTATAGGGGGATTCACATGCCTTCCGTGGATACGGGACCACCTCTGCGAGGGAGTGGTATATGGAGATTCCTGATGTAGTACGTCATATCATCAACGAGGCCGGCTTCAACACATTTTACATGAACTCCTCTTCTCGCCGGAGTGAACATCTGCTAGGAGGCTGCTGGAGAGCCTAGAAGGTACACCCTACCCTTCTGCTTTACATTTCTGCTTCGCATTTTCTGTATACTGCACACTGCACACCATCTGCTGTACATTATCTGTACACTGCACACACTTTACACTGCACTGCAAACTGCACACACTGTACGCTTTCTACACACAATCTCCTTCCTACTTGATATTATCTGTACACTGCACACACTGTACACTTCACTGCAAACCATCTGCTCTCTGCTTTATATTTTTGTGCTCATTTGATATATACTCACTATTATCCTCTCATTTTCTGTAGCTATGGGTATACGCCTTTCCAAGGCTCGCCCCAGAGCCTGAGGTAGAGATACCCCCCATGGTGCCATACTCACACAGATATGACGGGAAGTGCCAGCGAAGGCCCCGACAATCATTCTCATTCTTCCGCCGATTCTTCGATACCGTGACTGCAACGGAGGTAACTCAAACCTTACAGTCATTTCAGCTTTACTTCGTATTGCACATACAATGGCAACTAACAGTCTGTATATTCACTATTTACAGATCACCTGGCATCCGTGGGCAGTGACGCCGGACGGGGTTAGAGATGAGTTCGCCGGTGCTCGGGAGGCTTCTCGATTTCTGATCTTGCTCGAGGGCCCAGTTTGTCGAGCATGGTTTTTAGGGGAATGCTTTCTGCGATAGAGCCTTGGCTTGCCTGAGCCGGTGGTTCCTATGTCGCCCCCTTCATACATGAGGGTCACAGAGAGGTATACCACGTAGGAGATGATAGACTTCACCAGAGGTTGGGATGTCGACTTCTTCAGGCTTGAGGGCGATTACACTGCCTTTATCCAGACATACCTCATGCCACCGCTGACTGGCATTCGTGGAGGTAAGAGAGCTAGAGGTCCAGCTGCAGGAGAGAGAGCGAGTGGATCCAGGGCATCCTGGGCGCATGAGAGGAGGAGTTCCTTGACGAGACAGAGTGCGGGGTGGCCGGAGCTATCTACCACACTGACCTGCTGGGGATCCAGAGGGGAGACTTATCAGATTCCCATCAAGCCTGCACCAGCTGGTCACGAGCTTGTCGGAGTTTGAGGCCCGACCCCGATACGTTCCGTATTTTACATTTTGCACATTCAGTTCACTTCAGTTATGCTTTGTAGACCACTGATCACCTCAATACATTTGCAGGCTTCCATAGAGTACACCGGACAGGCTCTCGAGCTGGCGGCTTGTCTGATGGGGATGGTTCAAACTAGTCTAAACCTACTTAATCTGTACTAGATCCCGGTAAGTTTCCTTCAATTTGCATCTCACAAAGTTTTCTGCTGATACATTAGCATTTCAACTGCAATCTACTTCATACTAGTCTGAATGCACTATGTGGAGAAGTGGTTTGGAAATACTCTTCTGATCCTGGGGGACGCTCCCGATCCTCTGCTAGTCACTTGAAAAAGAATAAACACTCCAGTCGGGGATGTCGGAATTAGCACTTCGACGGGCAAGTAAGTCTCTACACTCAGGATTACTTTTATTCTAAGTTAAGCATCATAGTTCTCAGATACCTTTCTCTGAATGATGATCCCATATTTATAGTATTCTTTTTGGGCCTTAAGGCTAAGCCCATTCATGATCCTTTACACGTACTTATACTCGGCCTTTGCTCTACTGGCTGGAGTGCCGGTTACTTTATTCGGCTCTTTGATTGACTTAGACCAATGCCGAATAGAAACTACGTTCCGGACCGGACGGCTCTACTTGTCCCTATTGATCTAATTATATTCGGCTCCCACAGCCTTCATTTGTTCTTCATGATGGAGAGCTGTTATTGAGTCTCCCAAAAGCTTATGTACAGACGAAGGGGCTTTAGGATTTGCAGTATGGTCCATCGGTGCTTTGCCTTTCTTCTGGTCATTGACAGGAGTTTCAGTGGGAGCACGCTTCACTGTAACAATGCAAAGCAGTTAACAGAAAGCAGGACAGACATATAAGAAAATGTGAAGTACAAGTGGGTAGGTAGCTACAATAAACTTACTTGATGTCTTGAGGCTTGAAGTGGGTCATTCTGATCGTTGATTGTCAGCAAACACATCTGTTAGACAGGTCTGAAGAGGTTTGGAGAAAATTACTGCTGCTATAAGGGTCCACCAGTGTTGAAAACCCCGCATGAGGTCAGGAATAGGCTTGAAGTAGAAGTGGCTAAAGCCTTGTAGAAGTTTTTCATTCTCCATTCCAATTAGTTTGGCTTCGGAAGAAGCTTTCATGTTGATCCTTGTCCATATTTGTTCTTCAATGGTGGAGTAGAAGTAAGGGCAAGGTGTGGCTTGCGT
Organism: Camellia sinensis; assembly: GCF_004153795.1. Lineage (NCBI taxonomy): Eukaryota > Viridiplantae > Streptophyta > Magnoliopsida > Ericales > Theaceae > Camellia > Camellia sinensis. The sequence goes on from NW_021026081.1 coordinate 875,151, forward strand.
AAGTTCAAATTGTCTGGCCCATTGATTAGGGCAATAGTTTTCAACACTACAGCTAGACAATTTGTTGGAGGAGATAGAACATCCCACTAGGATATGTCTGGATGTCAGAATATAGTTCCATGTTTGAGCTCGACAAATCTTTTTGTCATCTGTTAGGTCTGACGGATCTGTGAAGAGATGTTGTACTCTAGAAGATGGGAATCGAGATGAATGAAATGGCATGAACAGTAGGGGGTCTCTGTTAGATGGTAGCTTGAAGAGTGTCGTAACACATTAAGAGAAGCTAAGTGTAGGCTTATCAACAAAGGTTAACAAACATTCCGCATAAGAGTAATGTTTGGGGATCATAGTGTTTGGTTTGGCAGGTTGTATTTCAGGAAAATACGCATACAACCATGCCTGGAAAAGCCTAAATGGCCCACCACAATTGCCAGATAATTTCTTATCAACAAAGGAAAACATGCCTTTGTAAAGTGTGGCAAACAAGTAAGGAGCAAGGGCCATGGCTTGGCCATCTTGAAGTTGCAAAGCCAGAGGGAGGTATTCTTTAGTAATCTTAAACCCAGGAACACATAAAAGGAATTGACATAACCATATGAGGTAAAAGGCAGCCCTTTCTTGGTCAGTCACAGCATTACCCGGTTTGCCTTCGTAATTTTTGGTAAAGTCAGTGTAATGCATGTCAGTTTGAAGGGTGAAAGGTACTTTAATGGGTTCTAGCAAGGCACTAACTTCCAGCCCTAGAATGGGAAGTCCAGTGAGGTGGGCGACATCAAGGACAACTGGGGATATCATTCCAAATGTTAAAAGCACAGAATTACAGGATATGGACCAGAAGCATGCAGCAACGACTATCAACCATTTATTCATATCGAATTTGAGAGTGGACAGATAGATTACCTAAGTGATGCCAAGATGTTTCCACACATCGGAGTCAAGACCTCCAATTCATTTGACCTAGCTCTGAAGTCTGGTTGCCTTCATGCTCGAAGAGGAGTTTTGCTGCTCTCCCAACCCATCCAGTTCAGTCTGGGTTGGTTGATAAGCAAGGTTTCACCACTGGCAAGTGGGTAGTATGGAGCCAATTCGTCAGGGAAGTATTGTGTGAAGGTAGGCCCTAGTGTTGCTTTCACGATAGTGCTGCTGCTTGGCATCAGAATGTAGTCAAGTTTGAATGAGTTTGTAAGGTCTCTGATACGTTTGGGAAATTAAAGTTGGTCTGCATTGGTTTCATCTTCTTCGGTGGACTGCGATTTCTTCAGTGCCATGGGTTAGGGTTTTAAGATGGGAAATTTTGAGAGGGAACAGCACAGTTCGAAAGTTTTGACAGAAGTCTTTCCGATATAACCAAATATAAAGGTTTGAGAGAGGAAGAGACCAGGTGAAGTAAGACGAAGTTGAAATCAAGTTCCGTCTTTTATAGTTTCCGTTGGGCCCAGTCGTTGGTTGGGTTGAAATTGGAAAATATATACTTAAGTGGGCCCAAAAAGGCGGGTTTGTAATCCTATATATGATTAGGATTAAAAAATGGGGGACTTATTACATGTACATCATTATAAATGTCACTAATTCACATCTTTTAGCGACAATTTTAAAAATTCGTCAGGAAAAAAATTATTTTTTTCAGCGCTTTTACGAGGGCTTATTTTCAGTAGAACTTGATGAGAATGAAGTCCAAATATTAGGACGTATTGGTAGTTTACCCTTACAATTTCTGTTTTTGGTTTGCTTAGCTCGGTGGATTGTTTCGGATGATATAAATAAGTGCATTTTTTAATTTATTACAAAAATCTTTGACAAAAAATAGAGACATAATGTCACCCAAAAAAAGATAAAAAGATAAAAACTCTACTTATATAGTGTACCCCAAACCAAATGCAAAATGCCACATTATCATGCTTTGTCCATTTATGTATAAAGTTGAACCAAAAGTCAGTTTAGATTTTAAGGCAACTTATCTACACCTCTATTGATGTTTAGCTAACTTACTGATTCCCTCAGAAATGACATCCGATTGTCCAAGGTGTATGTTCGCATAACAATTTAACCCGTACCGGTAAGTACACGTTAAAAATGATTAGCTGACATAACCAAATTATAAATTGATGAACGATATTGTTCCCCCTGAAATCCCTTTGATAAATGAACAAATTTTACAAAAGAATTACGTTAGATGGACAAAAAAAACTTAAGTTTTTCAAACCATGTTTGATTTGTTGTTTAAAAAACAATTTGAAAATTTTAAAAATAAATAAAAACTAATATCATAAAAAATATTTAAAAAATATATTTAATTTGTACAAATAATTTGTAAAGCACTCAAAAGATAAAATTAATAATTAGTTGTATTTTTTATTTGTTAACCAAATGAATTTTTAATTTAATTACGAAAAAGTAAAAATTTATTTTAAAAAATGAAACCAAACATATAAGAAGAATTTTTTTACAAGCCATTTCTTGTGTTTTCAACTTATTTAATTATTTGTTAATTTTATGAGATTTTCACCAGCTGACAGTACAACATATAAGAGTGTTGGAGACCAATTATTTTGATCGTTAAAACTGGAAATATTGTTGCAACAGACATTTAGGGACTAATTTCTATCGTCCTGATGATAGTCGCTAAAAGGTCTCCCTGAGAAGTAAAAAATCAGGCTTTTAGCGACAAGATTGTGAAAATGGCAATAATAAATAGACTTTGACAGACAAGATAAGTTGACCTCAAAATCGTTTATTTCTTCAGACAAAAAATAAACTACAAAAATTATAATAATTAATCAATAATGTTCAATTTTTGTTGCTAAAAATATAATAACGACACCATTCACAACAAAAATATTTGGTCCCCTAAATTAATTGTCCCTACATTTTGGTCTCTACAGCCTTAAGTTTTTTTTAGTGTCATATAAGTGTTTTCCCATTTCAATTTTGCATTTCATAACTTATTTGAAAATGATAATTTAGGTAAACATTAAGGGGAATCTGTAAATTAGCTAAACCTCAACGATGAATCTATAATTTAGCTCAACCTAAATGGGGTGTAGGTAATTTGCCCTTATTTGTCAAAATGACATTTTAGTTAATTTACGATATCCGTTAACAGCGTTAATTGCGATAGAGCTTCTATGTAATTTGTTAAACCTCCTTTCGTGGATTTTATTTTTGGGTACATGACGTATTACTACCAGCACCTCCTTCTTATTGTTGCTTTGGTAATAGGAAATGTCAGATCACCCGTAAACTCAGACAATTCTTCGTAAAAGCTGGTTACTATTTTACACTTGCTCCCTACTCATAATGATATTGTCTTCATGATATAACCAAATATAAAGGTTTGAGAGATGAAGAAACCAGGTGAAGTAAGACGAAGTTGAAACAAGTTCCGTCTTTTATAATTTCCGTCGGGCCCAGTCGTTGGGTGGGTTAAAATTGGAAAATATTTACTTAAGTGGGCCCAAAAAGGAAAGTTTGTCATCCTATATATGATTATGATTAAAAAATAGGGGACTTACATGTACATCCTAATAAATCACTAATTCACAACTTTTAGCGACAATTTTAAAAATTCGTCACAGAAAAACGTCACTAATTGTAAGTTTTAGCGACAATTTATAAATACCATGACAAAAATAAGTCACTAATTGATAATTTTTAGCGACATGCGTAAAAAATCGTCACAAAAAAATTATTTTTTGCGACGCTTTTACTAGGACTTATTTTCAATAGGACTTGATGGGAATAAAGTCCAAATATTAGGACCTACTGATAGTTTACCCTTACAATTTCTATTTTTGCTTTGCTCAGCTTGGTGGATTGTTTCAGATGATATAAATAAGTGCATTTTTTAATTTATTACAAAAATCTTTGACAAAAAATAGAGACATAATGTCACCCAAAAAAAGATAAAAAGATAAAAACTCTACTTATATAGTGTACCCCAAACCAAACGCAAAATGCCACATCATCATGCTTTGTCCATTTATGTATAAAGTTGAACCAAAAGTCAGTTTAGATTTTAGGGCAACTTATCTACACCTCCGTTGATGTTTAGCTAAATTACTGATTCCCTCATAAATGACATCAGATTGTCCAAGGTGTATGTTCGCATAACAATTTAACCCTTACCGGTAAGTACACGTTAAAAATGATTAGCTGACATAACCAAATTATAAATTGATGAACGATATTGTTCCCC
>NW_021026081.1:880280-913585 GCF_004153795.1 Camellia sinensis
CGAGAGGGCCAATTGTTGTAATAAGCGTGCGTGCGTGTGTGTGATGCATGTCTTCCAACCTCCATTTCTTTCTCCCTTTTACTTACCGCTTACGATGGTTAGTTGTAGGGCATATTTTGATTAGCATCCTTATGCTTCGCATGCGTGCATTCATTCATTTGTCTTTCATGCACCGGGCTCAGCGTATCATTCAAACTGCATCGTATTTCAATACCTATTTGAATACATGTTTCAATTGTTGCATTCATATGCCATCTTAGATAGCCTAGCCTATTTAGTTGCATTATTGCGTGTGTTGCATTAGGCATCTTGCATAGTTAGGATCATGCATATTTCTAACTAGCTTTTGTTTTGGCTCGGAGTACACTGTAAGTGTTACGCTTTAACATACTTGCATGAGTGTGAGTGATGCCATGTTTTGCATATTTACCATGAGGCTATGTACTTAAATGCTTAATTGCATGAATGCCTATGGGTGGAGGCTTGATTGCCTGAATTGGAACAACTCGATGATTGCGAGTTTTAAGCCCACTTTGCGAAGTGGCAAAATCATGTTTTAAAGCGCACTTGAGGGCGGCAAATCATCGCTTTAGCCCACTTGCGAGTGGCATTTTCAAACCATTTTCAAAAACAAACATGAGTCGATTTGTTCCAATTCTCGCGATTTTTGTCTATACTTGTATGCTGTGCGCATCACATAGTAAAGTTAGATTAATAACTGGATAAGAACACATGTGTTTATAAAACAACATATCATGCTTAGTAGAGGCCGATCCTTTGATCGGGCGAGCGGGGATGCTCATTTCAGGACCTTTCCCTCTCGTACCCAAGTTCCCGAGCCGAGGCAACTTTGGTAATGACGGACACGTGGCCTTTGGCACGAGTCAGGGTTTCCTAAATTTCCGAAAAATAAAATATTTAGGTGGCGACTCTGTAATTTGGTAAAGTAGTCCAGTTTTGGCATTATTTGATTCAAAATCTGATTTTCCAAAATGATTTGCCGGATTGGACTCTTTGGTGTTTATCAGTCTCACATTGCACTTTGTGAGATTAGATTCAAAACCGTGACAGGAGTCTGAACTGTAGTAAGACCAATTCGCGCCTCTCCGAAAGGGGGGCGCGTGAAGAAAGTCGAGTCTACATTTTCTGGCGACTCTGCTGGGGATTTAGAGAACTTGACTCGAAACTCATGATATGTTGTTTTATCTACATTTATGTGTTTCTTTGCATTGCATTTGCATTGGTGCGACTAAGTCACAGTGTTTTCCATCTGCTCTTCCTAAGCGGTTTGCCAGAGGCTTGCTTGGAAAAGCTTGCCATAAGGCTGACCGGTTGCGGGCTCTGCCACGATGGGAACATAAACCTTGGATCTAGATCACCGCTGTACCTTTTGATCCCCCTTTCACTTCTCGGTGTTAGGAGCGAGAGGTATATTAGGTGTTCTTGCTGAGGCATCCTTTTTGACTATTTGACCTAGTTGCATATCGGAAGCCTTAGAGACTGTTCCAAACTAGGACAGATTGCTCACCCGAATGCAGGATTGTTTGAAACCGCATGCATGCGTAGTGAAACCCTAGCTCCTGACGAAACTAGGCCAGGGAAACCCTACCCCACCATAAGGGTGTTTTGGCTCTCACTTGCTTGATATGTGCTATTAGGGTGTGTCTCTACAGGAATGTATGTGTCAGTTGCAAGTTTGGGTATCAGTCTGAGGACATCAGTGTTTGAGGGTATCAGTATTGTGGCGGAGAATTTTGGGGTAAAATTCAGTAAAGAGCACAGTCATTCAGCTATGCTCATATCTATTTTGGTGAAATCAGGTTGAGGTGTTGTCTGTTTTCTCTTTTGCAAGGTAGTCTTGGAACTATAGCTTCAGAAGGCTACAATATCCCCCGGGTACATTGGACTTGTATCGATAGACTTTGTCAGGCCGGAGATTCAGTTCAAGGGCAACCAGTGTTTCCTTCGCCAGTGGCAAGGCAAACAAAAGGGCCAGTCAGGGCTCATCGGTTCAACTGATCTGACAGTCACCAGTCATATCACCTTTGTTCAAACTCAGCAGATCCATGATGGCATAGAGTCTGGCAGAAGTTGTGGCCGTGATAGCGACATTAAACCAAGGAATCGCCAGACAGGATGAGACTAATGCCGAAGTGCAATGCCCATCTGGGGCACCTACCACACATCCAGTCTCGGGACCCTAGCCAAACTTTGACCCACTTCCACCAACTGAAGATTCGCATGGTTCAGATCCCTGAGAAGGGTTGGCTCAAGCTCGAGTTTTCAGACCCTAGGGGCATCCTAATGAGAGGCTTTATCCCCTTGATATTAATGATCTCGATCCGACCTTGGTAAAAATTGCGAACCTTAAGAAGCAATTCAAAAAGGCACAGGGCCTTAACTCCATTCCCGACATTGAGGATGGGTGCACCAAGGCTGTCATACGACTCCCAGACAGATTCAAAATGCCACATATTGACCGTTTCGACGGGTCAGGAGATCCTATGGTACATATCCGACTTTTCCTGGACATCCTGAAACCGATGGGTTTGACTAAGCCGCAGAAACTCTCTCTGTACGGAAGAACCCTGTCGGGTATAGTAGCCACTTGGTATGCCAAATTGGAGGATTCAGTGAAGCAAAATTGGGAAGAATTGGCTGAGGCCTTCGTCGATCAATATTCTTACAATACCCAAGTTGAAATGACCACCCAAGAGCTTGAAGCAACCCACCAGAATCCTGGAGAGCCTTTTGTGGAATTTGTTGCAAGGTGGAGAGCAAAGGCAGCACAGATGACAGATCGACCTTCTGAGAGGGACCAAGTGCGAATAGTGGTGCAGAATCTTGAGCATGATATGTTGCAAAACTTAATAGTGGCTCCACTATTCACTTTCAAAAGTTTGCATGAATTGGGGGTTCAGATCAAGAATGCGTTCAACACAGGGATTATTCCCAGAACAAGTGAACCGACAAGGAGGGTGATTTCCGGGAGTACCAATGCTGGTAGTAGCACCATTCCCAAACCCACTGAAATCAATACAGTCGCCACAGCTGATCCTTTTGCCAAACCAAGCCTACAAACAGCCGGCCTAACCCGAGCTCAAGGCAGAACTTTCACCCCCTTCTATATGATCCTAACAAGCACACTAAAAGTCCTGATGGAAAGAGGGTATCTCAAACCCCTTGATCCACAACCTCTGTCTGATCCACTCCCTGCCAGACATAACCCCACTAAATACTGCCTGTATTATCAGCAACGCGGTCATGGCACCGATCATTGCTACCGCCTTCGTCATGAGGTCTAGAATCTCATCGACAACCAGACGATAGCTCCACCTCCAGACCCCAATGACCAAATATCTCCTGCCTACCTCAACCTCATCCATACACTGCCATCCACCTACAACCCCAGCATATACATCACCCCGGCCCATCTACCCAAGCCTGAGGTGTTTATTCCAGAAAGCATGGACTTATGCATGATGGATGTATTTGAACCCCAATCTTCTCAAACCCGTGAGCCCACTACTTCTAAGCTGATGAAGATGATTGAAGATCTTTAGAGAACTGTGGTAGATCTGGCCTTTGGGATATTGGCTCTGTCATTAACTACATCACATGCCAGAAATTTCACGCCAAAAGGCTCCCCAATCTTGGGACGGGCTGCATTAGAAAAAGGCCAATCCCTTGGCAAAGTGGAGGTAAGTGGTAAGAACAAGGTAGGGGCAGGCATTGGTCCCTATGAACATCTTCAGTGGGCTGCTGAGGCTTTGAAGGCTGAAGGACTGAACAAACAACAAGTGCTTGCAGTTGTTGCAAAGACTGTGGATAGCACTTTTGTCGCTCAGGATGAAAGCATTTTGAACCAAGGGGCAAGCCGAAAAAAGGGATGTCGTACCAGAAACACCCCTTTCAGCTCCGATCCTACACTCGAAAGAGATCATCAAACTCAGTCAGCACCTGCCAATCCCTTTGCTGGCACATCTGGAACTACCCCTTAACCTGCAAAGTACCCACCCCGAGGCCAGAGGTTCTTCAATCCCCTCCACATGACTTTGTCCAAAGCTCTCCAAATCCTTATAGGACAAGGCCATCTCAAACCCCTTGAGCCTCGGCCTCTCCCGAATCCCCTTCCGGCTAAGCATGATGCTGCCAAGTACTGTGCCTTCCATCAACAAACCGGCCATGACACTAACATGTGTTTTCGTCTTCGCCACGAAATACGAGATTTGATTGATAACAAGGTCATTGTCGCACCAGGTCCTGCAAAGTCTATCGGCACTGGATCAATGAATGTGGGGGATAATGTAACTATGTGATCAGGGGATGAACCACCTGCGGATAGCGCTCAGTTTACTCCAGATGTGGCGAATGGCATGCACTGTTTTGAGCATTTACGAATGTTGTTTACTTTATTTTCTAACTTGGGTATTGAGTCAGTTCTGCTGTGTTGTATTGAGTCTGTCTTCTTGTATCGAGTCAGTCCTGTGGTGTTAGAGTCAGGTGATTTCGGGGGTGTTACCTTGGGCATCACTTTCTTGTTTTGTGTTTGTCTTTTACACTCTTTGTTTTGAGTCTGTTTTTGTCTTTGAGCCAGTTGTGCCAGAAGGTCTGAATGAAACATCAGAGCTTTTCACCTACTTTTCTGTGCCTCGAAATCATTGTATTGACCTAAGTTTTTCAAAACTTTTTTAACGCTGTGATGAAAACAAAGAGGGAGGAATTCCTCGGGATTTGCCAAAATTTGATCAACTGAGAGAAAGAGAGGCGTGCTAAGCCCTTAATGAATGAAATTATGTTTGTTAATGTGAGTACTAAGAAGGATCCTGGCATGATCCAGATTGGTTCTACATTGTCTTCAGCGTGAGCGACTAGTCGCTTTCTTAAAATATTTCAAAAAATATTTTGCGTGGTCCCGCGAAGACATGCATGGAATTGATTTCGAGATTGTGCAGCATAGGATCGCTCTCAGCCTTAAGACTCAACCCCTTTTGCTTTCAAACCTTGAACTTGGATTCAGAATGTTCAACGGTCAACTGCATTGTGAGGCTTGTATGGCCAGGTTTGAAGCAACCCTCGAACTAGCGGCAAGAAAGCCAGATCAAGAAGATCAAATGTTATCAAAGGAAGCTTGCAAAGCTAGATCAGAAGCATTCCTTGAACTAGGGGCAAAAATGTCAGATGTGCTCGAAGAGTGAAAGATGAGTCATTTCTCAAGCTAATGAAGACTGGCCAGAAAGCCAAATCCGAGAAACGGAGAGAAGAAAGTTTATTGCTGAAGGACAATCGAGTTCCTATCCGCAACACTAGGGGCAAATTCAGACCCGGTTGGATGGACTCCTACATCATCAGCGAACAACAGTCATTCTCCTGGATTCAGATGGCTTCGAGATCTCAAAATTGATCAACATGGACAAGTTAAACTTTTTTATCCTTGAGAGGCTCACTGGGCCAAAAACTCGGAAAGGGCGACCTAGGAAAAAGTTAGAGCAGAATGAAAAGAAGAAGAACAAAAAAAAATGAAAAGAAGAAAAGAAATGAAAAGAAAAGAAAAACAGAGCTCGCAAGGTTGAAAACCCAGAAGGACGGCCTTGGCAAAAGTTAGAGCGCAAAAAGACAGTGTCAACTCCCGAGTGAACCTCAACCCGGAACTACGTCAGGCCTGATTCCCATCTTTGGGATACGTAGGCAACTTCATCCTAAAGTTCGGCCCTAACCATTTTCAGCCTGATTGGCTCATCCATGTTGATTGGCTTATCCTTGTTCAACTCAGCTATCTTGTCCATGTACAAATTGGCTCGTCTTCGTTCAAATTCAGTTGTTCTACTCCGTTGGAAGATTCAGCTACAGGACAAATCAAATTCCGATCCGAGGTTGTGCATCTCAAGAGTAGATTCTATGTTGGTCAAGCAGTGGCCATTTGCAAAAACAAGTTTTGAGGATTTTTAATAAAGTTAACTAATTCTCTCGAAAATTATTCCATTTTTCCAGAACTGGACCATTTCTTGGACCTGAAAAAGGAAAATTTTCAGTGCTCATAGCCCGACTTACATGATTTCGAATCAGAAAATCGAACAAGCATGCTAATCTAACTTTCATGTTGGTCAAAATTGTTTTAGTAGAAAGCCAAAACAAAAAATGGTCAAAATGATAAACTAGGGGCACAGTTGAGTCAGGTTCTCTGCCTTTTCTCCATTGTCAACATACTTGCTAGAAAAGGCACCATACTTGCCCGAAAAGGCACCATATTCGCCAGAAAGGGCACAACTGAAGCTAACAGCAAAGGGCCGAAAGTTCTCACATCCTCCACGTAACATCCCAACCCATTACACGTCATCGATATTGTCCGCTTTGGGCCACGCTCGCACGAATTTGTTCTTCCCAGTGGGTCACCCATCCCAGAACTACTCCGGCCTAAGCACGCTTAACTGTGGAGTTCTATTAGGGATTTCACCACCCAGGAAAAGGCCTTGATGCTATATAAGGTTCCAGGTTTTTACTTTTATAGCCCAGGAACTCCCCCTCCATTCCCGATGTGGGACACCGGGACCTTACACTCTAAGCAGCGAGGTATCAAGCCAAGTACGAAGCACGAATTGGAAATGGAGCTGGATATTCGTTTCCCTTATCTGGGACGATCACACTCAGACTGGTGTCTGACCCGGAATGGGGATGTAGAAAACGTAATGTGTGAGACCAATCGATTGTATACCTAGCTGGTAGGACATGCAGTAACTCACCTCGATCAAGCTAAGCCAGGGGCACCGTCAACTGATGCTGGTTGCATATCTACTGCACATTCGATCGTATCACAACCCCTCTATGGAGAGCTCACTAGTTGTGAGCGGAAGAATGAGAATCTAGTAGAATACTAGGGGCAAGAGCCCACAACTTCTTGCTTATCCATCAACCACCCACGGGAGGGATCAAAAAATAAGAGAGATTGAAGAATAGAGAGATGTGCACTGAGAGAAAAAGTGAGGAAAGGGCTTTTCAGAGAAAAAGAGATTGAGTGCCAGTGATGCGAGAATCACAAATGAGAAAGGGTGGGAAACAAAACCTGGAGAAGCTGTGGGCTCTTTGTGAACCGAGAGGTCTCTCGCCTTTGTAACACATCCGAGTGTTGTGTTTGTTGTTTTTGTTTGTCTCGATTCTTGTTTTGAGTCGTTTTGAGTGTCAATAGATGTGTTTAGGTTGTTTTACCTTTGTTTTTCCTTTGTTGAGTCGTTTTGACTATGGTCAGTCGTAAGCTCAATACCCAGTCAAAAACTCATCTCTCAAATTGAAAAAAAAAAAAAGTTTTGTGCCCGGAGTGCTGTGGCATTCTTTACATTTGTACAAAACAGGATTTGTTCTTTCATAAAACTGCAGGGTTCAACCCAGGTCATTGTGAGAACAATAAAACCAGGACCTATCTGAAGCTACATAGGTTCCGGACTGCAAACCAAGAGAAAAGAGGGAAAATTTGGAGCATCTTAGTGTGTTTCAACTTCGGCAAGTCCGAGACTGCATTCCAGGTGCACCTTCTCAGGCCTCGCCATTTCTCTGAAGTATGTGTGTGCCTCTATCTCAAGCTCAAACTCAAGCCTGCTTCAAGCCAGAATGGTAATCCAAACAGCATGCAAATGTTATCCCTTTGCCAATTTGAATAGGGTGTGTCCTTTTTGAGTTAAGCACGTTGCAAAGTCCTTTGAGAGGTAAATCGGAGGCACTGAAGTACATATTTTCCCCCCTCATTGCGTAGAATGTACATTTTCATATACACTTTTGTTGCATACGTGCCGTACATCGTTTATGATTCTTGCGTAGAATATGTTTTTGTCTCTTGTATAGAATATGCTTGTTTCATGCATAGAACATGCTTTCAATTAGCATCGTGTATCTATCGCACAATAATCTATTTCAAAATTTTGTATCACTCGCACTATCTTGTGCACTTTGTGGTTGTGTGCCACTCGCACTTTCTTGTGCATCGCGCTTTCTTGCGCAACCTTTCTCCACTCGCGTGTGGCGCATTTGGACGTACTCACACTTTCTTGTGCATCGCGTTTTCTTGCACCCCCTTTCTCCACTTGCGTGTGGCGTGTTTGGACGTACTTGCACTTTCTTGTACATCACGCTTTCTTGCGCACCCTTCCTCCACTCGCATGTGGCGGGTTTGGACGTACTCACACTTTCTTGTGCATCGCGCATTCTTGCGCAACCTTTCTCCACTCGCGTGTGGCGTGTTTGGACGTACTCGTGCTTTCTTGTGCATCGCGCTTTCTGGCGCAACCTTTCTCCACTCGCGTGTGGCGGGTTTGGATGTACTCGCACTTTCTTGTGCATCGCGCTTTCTTACGCAACCTTTCTCCACTCGCGTGTGGTGCGTTTGGATGTACTCGCACTTTCTTGTGCATCGCGCTTTCTTGCGCAACCTTTCTCCACTCGCGTGTTGCGCGTTTCGACGCACTCGCATTTTCTTGTGCATCACGCTTTCTTGCGCACCCTTTCTCCACTCGCATGTGGCGCATTTAGACGTACTCGCACTTTCTTGTACATCGCGCTTTCTTGTGCAACCCTTCTCCACTCGTGTGTGGTGTGTTTGGACATACTCGCACTTTTTTTTGTGCAGTTTACACTCGCACTTTCTTGCGCATTTATTCTTTCTCCACTCGCATGAGGCACGTGTGGACGCATTTTCACTTTCTTGTGCAACTTACATTCGCGTTTTCTTGCGCACTTATCCCCTCTTTCTCCACTCGCGTGAGGCACATTTGGACGTATTCACACTGTTTTGTGCACCGTGCATATTGTACTGTTTTGTGCATTCACGCTATTTCACACTACATTGTGCACTCTCTGGTCTAGGAGACCTTAAATCCTCTGAAGGTGCAATTCCTTTGGTTTTTGTCGTGCCTAAACGACTTCCGGTGGTCTGGTATAGCCACCTGCCTGTGTTTGTGGTGAGTTTCTAGGAGATCAACTGAGACAGTGTAAACTAGAGTTTGAATGGCCGATGCCTAGAACGCAAAGGTTCGGAATTTCCAAGACTAAAGTCTGGTTTAAATACCCAGGGGTGTATCCTCCGCTTGAAATCTATATGGAAGCCCCATAGGTTAAGGTAGCGTATATGCACCTCAATTCTGGATACTGAACCAACCTAATCTGTCACCCTGTTCGAGAGTTGGGAAAGCTGCGACCATAGTCAGAGAGAAAGTTCAACCAAGGAAAGCAGGAGATCCCCAGCAGCATGAGATGAGTCATTGCCAATTACCCCTATGAGGTACCTTCACTTCCTAGCTGCATGATCGTATCTATCATATGTGTTGCATAACATCTATCGCATTGCATATAGCATTTGTCGCGTGCATCTACTGCATTGTATCGTCTGCATCCTTTCCATGTTAAGCTTAGTTTGGCATGTGCTCATACATCTCCTTCGTTGAAGCATGGTTTTGTGATAATGTGTACGCACCTATTCCACTAAGAGAATTGTGGTCTGAGGGTGTCGGCACCTTTTCTGTGTTAGACGTGGTCTGTTTTGTGTCCATACCTTTTCTAGGTAAAATGTGGTTTGGTTGTGTGCCTTATTCACTTCATCCATTGTATCCATTACATCGTTTTTTGTTTTGTTGCATTCAGCATATAGGATCACGATCATTCCTCAACAGATCATCCCTTCCTTATATAATGCCACCCAATTACTTGTATTCTTTATGCGAAACACATAGTTCTGCCTGTGCACACACCTATCCCACTAAGAGAGTTGTGGTTTGAGGGTTCCGGCACCTTTTCTATGTTAAACGTAGTTTGATTTTGCACCTCCATCCCTTTATGATATTTGTGTGGTTTTGCACTACTAGCGGTTTGATGATTTCAATAGATTGTATATCATTTTCATGATTTCATTACAATTGTGTATCATTTTGCATCCTGCCCCTGAACTACGCTAGTTTGATTCCTTGCAAAGGGATACGTAGGCAGTCTGCGGGTGCAACCATTTATTTTTGTCTTGTTTGTTTGTCCAAGTCTTCGGCCTTATCAAAAATGGGTCGTCTCTGGGCTTTGACATTCACTCACGTCATTTTATGACTTCGAGCTCTGTCAAAGAGGGACAACTATAGACCCCCCATTTTTGACCGCCCTTAAGACTTGGGCGCTACTGATTGTTTACTTGATGATGAAAGGTGTGCAATGCAAAGGTTTGATTTCTTCGGTAAGAAGAGCTTCAAATCCCAACTTCATGCCCCTTTTTGGACCAAAATGATTTTGACCAAAAGATTTTAGACCTTAAAACCCTCTCTTCCAAAATAGTTTTTGAAAGAGTTCCCACGATGTTCCGACGCTTGTATTTTCTTAAATGTTGCACTTTTCGGTAAACCGAGCAAGGACAAAGTGGAAATGAATGAAAGAGGGGTGAACTCTTTGAAAAATCTTTCAAAACACCTTATTTAGGGGTTTGGAGTTGAAGAAAAGAGGAGAGGAGAGAAGAAAACCAGTTTGGGAGAAGTTCGGCATGAATCTGGGTAGGATCGAAACTGAGCAGTCTTTACTAAAATGAGCATGACCTTTTTCACAGTTGGATTTTTTATGTCAGGCTGCCACCATTGGAAAGAAGACTTCAAGGGCTTCACTTTAGGCTCAAGAATGACCTGTAAAGGACTCCATATGAAGGAGTTTTGTCCGGTTGAAGTCGGGCCCAAAAAGCAGATTTTTCTGGCCAACCAGAGGTGGAAGTTGCTGCCCATGTATGGGATTTTCTGGCCATGTGTTGGCCATGAATGGCCTATGTCGGCCCTCTACCGTCCAAGAGTGACCCTTGCCGGCCATTGATGCAGAAAGTCAGATTTTTGCAGAAATTTATCTTCCAACTCTTCCAGCTGTCCCTTTTAGGATATTTTCGACCTGGAGCCTCATTCTTCTATATATAGAGAGTCTTCTCTATGGTTTTGAAGGTTAGAACATTTTAGGAAAAGCTTTGGGAGGCTCTATCTCTACAATCCTCTCTCCAGATTCCTCTCTCTCTAAGAGCTTTGTGCTTAGAAGCTTGCATACATCCATCTTCAACCTATCAACCCCTAACAAGAGTGGTTCATCTTTGGGCTGAGGTTTCTTGAAGCTCTCTTGGATCCTCCTTGGAGCTCCTTAAGGTGGTTTTGCTTGGTTTTGTTGCCTAAAAGTGTGCTTGGCTTCAAGAGGTATAACTATCACCCTTTAAGCTTGTTTTCATACTTGTCTTTGCCATCTTTTTGTGCTGTTTTTTGGGTGGTTTTGAACTGCAAAAAACTCTGTTTTTCAGTCCTAAAAATGGTAGTTTGAGCCTTTGTGAGTTAGGGGGCTGTCCCCCCTTTTGGCTTTTTGGCTTGTGAAGCTTTTTGTGCCATCTTTCATCACCTTTCAAACCAACTCTTTTGGCCTTTTTAACCACTGAATTCCAGGATAATTTCAGTGGCAAAAACTTGGTTTTAAGGTCCAAACTAGGAGGGCGTGGCCTCCCCTCCTTGTATCTTGTTTGTATGTATAGATGGCCTAATAGTTGAGCATGTTTTTCTACCATCTCATGGCTTGATCTCAGCATGTTTTTGTGACTTTTTTGACCTTCTTTAGCTCTATTTTTAGCTGGTTGGGTCACTTGTTGTTTGCTTTTTGTACTTGTTGTGCAATTGTGCTTAAGGGTTTAGTTTGTGCTATGTGTTAGCCTTTCATTCTAGCCTTTTTTAGCTTACTTCAAGCATGTTTTAGAACTTCTTTTAAACTGTTTTAGGATTGTTTTAAAGTGTTTATGCCTTTGGGGCCTTGTATTGTATAGCTATAGTGTAATGGCCTTCACTAGCTCATTGTTTTAAGGCTTTAAGCATGCTTTGCTTGAGATGATTGCATGCCATAACATCATTTAACATGTGATTTCAGAGCATATATCTCTGTCACACTCTCAGTTCTATCACTCTTTTATGGCTTTTGAGAGTTGTGCTTTGTGTCTTGTTTATGAGCCAATACATGAGCTTGTTTTTCTTGCTTTTCATGTTACCATTTCAGCTTGTTTTGGCCACTGTTTTGGCATGTTTGAGGTCTGTCTAGGGCTGGTTTGGCCATTTGAGTTTGATATTGCACGGTTCTAGTGTAAAGCTCTTCACTAGTTTTAATCCTTAAGTCTCCTAACATGTTATACATGAGTTGTTTGCATGTTAGAGTCTTGTGTTTCATGCCATTTCAGCACTGAAATTCTGCCACCTCCCTCATTTCTTTATTTTTCTATTCGTTTTGAGGGTTGGTTAGTCCTAAAGTTGTGTTTAAGCTTGAGATTGAGGCTTGTGCTTAAATGGCTTTAACCCTCTTTTGAGGGTTCCTCCTAGTCAAAGGCATGGTCTCCCTTGTGTCTTAAGTCATCTTTTGATTGACCTCTCTCTCATTAGAAGACTTTCACATTTAGACAAATCAATTAAAGAATGGTTTGGTAACTTAAAATGTGTAAACAGGAATTGAATCAAGTAAAACATGCCAAGATAAGCATTGTTGTTTGCATTGCATTGCGTTCAATCGGACGTTATATTGAACACAAGGTAGATTGGTCCATTTCATACTCAAAGTGATGAAAATGAGCCAATCTCCTTTGTCTCCATTGCCCTTGATCATGCATGATAGGGTGGTGGTTCTACAGTCTCGTTTTGTGCATTTATTGAATGTGTACAAGTTGGATCTTTGGCCATCATGCATTCAAAATTCTTGATTGATGGTTTTGGATCCAATAATGCAACTCCTTTGATGTTTTGAGATGATAAGGAGTGGCACATTACAGATATACCCTTGGGAGACCCTCCATTTTCCTCTGGTTTGAGCTCTGTTGCAGAATGGTGATGCAGCACACCAGTGGCCAGCAATGCCTCACTAATGGCTGGCACTGCTTCATCTTTGGCCGGCAATGCACATCCTTGGCCGGCAGGTGGCCGACAGCAAGCTCCCATGGCTGGCAAGCCACTAGTGCATTCCTCAACATTGATTTGGTAAGCTGGAGCAGGAAGTTCTTGGAGACACCCTGTAAACAGAGCCTCTCAAGAGCAAACCAGAAGGCTTTTGGGGCGAGAAACCGAATGCATGCATGCATCTTCTTCAAACAGAGCTGAGGCAACGTAGTTTGTGCTTTACTTGTTAGTTAGCATTTGATTTGTAATTTAATTAATTTTTTAATTAGTTAAAGTGTTGTAATAATTAGTAAGTAGTTTACTAGTTATTCAGTTGGTTTTTTAATAATTAGTCTAATTAGCTTAATTAGATTAGTTCAATTAGCTTAGCTTAGCTTAGATTAGCTTAGCTTATTTATTCAGACCCTTCTTCGCGAGGGCGCAATGTTGTAATAAGGGTGTGTGCGTGTGTGCATGTCTTCCAACCCCACTTATTTCTCCCTTTTACTTATCAGCTTTTGATGGTTAGATTAGGGCATATCTCGATTAGCATACCTTATGCTAGCATACCTTATGCTTGCATGCGTGCATCATTCATTTGTCTTTCATGCACTGGGCTCGGCGCATCATTCAAACTGCATCGTATTTCAATTCCTATTTGAATACGTGTTTCAATTGTTGCATTCATATGCCATCTTAGATAGCCGAGCCTATTTAGTTGCATTATTGCGTGTGTTGCATTAGGCATCCTGCATAGTTAGGATCATGCATATTTCTAACTAGTTTTTGTTTTTGCTCGGAGTACACTGTAAGTGTTACGCTTAGCATACTTGCATGAGTGTGAGTGATGCCATGTTTTGCATATTTACCATGAGGGTATGTGCTTAAATACTTAATTGCATGAATGCCTGTGGGCGGAGGCTTGATTGCCTGAATTGGAACAACTCGATGATTGCGAGTTTTAAGCCCACTTTGCGAAGTGGCAAAATCATGTTTTAAAGCCCACTTGAGGGTGGCAAATCCGCGCTTTAGCCCACTTGCGAGTGGCATTTTCAAACCATTTTCAAAAACAAACATGAGTCGATTTGTTCTAATTCTCGCAATTTTAGTATATACTTGTATGTTGTGCGCATCACATATTAAAGTTAGATTAATAACCGGATAAGAACACATGTGTTTATAAAACAACATATCATGCTTAGTAGAGGCCGATCCTTTGATCGGGCGAGCGGGGGTGCTCATTTTAAGACCTTCCCCTCTCGTACCCAAGTTCCCGAGCCGAGGCAACTTTTGTGATGACGGACACGTGGCCTTTGGCACGAGTCAGGGTTTCCTAAATTTTCCAAAAATAAAATATTTAGGTGGCGACTCTGTAATCTGGCAAAGCAGTCTAGTTTTGGAATTATTTTATTCAAAATCTGATTTTCCAAAATGATTTGCCGGATTGGACTCTTTGGTGTTTATCAGTCTCACATTGCACTTTGTGAGATTAGATCCAGAACCATGACAGGAGTCCGAACTGTAGTAAGACCAATTCGCGCCTCTCCGAAAGAGGGGCGCGCGAAGAAAGTCGAGTCTATAACTATGTCTTCTACATTCTATTCTGGTTCCGGCATCATTTCGGTCACAACCAGACTTGCCCAGAAGACGGGGTACAATACCCAGCTTCATTTCCAGTCTGAGGTTCACAGCTAGCTTGGTATTCCACTGGATGGAGAACAAGAGAACTTCTGGCCCCCGCTCCCACTTTCAATTGCACCCTTTCTGGTGAATGCATAGCTTGGCTTGGAGATGAGGCGCAAACCGGGCCCACTTTGGTATCTGAAGCTTCCACAAGCTCTGGGAGGGGGTGTAGGAACACCTGACTTAACCATGTCCCAAGTTTATTGCTTTAATCTGTACTTTCAAGTTTTCTTTTGAATGTAATAAAAAGCAACTTCAATTTGTATGAAGAGTCAGAGAACTCTGTATTGAAATCAATGAAATTGAAGGTTGCGGGTACTAAAAATTCTCCTTTTGGTCCAAAAACGGTCCAAGTTGTAAAAAGATTAATTTGAACAAAATCAACTTTTATTAAAACTTTCCAAAACCATTTTCGAAAAGGATCACAACTGGACACGCCCGGAATCTATCACTGAGAAGTACAACCCCAAATCCGATAACAGGAAAGTTGCCCCTTGTCTAAATAGCACTGCACTGTAGCTCATAACTGAACTCTTGGATACAGAAAAGACAAAGATGACCAAAACAATCACACGGACACAATTGATTTGGAAGTGTTTATGGCTGGACTTCAGAATGATGTTGCCTACGTATCCCAAAGATGGGAATCAAGCCTTACGTAGTTCAGTTCAGGTTCAGGTTCACTCGGGTTTTAACACTCTTCTTTTGCCAAGGCCGCGCTTTCTGGGTTTTCAACCTTGTGAGCTCAGTTTTTCTTATTTCAAATTTTTTGTGCTCTAACTTTTGCCTAGGTCGCACTTTCAGGTTTTCGGCCTAGCGAGCCACTCGGGGATAGTATTTCTTCAACTTGTCCATGTTGATCGGTTGGGAGAACTCGAGGCCATCTAAATCCATAAGAATGACAGCTCCACCCGACCAGATAGATTTGATGATGTAAGGACCAGTCCAATTGGGTCTGAACTTGCCCCTAGGGTCATGGATGGGAGCTCGGTTGTCTTTGAGCACCAAATCCCCTTTTTTCAGATTCATGGATTTAACTTTCTTGTTGAAAGCCCTGGCAATCCTGCGTTGATAACCTTGGATGTGGTACAGTGCTTTCAGCCTTCTTTCGTCGAACAGCATAAGTTCCTCAAACCTACTCTGCTGCCAATCTGCTTCCGCTATTTGGCACTCAGCCATCACCCGCAACGATGGAACCTCAACTTCGATCGGCAGAACAGCCTCCATCCCATAAACCAGAGAATATGGGGTTGCCTCAATAGATGTTCGAATTGATGTCCTGTAGCCCCAAAGAGCAAATGGCAGCTTATCTGGCCAGTCCTTGTAGGTTTCCACCATCTTCTGTAGAACGTGCTTGATGTTCTTGTTGGCAGCCTCAACTGCTCCGTTGGTGTGCGGCCTATATGTGGATGACTTATAAAAAGCCACGTTGTATTTCTCCAACAAGTCGATCACTTCCTTCTTAAAGTGGGAACCATTATTCGAGATGATCTCATTCGGGACCCCATACCGACAGATGATGTTATTCCTGATGAACTTGGCCACATGTGACGCTTTCAGCACTGCATAGGATTGGGCCTCAACCCACTTTGTAAAGTAGTCTATCGCCACCAGGATGTACGCATGCCCGTTCGACCTCTTCAGAGTAACTGCCCCAATAACATCAATTCCCCAGACTGAAAACGACCATGGTGAAGTCATGCTATACAGCTTCGACGGCGGGATGTTCATGCGATTTGCATGGATCTGGCATTTTTGGCATCGCCGAACAAAACCAATACAATCTTCCTCCATGGTTGACCAGTAATAACCCTGTCTGAGGATCTTCCGAGCTAGCATCACTCCGCTCATGTGCAATCCGCGCTCTCCTCTGTGGATGGCCTCCATCAGGCTCTTCGACTCTTCAACATCAACACACAGTTTATGCATTCCCAGATGGCCCCGTTTGTACAATTCACCCCCGCAGATGATGAACTGAGTAGCCATTCGCCGAATTGCCCTCTTATCTTTGGCATTTGTCCCCAGTGGATAAGCCTCCTTTTCCAAAAAGTTCCAGACGCCATGATACCAGGGGCTCTGATCTTGTACTTCATCTATCGCGGCAATCAGCTCGTATGCCGACACATACCTCTGTTCAGTAATGATTATACGCATCCAGACTCCCAAAAGGATGCCTATCATGGAAGATATAGTTGATAAAGCGTCTGCGAACCTGTTGCTCTCTCTTAACAGATGGGTGAAGGTTAACTTCTCAAACCTAGGAATTAGAATGTCCAGGGTTTGGTGATAGATTTTCATCCTTTCTTCTTTAACCTTCCAGTCTCCTTTCGCTTGAGACACAACCAGGTTCAAGTCCCCAATGACATCCAACCATTTTGCCCCTAGTTCTAGGGCAGCTTCTAAGCTAGCGATACATGCCTCATACTCTGCTTCGTTATTTGATACCTTGAACCGGAGTTTAAAAGCTAAGGGTATGTGGGAATTGTCGGGCGCTATCAGCAACACCCCTATCCCATACCCGTACTGATTAGACGCTCTGTCAAAGTACATGGTCCAAATCTCTTCTTCGGCCTACTGAATGGCCTCATCTGGGAATAGATACTCTACTACTTCATCTCCCTCCACTGGGTGATCAGTTAGGAACTTTGCTACCACTCTCCCTTTCACAAACTTGCAAGTCATGTACTTCAAATCAAATTCGGAGAGAAGAAGCAACCAACGAGCTAGTCTACCTGTAAGTGCTGGTTTCTCGAAAAGATATTTGATGGGATCTAATCTCGAAACCAGTATTACAGAGTGAGCTAACAGGTAGTGCCTCAACTTCATAATAGCCCATACCAAGGCCAAACATGCCTTCTCCAGTGGAGTGTAGCAGGTCTCATATTCCAGCATCTTCTTGCTCAGGTAATAGATAGCCTTCTCCACTTTATCTCAGATTCCTGCACAATCATGCAGCCCATTGTCGTGTCAGTTACTGACAGATACAATATCAACGGTTTCCCCAGCTCTTGCGGTGACAAGGGTGGGTTCTGCAGATACTGCTTGATCTGCTGGAGAGCAACTTGGCATCGGTCGTTCCATTGGAATTTCTTTCCTTTCTTCAAGAGACCAAATAGTGGTTCACAAGTCAAGGTTAATTTTGCAATAAACCGTCTTATGAATTGCACTTTACCCAGAAAGCGTCGCACCTCCTTTTCAGTCCTTGGTGGTGGCATTTCTAAGATGGCCTTAATCTTGGAAGGAACGACCTCAATGCCCCTTTGTGTAATCAAGAACCCCAGCATTTTCCCTGCTACGACATCAAAAGTACATTTCTGAGGATTCAGTCACAACCGATACTCTCTGATCCGCTGGAAAAATTTCTTCAAGGCGGTGTAGTGGCCTTCTCTTTCCTTGGACTTGATAATCATGTCGTCCACATACACCTCCACGGCTTTGTGGATCATGCAAGATCGTGGTTGCAGGCCGTTGATAAGTAGCCTCAGCATTCTTCAGGCCGAACGGCA
Organism: Camellia sinensis; assembly: GCF_004153795.1. Classification (NCBI taxonomy): domain Eukaryota; kingdom Viridiplantae; phylum Streptophyta; class Magnoliopsida; order Ericales; family Theaceae; genus Camellia; species Camellia sinensis. The sequence continues at coordinate 898,351 of NW_021026081.1, forward strand.
TCACCCTGTAGCAGTAGGTTCCCCATGGTGTAGTGAAGGCAGTCTGCTCCCTATCCTCGGGGGCCATCAAGATCTAGTTATACCCGAAAAATCCATCCATAAAAGGAAGCAGCGCATGCCCTGCGGTGAAGTCCACCAATTCGTCAATGTACGATAGTAGAAAGTCGTCCTTCGGACTGGCTTTGTTCAGATCCTTGAAATCCACACACACCTGAATTTCACCATCTTTCTTCGGCACCAGAACAATGTTGGCCAACCAAGTAGGATACTCAGATTCTAACAGGAACCCTATATCAATCTGCTTGGTGACCTCTTCCTTGATTTTCAGAGCCAAGTCCGGGCGAACTCCCAAAGGGATGTCTATCATAGAAGATAGAGTTGATAAAGCGTCTGCGAACCTGTTGCTCTCTCTTAACAGATGGGTGAAGGTTAACTTCTCAAACCTAGGAATTAGAACGTCCAGGGTTTGGTGATAGATTTTCATCCTTTCTTCTTTAATCATCCAGTCTCCTTTCGCTTGAGATACAACCAGGTTCAAGTCCCCAATGACATCCAACCATTTTGCCCCTAGTTCTAGGGTAGCTTCTAAGCTAGCGATACATGCCTCATACTCTGCTTCGTTATTTGATACCTTGAACCGGAGTTTAAAAGCTAAGGGTATGTGGGAATTGTCGAGCGCTATCAGCAACACCCCTATCCCATACCCGTACTGATTAGACGCTCTGTCAAAGTACATGGTCCAAATCTCTTCTTCAACCTACAGAATGGCCTCATCTGGGAACAGATACTCTACTACTTCATCTCCCTCCACTGGGTGATCAGTTAGGAACTTTGCTACCACTCTCCCTTTCACAAACTTGCAAGCGATGTACTTCAAATCAAATTCGGAGAGAAGAAGCAACCAACAAGCTAGCCTACCCGTAAGTGCTGGTTTCTCGAAAAGATATTTGATGGGATCTAGTCTCGAAACTAGTATTACAGAGTGAGGTAACAGGTAGTGCCTCAGCTTCCTAGTAGCCCATACAAAGGCCAAACAAGCCTTCTCCAGCGGAGTGTAGAGGGTCTCATATTCCAGCATCTTCTTGCTCAGGTAATAGATAGCCTTCTCCACTTTATCTCAAATTCCTGCGCAATCATGCAGCCCATTGTCGTGTCAGTTACTGACAGATACAATATCAACGGTTTCCCCAGCTCTGGCGGTGACAAGGGTGGGTTCTGCAGATACTACTTGATCTACTGGAAAGCAACTTGGCATCGGTCGTCCCATTGGAATTTCTTTCCTTTCTTCAAGAGACCAAATAGTGGTTCACAAGTCAAGGTTAATTTTGCAATAAACCGTCTTATGAATTGCACTTTACCCAGAAAGTATCGCTCCTCCTTTTCAGTCCTTGGTGGTGGCATTTCTAAGATGGCCTTAATCTTGGAAGGAACGACCTCAATGCCCCTTTGTGTAATCAAGAACCCCAGCATTTTCCCTGCTACGACATCAAAAGTACATTTCTGAGGATTCAGTCACAACCGATACTCTCTGATCCGCTGGAAAAATTTCTTCAAGGCGGTGTAGTGGCCTTCTCTTTCCTTGGACTTGATAATCATGTCGTCCACATACACCTCCACGGCTTTGTGGATCATATCATGCAAGATCGTGGTTGCAGGCCGTTGATAAGTAGCCCCAGCATTCTTCAGGCCGAACGGCATCACCCTGTAGCAGTAGGTTCCCCATGGCGTAGTGAAGGCAGTCTTCTCCCTATCCTCGGGGGCCATCAAGATCTAGTTGTACCCGAAAAACCCATCCATAAAGGAAAGCAGCACATGCCCTGCGGTGAAGTCCACCAATTTGTCAATGTACGGTAGTAGAAAGTCGTCCTTCGGACTAGCTTTGTTCAGATCCCTGAAATCCACACACACCCGAATTTTGCCTTCTTTCTTCGGCACCGGAACAATGTTGGCCAGCCAAGTAGGATACTCAGATACTAACAGGAACCCTGCATCAATCTGCTTGGTGACCTCTTCCTTGATTTTCAGAGCCCAGTCCGGGCGTATTCTCCAAAGCTTCTGATTGACGGTTCGGGCCTCAGGGTCAAGAGGGATCCGGTGCTGTACAATCTCATGATCAATTCGAGGCATGTCTTCGTAGGACCACGCGAAAACATCTTTGAAATCTTTTAATAAAGTGACTAAGCGCTCGCGCTCCTCCGAAGACAACGCGGACCCGATCTGGACTAGACGCGGATCCTTCTCAGTACCAACATTAATTGAAGTGATTTCATCAACCAAAGGTTTTACAAACCTCTCCTCCTCTTAATCAATCAAATGTTTCAAAATCAGAGGAATTTCTTCCTCGTCGTTTTTATCAGAGTTTTAAAAGTCCTGATTAATGCAATAAACGAGTGGCACAGAAAAGTACTCAAAAGAAGCAGCGATACCATTCTCATTAACAACTTCCACATCGTCCAATTCTTCGGTTACAACCGACTCAAAAGAAAATGAAAAAGACGACCTGGACAAAACAACGGCATCCGGGTTATCAACCCCAGGAATATCGGACTCTAACTCAGAAGTACTAGAATCTGATTCTGACTCCACAAACTCTGTGGAATCAGATTCTGGTTCACTACCTGACCCAGAACTGCTAGACAAAAAGCCCTCCTCATACTGCCAAACGAGGGAGGGTGCGATAGATGCATCCAGAATGCTGGAAGAAGGGCCCACAGCCGATTGATCCCCAATCATAGAAACAGAGAAATCATCCCCCGAGCACTCCGGTGTGATCTGAGGATCTGAGAGGAGACAAGCCAGCACTGCTCCTAGTTCAAGTTCTGTGCCATTGGACTCATCCTCTTTGCACTGCTCAGCCTCAGCTGGTGGGTCAGTCTGCTTGTTTGCAACTTCATTCCCTTGCAACTGTAAGTCAAAAAAGATCTCAAAGCCGGGCAAACACCGCTTTTCTAAATTCAGCCATGGCTCCGAAAAGCCACAAAACAAGAAATCTTCCTCCTCCCGGACAAAGCGGCCGTTCAGGGTTCCTTGGATAGGTCTATGCACTAACTCATAGTGCTTCCCGGCTTGTTTAGCCTTGGCTCTTCCAGCCATCTCCTTTTCCTTCCTTACCCAATCCTCTTTGGTAGGCGTGTAACCTAGACAAAAGGTATGAGGGTTGTGTTGCACTTCGGCCAATGCAGTGACGCCCTTCCAGCCACTCCTTCCCAATCCCATTCTGGGTACATGTTGAAGCTTATTCATGAGGTAAACAGATTGCGCACTGACATACAATCCCTTATCAACAGCTAGAATATCTTGTACTACCCGAGCCTCGGCCAAGGTAAACCTGGACAGGAAGACATCCTCCTCGCTGTGTGCAATTTCCAAGATCGGTGTAGTAACCTCCGACGGCGGATATATGGAAGAGTTCCCAAAAACAATTGCTACCCCCTTCCCATAGGGGTACTTCAGTATCTGGTGCAAGGTGGAAGAGACAGCCTTTACTTGGTGCAGGCACGGGCCTCCAAGGAGTAAGTTGAAGGTGGCTGGAACATGAAGAACATGAAATTCGATGTCCTGTTGGGCCGGGCCAACCTAAGTTCTGATCTGCATTGTCTCCATCACTTCTCGACTGGTATTGTCATAAGCCCGAATCACCTAGGCTGTTGCTATGAAATATGCAGGCTTTAACCTAATAGCATAAGCCGTACGCGACGGACACACATTTATTGCAGATCCCGTATCAACTAAGACAATTGGTATCCACTTCTCTTTACACTCCAAAGAAATGTATAATGGCTTGTTGTGCTCGGAGCCCTCAGGTGGTAATTCTTTATCTGTGAATGTCAAAGTTGGTGAAGCGCCACCCGGGAACACCAGTCCCACCAACTGCTCGGGGGTTATATCGATAGAGAGCTTAGCCTTGCCCATTGCTGATAGGATGACTTGTCTATGCACCTGCGAGGCCATAAGCAATCCCCAGATGGAGATGTCTGCTTGAATCTTTTTCAGCTGCTTTAGTACGCTTCCTCCTCCAACAGTTTGTCTTTCTACTTCTCAACTTCTTTGCCTTTCCCCGATGCCTCCGGTTGGTCCAGGTGTGGGGGCTTGAAGTACCTCCCACTCCGAGTCATGTGGTTGACTTTTTCGGTATACCACATATCATCCGAGAGATTCTGTGCGCAGCCCTCATCAGATGCAAATCATCGTCTTCCCACCACATTCCTTCGGCAACCAACAAACTACTGTCCGGTTTTGCTATAGTTGTTCCTGTGTTCAAAACAAACTTTGTCCCCGCAGGGGCTTTGGCTTTTCTAGCCCTATGATCAGTCTCGATCCTTTCTTGTTCGAACCGCTTCAACTCGGCCTCTTGTCCTGTATCTGCTGTACAAATGCTGCTCAATTCCCGAGCAAAATTCTTCGTATCGGTGCGCTCCGACAACTCCCCTTTGTCGTCGACCGTTCCGGCCATTGCAAACATTCCTATTTCTCACTGTCCCTATTTCGGTTGAGCCCCCTCATCAATATATGGCTCATCACTAAGCCACCCTGTATTACTCGTTGATTCATCCAGGTCAAACCAGTTGATGCGCACATCCCCTGGATCCTGTTCGTCAAAAAATTACAGATTACTGATGTCCTCCTCAAGCTCTGCTAAATCGTCAAGCCCCTAGCTTGGCCCGTCCTCCCGGACTACATTCACCTCAATCCCCATCAGCAGTTCTATCATCGGCTTGGCCTGATCAGTTGGCCCAATAAAGCGACAAGGGTTGTATGCTTCCTCAATTAAACTCGCAGAGCCCTCAGGCATGTCCTCCTCTATCACAGCCACTACCTTGAGTTCAGGTTGGGATATTAATGTGCTCATCATGCACAAGTCTGTGCTTTCTGGAATGAACAGCGCCGGCTTAGACAAGTGGGAGGGAGTCATGTAAATACTAGGGTCGTATGGGACGGCCATTGTTTGGATCAGGTTCACTTGCCTGGGTGGAGGAGGGGGTTGATTATGTGGTGGGAGGGGATTTGTTGTGACGTTTGGCTTCTCAGAAGGCGGTATCACTTTATTGTCAATGAGATCTTGAATCTCATGACGGAGTCTAAAGCAATGGTCAATATCATGCCCATGCTACTGATGAAAGGCACAATACTTGGCCGGGTTGTGTGTAGAAGGGAGGGGATTTGGCAATGGACGTGGCTCCAAGGGCTTCAGATGCCCTTTTCTAATCAGGACCCTCAAGGCCGCTGATAGAGACATGTAAAGTGGGATGAAAACCCTCTAGCCTCGGGGTGGATACTTGGGGTGGCTCCAGATGTGCCGGTAAAGGGTGTGGCTATTTTTGGTGTGGTGGCGACCATACCTACGTCAGAGGTCCTCGTAGCTGCATTTGAACAGTGTCTAAAGGCCCACTTGGGCTGCTCTTTCTCTTGGTCAATCAGATCCTGTTTCATAGCATCGTTTACCTGTACCCCTATCTCGTGAAGATCCGCAAAGGTAGGGAGGGGTAAGACAATCATCTTCTGCAGCAGCTTCGGTTGCAGATTCCACACGACCATCCTTATTTGGTCTTTCTCAACTGACCTGGTAGTCATCATGGAGGCCTTGGCCCTCTACCAAGTGACGAAGTCAGAGAAACCCTCCTTCGGTTCTTGCCTAGTTTCCTCGAGATCACAAGTTGTGACCTCGATTTGAGTATTGTAAGAATATTGGGCAATGAAGGCCTTGGCCATTTCTTCTCAGTTCCTCTTCACTGAATCCTCCAGTTTAGCATACCAGATGGCCGCAATACCCGACAGGGCCTGACCAAAAAGGAATAGCTTCTGCAGTCTAGTCAAGCCCATCGGCCGCAGAATGTTTGAAAACAGCCTCAAGTGGACCATAGGATTGCCCGAGCCGTCGAAGCGGTCTATGTGAGGCATTTTAAATTTATCCAGCAATGTCACCGCCGAATCTGTGTAGTCGTCCTCTATATCTGGGATCGAATTAACTCCCTAAGCTCGCTTGAACAGCTTCTCGAGCTCGCTTACTTTCAAAGTAGTTGGATCGACCTCAAACTCAAACGGTGTGTCGTTGGGTAAGCCGGTGCTTTGGAAGTCTGAGGTGGGACTGGCCCTGCTGGAATGTCCGTATTCTCCTGGACATTAGCTGTATCCCCAGGTATTGGAACCCTAGGTGGGGATGGGTGCAAAGCAGACGCCGCTGCTTGTTGTAGATGTTGATGTTGTTGCTATTGAAGCCTGGCAATTACCTCTGTCTGCTAGGCTACAACCTCTGCTTAAAGAGCGGTAACTTCCGCTTGGCGAGCAGCGTCCCGCTACATGGCCTCGATGGTTTGTTGTAGTTGACGCATCATTTCCTCCATACTGACCAAGGGGTGCTGACCTGTCTGACTCGGTATATACTCTGTTTCTGAGGTAGAAGTGGAAAACTGGACTTCACTGAGCACAGGTGATTGACAGACCGGTGAATTATACCGAGCTCTTCTCCATCTTGTAACCGGGGGAAGCAAAGCAAACACTGGTTGTCCTATCACAAGATCCCTAGATCGATAAAGCCTCCTTACTCTGGACCAGAGTGCTTGCGGAGTAACTGCCTCGTCAGAAGCAATGGTGAAAATACTACCTTGCGAAAAGAAAAATAAAGCAAAAAGGAAACAACAATCAGCAAACGCACAACACCTCGGCTTAGATAAAGACAGCACACAGTTGAAGTCATAAGCTGGACAATCTGTACTGAAACACTGATTTCTGCCACCAAATTTTTTGCCACAATACTGATACCCTCAAACACTGATGTCCTTAGACTGATACCCAAACTTGCAACTGCTACATACATTTCTGTAGAGACACACCCTAACAGCACATTTCAAGCAAATGAGAGCCAAAACACCCCTATGGTGGGGTAGGGTTTCCCTGTCCTAGTTTCATTAGGAACTAGGGATTCACTACGCATGCATGCGGTTTCATATAATCCTGCATTCGGGTGAGCAACCTGTCCTAGTTTGGAACAATCTCTATGGCTTTCGATATGCAACTAGGTGAATTGGTCGAAAAGGGTACCTCAGCAAGACCACCTAATATACCTCTCGCTCCTAACACCGAGAAGTGAAAGGAGGATCAAATGGTACGGCGGTAGTCCAGATCCAAGGTTTGTGTTCCCATCGTGGCAGAGCCCGTAACCGGTCAGCCTTATGGCAAGCTTTTCCAAGCGAGCCTCCGGCAAACCGTTCAGGAATAGTAGATGGCAAACATGTGACTTAGGCGCACCTATGCAAATGCAATGCAAAGAAACACATAAATGTAGATAAAACAACATATCATGAGTTTCAAGTCAAGTTCTCCAAATCACCAGTAGAGTCAACAGAAACTGTAGACTAGACTTTTTTCGCGTGCCCCCCTTTCAGAGAGGCGCGAATTGGTCTCTTACAGTTCGGGCTCCTATCACGGTTCTGAATCTAATCTCACAAAGTGCAATGTGAAACTGATAAACACCAAAGAGTCTAATCTGGCAAATCATTTTGGAAAGTCGTATTTTAAATCAAAAATGCCAAAATTGGACTGCTTTGGCAGATTACAGAGTTGCCACCTAAATATTTTATTTTTGGAAAATTTAGGACACCCTGACTCATGCCAAAGGCCACATGCCCGTCATCACCAAAGTTGCCTCGGCTCGGGAACTTGGGTACGAGAGGGGAAGGTCATGAAATGAGCACCCCCGCTTGCCCGATCAAAGATTGGCCTCTACTACCATGATATGTTGTTTTATAAACCTCATGTGTTCTTATCCGGTTATTAGCTAACTTTACTATGTGACGCACACAGAAGCAAGTATAGACTAAGATCACAAGAATTGGAACATTTTGACTCATGTTTGTTTTCAAAAATGGTTTGAAAGTGCCACTTGCAAGTGGGCTAAAGCGCAGATTTGCCACCTCAGGTGGGCTTAAAACATGATTTGCCACTTTGCAAAGTTGGCTTAAAACTCACAATCATCGAATCATCCAATTCAAGCAACAAAGCCTCCACCCATAGGCATTTATGCAGTTAATCACTTAAGCAAATATTCTCATGGCAAGCATGCTATCATGGCAACACTCACACTCATGCAAGTATGCTAAAGCATAACACTCACAGTGTACTCCAAGCCAAAACAAAAGCTAGTTAGAAATATGCATGATCCTAACTATACAAAATACCTAATGTAACACATGCAATATGCAATTTAATTGGCTCGGCAATCTAAGATGGCATATGAATGCAATTTGATAACATGCTTTGAAACACGTATTCAAAGAAATATTGAAATACGATGCAATTTGAATGATGCGCTGAGCCTCGGTGTATGCAAGACAAATGAATAATGCAAACATGCAAGGCATAAGGTATGCTAATCAAAATGGCCCTAAACTAACCATCGAAAGCGGTTTAAGTAAAAGGGAGAAAGAAGTGGGTGGTTTAAGTGAAAGGGAGAAAGAAGTGGGGTTGGAAGACATGCACACACACACGCACGCTTAATACAACAATGCGCCCTCTTGAAGGAGGGTCCGAATAAATAAGCTAAGCTACTCTAAGCTAAGCTAATTATTACAAAACAAAACTAATTAACTATGCTAAGCTAATTAATTATTACAAATTGAATTGAATAACTAGCTGCACTAAGCTAATTAAAATATTACAAAACAGATTAAACTAATTAAATACAACACATGTATTAATTAACAACAACTAGCTAATAAAGCAATGAAGTGGCCTTGCGGGCAAGAGAGATATGCATGCTCGGTTGGCTTTCTTCCGAAACTCCACCGCCTTGCCTTTGGATGCCTCTGTTTGCACTTTGCTTTGATCTCTGAAACTTACAACATTTAATAGACTGCCTTTTCTCTAAAACAGGGACACTTTGAACAACTTTTTAACTGGTGGCCGGTCGACTACCATAGGTGGCTGTCGGCCACTACCACTGGCCAGTCGGCCACTATTTATGGTTGTCGGCCACCACTGGTGGCTGGTTAGCCACCCTTTCCCTGGAATTCTTCTTTTTGCTGCAATGGAGAGCAAACAGAGGCAAAGTAGTGTATTCTTCAAGGAATGTGTGAATTGCCACCCTCCTTATCATGTCTCAAGCTCAAAGGAGTATGGCACTTGGCTCTCAAGCCGCCAATCAAACATTTTCTTGCATGATGGCCAAAGAGTCAAGCTTGTACAAGCTTAATGAATGCGCACATAAGACTCAAAGGATCACCACCCTGTCATGCTTGATCAAGGGTGATGACGACCAAAAAATATGACCCGTTTTATCACTTTGAGTATGAAACGTCCCACGTTTCTTGTGTTTGGATTAACGTCAGATCCAAACACATGCAATGCAACATATGCTTATCTTGCTCAAATTTTACTTGATTCAATTTTGTTTACACACTTTACATTACCGATTAAGCCTTTAACCGATTAAGTCCAATGTGAAAGTCCTCTAATGAGAGAGAGGTCAACCAAAGGATGGTTTAAGACATAAGAGAGATCATGCCTTTGGCTAGGAGGAACCATAAAAAAAAGGGTTAAAGCCATTGAGCACAAGCTCTATCTCTAGCTTAAACACAACATAAGGTTAACCAACCCTCAAAACAAATGAAAAAAATAAAGAAATGAGGGAGGTTACAAACTTTTTTAGTGTTGAAATGGCATGCTAAAGACCTTAAATCATGCAAGCAACACATGCAAGACATGTTTAAAAGCTAAAAGCATTACACTAGAGGCATGCAATATCAAACTTGAATGACCAAACCAGCTTTGGACAGAGCTTAAACATGCCAAAACTATGGCTAAATCATGTTGGAATTGAAGCACAAAAAGCTATAAAATCATGCGCACATGTTGGCTCGCAAGCAAGACACAAAGCACAACTCTCAAAAATAATGAAAGAGTGAAGTATGTGAGAGTGTGAGAAAGGTATATGCATTGAAATTACATGCTAAATGATGCTATATCATGCAATCAATACATGCACAACATGTTAGAGGCCTTAAAACACAAAGCTAATGAAGACCATTTGCACTATAGCCATGCAAGACAAATCTCATATGATCAAAGCAGCCCAAAACAGAGCTAAATCATGCTAAATCAGTAGCAAAAACAAGCTAAGATCAAGTCACAAAAGAGTAAAAAAACATGCTTACATGCTAGGCCATCTGTACATGCAAACAACACACAAGGAGGGGAGGCCACCTCCTCCTATTTTGGACCTCAAAACACATTTTGTACCACTGAAGTTCCCCTAGAATTCAGTGGTTAAAAGGCCAAAAAAAATTACTTTAAAATGCTTTGAAAGATGGCACAACACTCAGCAAACAATCTACAAAAGATGGTGGACCACCCCCAACTCCAAAAAGGCCTTAAACCACCCTTTTTAAACCTTAAAAATAGAGGTTTTTGTAGTTGAAAACTAGGCCAAAACTAGCATGCAAAGGTGGCCAAACAACTCACTAAAATAAAGCTTAAAAGAGGTAAGCCTTTACCATTGAAGCATAGCACTAAAACAAGTGCAATTCTGAGCCAAGACCAAGCTTAAGACCTCAAACCAAGCTTTAAGGAACCTCAGCTCCACGCTCAAGGTGTTTGGCTAAGGGTGCTAGTGCAAATATGTAGAGAAAACTCACTTTCAAGCACTAAATAGGAAGAGAGAGAGAGGATTCTAGCGAGAGAGAGTGAAATTTTGCTAAGAAATTTTTTGAACCCTCAAAATGGGGGAGAGACCCCCCATTATATAGAAAAACAAGCCAAAAGCTTGGCTTCATCCCTCCATACACGTGTATGGAGGATACACTCAGTGATTAACAGCTGGTACAGCTGGCACATAAAATATCTGAAAAATGAGAAAAATGGCCATTGGCCATCAGTAATGGCCGACCAGCCATACATGTAGCTGATCGGCCATCAGCGTGGCCGATCGGCCACCACTGATGGCCAGCAAGCACAAGCTGTGGCCGATGGACACTGGGGATGGCCGACCAGCCACCCTCTCCTCCAGATTCAAAGCAACAAGTTCTTGGTCTACCACCAAGCACAAAATAGACAAGTTGAGAGGCTCCAAGGCAAGGCGCTCAGCCGAGACCTTCAGAGACTCAGAACGAACACAAGCATGCACAATCATCGGGTGTTCAAACGATGACGTCCAAGTCTTGAGGACGGTCAAAAATGGGCTATCTACACTTAGGCGCACCAATGCAAATGCAATGCAAAGAAACATATAAGTGTAGATAAAATTTCATATCATTAGTTCGAGTCAAGTTCTCTAAATCCCTAGCAGAGTCGCCAGAACCTGTAGCTTAACTTTTACACGCCCCCTTTCGGAAGTTTGAAAGAAGCCCTACAGTTTGGACTCCCGCAATTCTGAATCTAATCTCACAAGTGCAATGTGAAATTGATAAACACCAAAAAGTCCAAATCAAAATGCCAAAAATGGACTGCTTTTCCAGATATAGAGTCGCCACCTAAATATTTTATTTTGGAAAAATTTAGGAAACCCATGACTCGTGCCAAAGGCCACGTGTCTATCATCACCAAGATTGCCTCTCGGCTCAGGAACTTAGGTACGAGGGGGGAAGGTCATGAATACATTTGAGCACCCTCACTCACCCGATCAAAGATCGGCCTTTACTAATCATGATATGATTTTTATCAACATTACATGCTCTTGTTCTGGTTTATTAAGCTAGCATTTACTGTGTGATGCGCGCATACACAAGGTATAGACTAGTTTGCCTGAATTGGAACAATTCAATTTCTTGTTTGTTGTCCGAAAAGGGTTTGATTTTGCGACTTAACAAAGTGGGCTTAAAGCTTTGCGAATTTGCCACTTGACAAAGTGGGCTTAAACGTACATTCATTTAATCATTCCAATTCAAGCGACAAGCCTTCATCCACAGGCACTCAAACAGTTTAACAAGTAAGCACTTAGCCTCATGGCAAGCATGCTAGTCATAGCAGTCACTCACACTCATGCAAGTATGCTAAAGCACTGAAAACTCACCTAGTACTCCATGCCAAAAGGAAGAAAGACGTGGGGTTGGAAGACATACACATTATTACATCACTTCGCTCTCACGAAGGAGAATCCGAATGAATTAAGCTAACTAGCTAAATAAGCTAAGCTAATTAAGCTAATTATTGCAAACCGAATAAATAGCTAAACGACTTAACTAATTATTACAACACTTGAACTAATTAACTGGTTAACTAACTAATTAAAGAATTAATGATTAGACTAAACAACTAACTACTACACCATACACATGCTAGGTTTCCACTCGAAAAGAACACCGTTTTGCTCCCAAATGCCTCTATTTGCATAGTTGAACATTTCCAGGACAACTTTGCTCTACCTTACCAACACTCTGCTGAATTTTACATCAGTGGCAAGCCGGCCAAAGATGAAAGTTGCAGGCCATGGAAAGTGGCCTGCCGGCCACTGATGCATAGGTTTATCTTGCTGCAACAGAGGACAAACAAAGCATATATAGTGTATTTCAAGGGTTTGTTTGCATAACCAACCCCTCATTTTCATGGGAAAATCAAAGCAGTAGCAAGCTTTGGTTCATAAACCATCAATAGATACAATTTCATTGGATGATGGCTTGTGAAACCAAGTGTGCAAGTTCAATAAATGCAAAACAAGACACAAGCCTCCGCCCTTTCATGAATGATGAAGGAAAGAAGTTGACCTTGAAGACTTGAAACATTTCATCACTAGCAAGTATGAAATGGTTGAAGCTTCCAAATTAACATCCGATTGAACACAATCAAACATTATGTTGGTCACTTTTAGTCCCAAGTTTTAGTTACTCATTTTAATTTACCAACCATCCTTTAACCAATTAAGTCCATTGGTGAGTCAAAGTCCTCTAAAAGAGAAGGAAGTGTCAAACAAGGGGTAGGTTAAGGCAAGAGAGATGTGTCATGCCATTGATAATGAACCCCCAAAAGAGGATTAAACCATTAAGCATGGACCCCAATCTCAAGTTTATACAATCCCAAGGTTGAAACAACCCTCAAAGCAAACAAAGAGTGAAGAAATGAGGGAGATTGCAGAGATAATGCTTGCTGAAATTAAGTGAGAAAAGCACTAAACAATGCAATCAACTCAAACAAGTGGTGTCTAAAGGCCTAAAACACCAAGCTTGTGAGGACACTTACACTAGAAGCATGCAAAACAAGACTCAAATGACTTAACCAACCCCAAAAAGAGTTAAAATAGTCTAAATCAGAGGTTAAGACATCCTGGAATTAAACTACAAATAGCTAGAAAAATAAGCTAACACATAGAGCTATCTAGGCTAGCAAAGAAGACACAAGGAGGGGAGGCTAACCCCTCCAAATTTGGACTTCAAAACATGATTTTGGCCACTGAAATAGCTCTAAAAATCAGTGTTTAAAAGCTTGGAAAAATATAGTCAAAGGATGGGAAACACAAGGGCAAAGGCCTCCAAAACAAGGTACAAAGAAGAGCTATCAACCCCTCAACCTTTAATGGCCTTAAACCCAAGCTTCAAACCAAAAAACACAAAGTTTTGATAGCCCAAAACAATGGAAAAACAATAGGAATAGAAACAAATAAAACAAAGCTACAAGCAAAGTCTTATACCTTTGAAGAGAAGAGCAACTCCAAGGAACAAAACCAAGCAAACAACACCATCTAGAGCTCAAACCAAGCTCAATAATACCTCAGCTCAAAGATGGTGAGATTTGGTTAAGGGTGTATAGGCAATGGTCAAGGATTTGTAGTCAAAAGTGTAGAGAATTTGTAAAGTGGAAAATTTTTGAGATCAAAATTTTCTAACCTTGCTATATGAGAAAGGGGGTCCCTATATATAGAAAACATAAAATTCCCTCAAGGAGATCCAGCCCTGCACGTGGGGATAGATGTATGCATCTGTGCAAACAGCTGGCACAACTGGTATAAAATATCTGCAAAATACACTGGTGGCCGGCAGCCTAAAAGTGATAGTCGGCATCAGAAGCTGCAGGCTTGAAGGACCAAGGCTTAGTCCAAAAATGAGGTAACAGGGGTGTAGGGCTTGAAAGGCCCAAAGCTATGGCATTCCGCTAAGGACTTCTAGCATTCGGCGAGCATATAAACTCATCATCTGGTGTGCATGCAATGGTGTCCAAGTCATAAAGCCGTCAAAAATGAAGTGTCTACAGTTACCCCTCTTTGACAGAACTCGGAGTCATGAAATGACGTGAGTGAATGTCAAAGCCCAAAGGCGACCCATTTTGACAAGGCTGTAAGACTTGGACAAACAAACAAAATGCATATGCAATTAGTTGAACCCAATGGTTGCTTATGTATCCCTTTGCCATGAATCAAACTAACATAGCTCAAGGCCAGAATACAAATGATACACAATGTAACAAAATAATCAAACCATAAGCTGTGCAAAACACACAAGTACCATAAAGGAATGGAGATGCAAACCAAACTACGTTTAACACAGAAAATGTGCCGGAACCCTCAAACTTCTTGCGAAATAGGCACGCACACTTGTAGAACTATGCCTTTCGCAGAAAGTGTACAAGTAATTTGGATGGTATGATATAAATAAGGAATGATATGTTGGGGAAAGATAATGATCCTACATGCTGAATGCAACAAGAAAAAGTACAATGCGATAGATGTAATGGATGAAGTGAAAAGGGGCGCTGGTCGAACTATATCTTACCTAGAAAAGGCATGGACACAAAATAAACCACGTCTAACACAGAAAAGGTGCCGGAACCCTCAGATCATAATTCTTGCAGAATAGGCTCGTACAAATGCAGAGTTATGCTTTAACGTGGGAAAAATATAAGCATATGCCAAACTAAGCTTAACATGGAATGGATGAAGGTAATAAAATGGTATGATATAATGGATGTAATGGATAATGAAGTAAATGCATGTGATAGATGCCACATGCAATACGATAGATGTAATAGATAATAAATAAGAAATGGTGCCTTAAAAAGCACCTTATAGAGGTAATTTGCAAGGTCTCACCTTATGCTACGGGGGATCTTCCTCTTCTTCTTGGTTTCAAGACTACATGAATTTGCACTTTTAGAGGATCTAAGGTCTCCTAGACCAAGTGAGTGCACAAGACAGTGATGGTGAGCTGCACAAGATAGTGTGATATAGGTGCACAGAGCAGTGTGTAGTAGGTGCACAAAATAATGCGATGCAAGTGCACAAAAAAAAAAAAAAAAAAAAAACAATGGGTGGGCCAAA
>NW_021026081.1:914359-952949 GCF_004153795.1 Camellia sinensis
GGCAGGCTTGCTTCAGTCCCTCCCTATTCCAGCATGGAAGTGAGAGCACATAACCATGGACTTTGTTGTTGGCCTACCTCGAACACCTGGAGGTATGGACTCTATTTGGGTTGTAGTTGATAGACTGACTAAGTTTGCTCATTTTCTTGCTGTAAAGACTTCTTTTAATGCATATAGACTTGCTGCTATCTACATTGATGAAATATTCGATTACATGGGGTTCCAGTGTCTATTATATCAGATAGAGATCCTAAATTTGTTTCTAGATTTTGGCATAGTCTACAGGATGCAATGGGGACAAAATTGAGGTTTAGTACAACATTTCATCCACAAACTGATGGACAAACCGATAGGACTACTCAGACCTTAGAAGATATGCTTCGTATGTGTGTTTCAGATTTTCAAGGCAACTAGGAAACATATTTTCCATTGGTTGAGTTTGCCTATAACAATAGTTGCCACGCTAACATTGGTATGGCACTATATGAGGCACTATATGGCCTGGCAGAAAGTGTAAATCACCAATTTCTTGGACAGAGGTTGGTGATAGGGCTATCTATGGAACATAATTTGTGCAAGAGACAACCGAGAAGATAAAAATCATTCAGCAAAGGCTCAAAACTGCACAGAGCTGACAGAAAAGCTATGCGGATCAACGAAGAAGAGACTTAGAGTATGAAGCGGGGGATCATGTATTTATCAAAGTAACACCGATGTAAGGGCAGACAAGGTTTGGCAGAAAGGGAAAATTGACTCCTCACTACATTAGACCATTTCATATTCTTCAAAGATTAGGCCCTGTTGCCTACTGTATCTCTTTGCCACCGGGAATGGAACAAATGCACAATGTATTTCATGTATCTATGCTTCGTGGGTACCTTAGAGATCCGTTTCACGTGATTGATCACCATCGAATTGCTTTAGACAAGAATATGATTTATGAAGAAAGACCTGTACAAATCATTGACCGACAAGTGAAGCAATTGAGGAAAAAAACTATTCCTATGGTGAAGTCGAGTGGAAAGAACATTATGGGAAAGAAGCCACTTGGGAAAAAGAGGATGAGACGCGGCAACGATACCCGCATATGTTTTCGTTTGAAGGTAACTAAAGTTTGGGGGACCAAACTTTCTAAGGGGGAGAGACTGTGATAACCCTAACCTCCGTAATATTATATTCAAATATTTTAATAAGCTTAATTGCATGATTGTGTGTTAAATTGTGTGATTAAAAGCTTAATTCTATGATTATCTATTATTGCATGCAATATTTGTTCACTTATCAACTTAGAATCAGAAATTGAAGACCCAAACGGCTTTAAAAACCAAAATTGACTAACCCAATAGACTAATTAGAATATTTAGAATTTTATGGCAACTTTAATTGAAATTTGATTCGGATCAAAATAATTAGAATAAAATAATTAAAACTAATCAAAGTTGAGTGGGATTAATTATCCTTAAGCAAGCTTAATTAACTTATGTTAATTACACCATGTATAAGCTAACTCATGTCTTGAACTATATTATATACATACATGAGTTGATGTTTGAGAGAAGAGAAGGAGAATCAACTCTAGAGGGAGATGGAGAAGAGAATTGTAAAGAATTTGTGGGAGACTTGAAGATTTGAGCTAGGATTACACTTGAACTCAATTCTAGGTATGGTAATCACACTCAATTCTTGTAGATAATCCATGTAGGAATTGAATTCACCACGTTTTGAGATCATTTGCATGAATTTAGAAAGTATAAGCTAGGATCATCTTGATTATGGAGGAGTTGAGCATGATTATGTACATGCATGCATGAATCATCATTTTGAGTTTGAATTTCATGAAATCTTCCACATGCATAAATCTATACTTGATATTTTTGAAGGTATTCCATAGTTCTAACATTTATCATCTCATGCATGGGAGTTTTGAAAAGAAAATAGTGCATTTCATGTCATGCATGGTTTCAACCTCTTGATTTAAGCTTAATTTTGGAATTTGGTTCATGATTTTGAGAAATTGGTTTCAAATTGAGAGTGTTTTCATGTCACACAATGTTTTTCCATGTTTTTATACCAAACTTGCAAGCTTTGAACCTTTTGAATCATGTTTTGAGCTTCAAACATAAATCTGGAAAATCCAAAATTCGACCAGTTCGCTCGAGCGAAGGAAGTGGCGCTCGAACATAAAAGTTAAGCTCCCATAAGTTTTACAAAGAATTGCACGGTGGATCTAGCGGCAAAACTTGCGCTTGAGTGAACCTTGTTTTGCATTACTCATGGCTCGAGCGACAAAAAGTTGGCTAGAGCCTAAAAGGCAAGCAACCAGTACTTTTACAGAGTTTTGTAGGCCACTTGAGCGAAGACCTCGTTTTCAGCAAATTTTGACTAACCCTTTTAAGTGCATACCTGCATCCTCATATCATTTCAAGTACCCTTAGGCACCAATTGGACTCATATAATCATGGAATGAGTTAGAAACACATAAGAAAAGTTGAATTAAAGTGAAATGGTTATCGAATGGTGCTTCAATTGTGTATTTGTTATGTGTTTTATATAGGTGGACATCCGAAACCTAGCATCGATAAAACCCACTGTGAGTAGTAACTTTATAACGATATGTTCAAGTGATATTTACTTTCGAAACTGTTTTTATTCTTGAAATTGATACATGAATGATTGAATAATTTATTGAAACGTTATGATGATTGATGGAATGGTTTATTGAAATGCTATTTTCCTTAATGAATGGAGTTCCATTTGAAATTGTAATCGTAGTATCCTTTAGTGAGGGCCTTGCTTGGGGGATATAATACCATGGCCCATATGTTTAATAAACCCTTGCTTGAGGGAAATTAATACCATGGCCCATTATTTAATAGGCCCTTACCTGGGGAAAACAATACCATGGCCCATTGGCCCTCGCCCAGGAAAAACAATACCGTGGCCCATTGGATCAATTGAAATATAGAAATCTCTGATGTTAAACCCACATGGTCACATATTGATTGACCCATTGTGGTCCCATTGTCATTAAAGCATTGTTACTCTACTAGATGTGCCACGTATGTTGAATGAAATGGCTATTGATATCGAGGTTTGAATAGAATTAGAACTAATAGTTGAAATGTTATTGAACTTCATTCATATAACCTCTTTATTCTGTTATTATTCACCAGGCCCTAGCTCACTATTTATATGTATGTGTAGGTGAGCAATTTGAGCATCAAGGATAAAAAATGCCTTGAGGTCTACCCCTTTTGTTAGCCTTTTGTAGAGGTTCCAAAAAGGAGCCAGCTTGGGCTTGTATGGAGCCAAGCAAAGTCTAAACCTCTTTTGTTATGAACTCTTGTTTTGAACTTTTCGTTTTGGTTTTTGTATAGGGGTTTCTGTTTAATTATAAATTGTGGAGTTTTGTTGGATGGATTGGATGTTTTAAACTTTTGTTATGTATGCACTTTATGAATGGTTGCATAGCTTTAATGTGAAGCCTTTTCATATAAGCATGGCTCAATGGATTATCTTCAAGTCTTATATTGCTTCCACTAGGCCCCGCAAATTAATCTAAAGACGTTTTGTTAACAGAGGCCATAGGTAATCCAAGATTACTAGCCGGTCATGACGCTAAACCTATAGAGGTGGATTTGGGTCGTGACAACAAGTGTTATGCCATGAACCTACATCCTTTGTTTATACTTAGGAACCCTCAAATCTTGTCCTAGAGAATGGAAAGTAAAGAAGCAAAGAGAAGTCTGAAAAAGAAATGAGAATTGAATTAAATCCATCTTTGAGTTGTTTTGATCTGAAATCAATGGATACAAATATGTTTCCATTGATTTTTGCATCATGTTTTTTCATATTAGGATGTCATATATCATGTTTTGGAATTTAAAAGTGAGAAAAATGAGTTGGGAAGCCCAAAATCAGCCAAGAACTCAAACCTACCCAAATTTCTACACGTGCGGCTCAAAGCACCACCTATGTGGCCAGCATTTCGTACATGTGGAATTGATCCCCGCACGTGTGGCAACCCTTCCCAGAAATCATTTTTTGGATTGAAATAACCACATGTGCTTCTTGCACGTACGGTCAGGGTCCCACGCATGCGGCCCAAGACTCCGCATGTACGGAATTCGAGGCATCTACAAGTTTTGTTTTATTTTCAATTTCTTCGACCCTCGGGCACCCGTATGCATGTTTTGAACCTAATCAAAAGTTGAGCACGACTAGAAACTGACTTAAATCACGTCTAATTAAGAAAGAAAGAGCTAAGTTAAAATAGTTTAATTATTGAACCTTTGTTTTTATCGATACTCTTTTCTTTTCTTTTTTTGTAGGTCGAGGCCATTATAGTGTAAAGCCGAGCACGAGCCATTTGTGAGTAATATTATTGTAATGTTATGTTCATAAATCAGTTTTGAAAACTTGATGATGTGCTATGGATTATGAAATCTTTATTTTAATTCTGAATGAACGAATATCTTGTATTTTGTTTACAACAATGATTCATCCCCCATTTTTCTCCCATCCCCTTTGACCCCCTCTCTCTCTCATTGGTTACATTTTCTTTCTCTTTTTCTTTTTTTTCCTGCTCCTCCAATCACCACCCGCCACGTGGCAAAGGGGGGTGAGGGGGTGACCCGTCCCAAGCATTATTCTTTTGTTTAAAATCCATCAATGGCATCCTTAGATAGTCCCAGCCATTGAGGCAATAGTCTAAAAGTACCATGGTTATGTTTGAGCTCCACAGAGTGGATTGTTTAATTGTACCCGAGTCGATAATTCCATTAAGAAGCTCTAATCGATGTACCATCACTACAAGAAAATACACCTTTGGTGACTAATTTTTTAGTCGCCAAAAGTATTGATTTTTGTCGCCGAAATACTTTGCCGACCAAAAATTTTGGTCGCTAGCTTTGTCGGGGATACATAGTCGCCGAAGGTATTAGCGACTAAAAAACATTTAGTCGCCAAAAGTACTAAAAAATACCAACTAATATTTTAGTAGGCAAAAGTAACAGGTATTAGCGACGAAAAGAGCCTTAGTCGCTGATGGCTGACATTAGCGACTAACATATTAGTCGCCCAAAGGATGTAGTAATCCGTTTAACTCACATCTTTAGCTACTAAATCTTTTGTCGCAAAAACTAAAAATATCTACAGCGACGAAATTAGTAGTCGCCAATGGTGCTATTTCAGCTACTAAATGTTTAGTCGCGGAAAGGTTCATTCTTGTTTAGCTACTACACAGGTTAGTCACCTATGATTTTTTTATTATGTTTTGGCGACTAAAAATTTAGTCGCCAAAAGTGTTTTGAGTTGTAGCTACTAAACAGTTAGTTGCCATAACTGTTTTTTATTCGTTTTTGGCTACTAAATATTTAGTCGCCAAAAGTGTTTTGAGTTGTAGCTACTAAACAGTTAGTTGCCATAACTGTTTTTTATTCGTTTTTGGCTACTAAATATTTAGTCGCCAAAAGTGTTTTGAGTTTTAGCTACTAAATAGTTAGTCACCATAACTGTTTTTGTAACGACCCCAAAATCCGTATTAGAGATTACCTTTATGGCCTTATGGGTTAATGCATTTTAATTTAATGATATCTGTTCAAATTGAGGAATTATCTGTTGAGCCACGGCTTTAAAATTGAAATTACCGACCTTTACGGGTTCAGAAATCACAATTGAGTATTTGGGTGTGTTATTGGAAATTTTTAGAACTATTTGGGAAAATTAATTGGAAATCTAATTTGTCTGATTCGTTAATGCACGTTTGGGTGGTTAACTTGGTACTGCAAAGTGAAGGCCTTAGAGGCTTCGGAAACCAGAACATGGGACATATTTATGATTAGCACAATTTTTAGAGTCATCTGGGAAGTTTAATTGGAATTTGATTTAATGCGATTTGTAAGGCCGTGTTTGGCTCTCCCTATTGTGTTTAACTTATATGTGTGTATGTTTAATGTATATGTATATGAGAGGCATGAGTTGAACTCATCTCTTGGAACCTAAAAATATCTAAAGGAGAGAGAGGGGAAACCGTGAGAAGGAGAGAGAGAAGAGAGACAAGCTCCTCAATATCCATGGTGGTTCTGAAGATGCTTGAAGGGAATTGAAGAAAGAAAAAGAAGATCACCCATGGGAACTTGGGGGAAATTGAAGAAAGCTAAGAGAAAAGACAAAGATTGAACTAAGGTATGATCATCTATCTTGAATCCTTATGTTTTAAGCATCAATTACATGAAATCAAGGATCGATATGGAAGATGTGAACTTTGAACCCCAACTATGGCTATTTTATGCCCTTGTGTTCTTGTGCTTGGGAATTGAGTAATATGTTGAGGTTATGATGTTTGATGAAGATTAATAATGTGAAATTTATCATGTATTAAAGGGTTTTGGGCTTTGATTTACATGAAATTGAGGTTTGATTTTGAAAATGAGAGGTTCCAATTACACAGCCATTTTCGGACTGCAAACTGCCCAGAGCCGCACGTGCGGCTCCGTTTCCCGCACGTGCGGGAGACAGCTCTGTTCAGCCAACTTTGACTACGCATATCTTTTGCCTCCGGACTCCGTTTTGAGTGATTCTTGAGCCTAAAATCAAGCGCCAGAAGTATAGTTTCCAATGGTGGTGGTCTCACTCCCAAATTCTAAATACAGAAATAGTTATGCCCAAATTAGTGACGACTGTTCACTTTCTGTCAACCAGTTTTGTACCATTTCTTCACCTAAACCATTTCCCATCGATTTCTCCTATTTTCGGAGACATGGATTATAACTTATTAAGGAATAATGAGCTTGGTACCACCATGGCTAATTGATTGAATGATCCAAAAGAATAAGTAAAGGATCGATTATAATCTCATATTAGGTGTTGTGCACTGTACTTGTAGGTTGAGACGAGGACATCGTCCCATTACTACCGGGAGCCGATCACTATGAGTAATAGTAGTGTAACAATATGTTTCACTTACTTCCTGTGATTATGATTTATGTATTGTTATTTGTGAATGGTCTATTCCATTTATATTGTGCTTTGATTCAATTAATGGATATGCTTGAATAATGGCATTGATATGGACCTAAGGTCATTCTGTCCCTAGTAATAGACGTGGACCCGAGGCCATTTTTGTAATAACCCAACCCTCGTACATGTTTTCAGATATATTTTCGGTCCTTGTTTTTTGCTTTTAAATGTTTACTGTAAAATCCCGTGAGAAATTAAGGTTAAGTAAGTGAAATCCATGTTTAAGGATGTCTATCTGTTTACCAAGCAAAGTGTCTGTTACATCTAGAATGGTTGAATCAGAAATTGGAAGCCTTAACGGCTTAATTATCTGAAATTAATTATATATCTGCGATTAGCATAATTTTTAAGTAATATTAAGCATGTTTACGAAATTTCAATTTCGGAATGATTAAATGATTGGATTTTTTCCTATTCACCTATTAGATATATCTTATATCTCATGTCTTCATGTTCTTTAAAAACACTTGACTTGGGAGGGGGATTTTTGTGGCTATCTCCTGGAGAGGAAAAACAAAAGAAGAGAAGAAGGAAAAAGGGGGAAGGTTCAACAAGGAAGGGAATTGGGGATTAAATTAGGAGGATCTTTGAAATTTTTGAAGCTCAAGGTATGTTAAATTTATTTTACATGAGAATTCTCTTTTCAATTGTGGAGAAGGGTTTGTTAGTTTCATATGTATATTATTAGAGTTGCAATGGAGAATTGTGTTATGTTATGTTCATGTTATAGTGAAGTTGGGTTAATGTATGCCATTGATGGAACCTTGTTTTGCATGTAAAATGAGTGGGTGTTGTTGAAATTTGGTGTTGAAAACGGATTGCCCAAAACAGGGGTCACCACCGCACGTGCGGAGGTCATGGCCGCACGTGCAGACAAAGAAGAAAAAACGGATTTTACATACTGCTTTGGACAGCTCGAGCGGAGGGGGAGGACCGCACCTGCGGTACATGTCCGCACGAGTGGAGGGTCCGGCCACACGTGCGGCCCAGGTCCGAAAAACTTATCGCTCAGTTTTGCGTGCTTGACTCTCTGGTATTTTTAGAATATTTTTCCGATGATCTTAAGATGGTTGCAAATTCATGCAAAGTGTAAAGACTCAGGAAATGATTTAAGAAAGAAAAGGGAACTAATGTGCAAGTTTTGAATGTGTGCAGGACACACTCCGGGAGGAAGTAACACGTCATCTCAACACTGTGAGTAGTAGTACGCTTTACTTACAGCTAACGAATGCCATAGCATTCTATTGTACATGTTGATTATGCACTTATGCGAATGATTAAAGGAATGTAACTATATGATGATAAGAATGTGAACTCTTTACCTATTCTCATATGTTTCAAGGGCTTTTACGCCATATGTTTCAAGGGCTTTAATGCCACATGTTTCAAGGGCTTTTACGCCATATGTTTCAAGGGCTTTTATGCCATATGTTTCAAGGGCCTTGTGCCACCATGTTTCAAGGGCTTATAGCCACCGTGTTTCAAGGGCTTCATGCCATATGTTCAAGGGCTTATAGCCACCATGTTTATGTTGCAAGATTGGGCCTAAGGCCGTCATGTACTTAGCACAGAATTAGACTAACTATGTGAACTCTGCATCTTTATATTCATTGATATGTACTGTGTTTCAAGTTAAGCATCGTTTTATTTATGTATTACTATTCACTGAGCCCGGCTCACTCTCTGTTATGTCTATTTCTGTAGGTCACCAATCAGGTTGTCAGTCCTAGCCACGACACTCGCTTTCTTCTGTCAACCTTCGTGTGTCCAGGCACTATACAAGGCCATTTATTTTGTTAAGTTGTTCAGATGTTGACTTGCTTTTTGAGTGTCCATTTATGGTTGATGTATATAACTGTCATGTTTTGTATACGCCCAATCATAGGGCTGCGACTGTAAATGTGTATGTATATAACCGATGCTCAGGGATATAGTTTGGGACTTTATCTATTCACTATGATGCATGTGATGTATGAGATCCTGGCATGTAGAAG
Source organism: Camellia sinensis (assembly GCF_004153795.1). Classification (NCBI taxonomy): domain Eukaryota; kingdom Viridiplantae; phylum Streptophyta; class Magnoliopsida; order Ericales; family Theaceae; genus Camellia; species Camellia sinensis. The sequence continues at coordinate 923,374 of NW_021026081.1, forward strand.
TAGCTCAATGGAGTTTATTTGTATCATTATTTTCATATTTCGTGCTTTCGATAAGGCCCCGTAAGTTATGTTACCAGGTTACATGTCCGTTTCTGAATAGGTCATGCCCAAACTTTTAGGGGCGGGTTTGGGGCGTGACAGTTATGATGTGAATTGTTCTGTTCCTATTAATGCAGTGATACATTTGCCTTCTGTTAATAGTTATCATTAATGTTCTGTTATCCCCAAGACAACTATGTCGACTTGTAATAAACCATGGGAAAATCTTTGTACACTATTGAGGAATAGTACCGTAGCAGTACGTTTTGCTTACTGTTAATAGTTAATACTGACGTTCTGTTATCTGCAAGTTAACTATTTGAATTCATGATGAACAAATGGAACATATGTGTATTATGGAACGATGATATCTTTGTGTATCTGGAATCGTTCTGTTTTGTTAATAATGGGCCCGAGGCCAATCTGTTGATATCTGGGCCTGAGGCCGCTCTGCATAATATGTTGGGCCTAAGGTCGTTCTGTATTATCTGTGGGCTTAAAGCCAATCTGTATCATGTCTGGGCTTAAAGTCGTTCTGTATTATATTTGGGCTTACAACCGATCTGTATTATATCTGGGCTTACAGCCGTTCTGTATTATATCTGGGCTTATAGCCGATCTGTATCATATCTGGGCTTACAGCCGCTCTGTATTATATATAGGCCTGAGGCCGTTCTGTGTTGCATGTGGGTCTGAGGCTGTTTTAAAATATGATTATGTATAAGATCTGTGTACAGTTTGATATGCATATTTACATTCTCTAAGTCTATGCTCAATTAATTAACCTCCATACATTGCTATTATTCACTAAGCGTTGCTCACTCCGTTTTTATGAATATTTCTGTAGGTGAGCCGTCGGAGATTGACACTAGAGTTGTACTAAGGTTCGCCTGTCTACCAAGTCACCTGGGGTATGTCTCCGTGTGGGGGGCCTTAATTTGTGTTGGGAGTCATATAAATTATTAAGTCTTATGTAAGAGTGTGTGAGGTCTATATGAATTCTGTGATTGTATATAACTCTGGGAATGTATTTAAATGTTTAAATCCAATTAAACCATCATGTATGCACAAGCTCAATGGATGTTGTCTTTTATTGATATTGCTTCCGCCTTAGGCCCCGTATATGGTTAAATATTATTTTAAAATTCTGTTTTGAGGCCTATGTACAAGCCGGTCATGGACCAAACTTTTAGGGGCGGGTTTGGGTCGTGACAGTTTTCGATTTGTTTTGACTACTAAATATTTGGTCGCCAAAAGATTTATTTCTTTTTAGCTACCAATTGTTTTGTCACCAAAAAACGTCATTTTATATTTTTGTTTTGTTTTTTTCATTTTAATAAATTTTGTCAGAACCTGTATGTATCCACTACAACCTGTAATAGGTATACAACCTATATATATTATCACATATTCCGTAATGCATGTTTCACTTACAACCATCAAACAAAAAAGAACACCTGCTAATGTAAACTTATATACATACCAACTATATATAACGTCATACATTCCAATTACAAATTATTAACGTCATACAGTCCAAATACATTACCAAAACAATGTCCTCTATACACAACATGATTTGGGATACTATGCATTGTAATGACCATTTGGCAAGGTACAACTTACCATGGTAATATGTATCACGACAAAAGGTAATCTATATATATATACCACCAGAGCAATTAATACAAGCTCCAAAAATACTATGTACCCTGCCAAAAATTATATGTACGATGCATCCACAGTCCACACAAAAAAGTATAGGATGACAAAAAACTTCCAAAATTTGCAAAACTGTGAATTATCTTTCGAACAAAAAAATAGAAGATCCACATGTCAATGCCAAAAGCCATCTACACAACAAAAATTACACCCATTAGTTCCATTGTAAGCAAATATTGTAAACAAAAAGCTATAGCCATCTACAAAACACAAATTGTAAGGATGTCAATTGTAATTGAAATTGTATTTAACTATAGTTTGAATTTAGGAATTTGAATATAGTTTCTTTACACTTTAAATTGTATTTAAAGTGTAAATTGAAAGTGCAAAGAAATTTCCCAAGTCAGGCATGTGCCCCAAGTCAAGTTTAGTCTAATGTGTAAACATATATATATTTTATTCATAAATGTACATATATAGAGATGCTTATAGAACATATAAATTTGTAAGCTTTAATATATAAGCTTTCATATATTTTTATAAGCTTTCTGGCGTTTCTCACGCCAATTCCCAACGTGCGCGTGCTAATTACGTCCCGTCTGACCCCACATGTCGTATTTGACATGAGGAAGCTACCTGTGCCATCCCCACAGTGGTTCGTGGGCTGCTTTCAATTTTTGGCCCTCGAAGGCCTTTTTTCGGCTAAGTTTATGGCGTTTTTCACGCCAACTCCCAACGTACACGTGCTAACTACGTCCCATCTATCTGCACAAGTTCTATTTGACACAAGGAAGCTACCCGTGCCATCCCTACAGTGGTTCGGGGGTTGCTTTCAAATTTCGGCCCTCGAAGGCCTTTTTCGGCTAAGTTTATGGTGTTTTTCACGCCAACTCCCAACGTACACGTGGTAATTACGTCCTGTCTGTCCCCACAGGTCCTATTTTACACCATGAAGCTACCCGTGCCATCCCTACAGTGGTTTAGGGGCTACTTTCAAATTTTGGTCCTCGAAGGCCTTTTTCAGCTAAGTTTATGGCGTTTTTCACGCCAACTCCCAACGTACATGTGCTAATTACATCTCGTCTATCTCCACAAGTCCTATTTTACACCAGGAAGCTACCAGTGCCATCCCTACAGTGCTTCGGGGGCAGCTTTCAAATTTCGGCCCTCGAAGGCCTTTTTCGGCTAAGTTTATGGCGTTTTTCACGCCAACTCCCAACGTACACGTGCTAATTACGTCTCGTCTATCCCCACAAGGCCTATTTTACACCAGGAAGCTACCTGTGCCATACTTACAGTGGTTCGGGGGCTGCTTTCAATTTTCGGCCCTCGAAGGCCTTTTTCGGCTAAGTTTATGGCGTTTACCACTCCAACTCCCAACGTACCCATGCTAATTACGTCCCGTCTATCTCCATAGGTCCTATTTGTTGCGAGGAAGCTACCCGTGCCAACTGTACAGTGGTTCGTGGGCTGCTTTCAATTTTCGGCTCTCGATGGCCTTTTTTCGGCAAAGTTCGCCAACTCCCAACGTACACGTGCTAACTACATCCCGTCTATCCGTACAGGTCCTATTTGACACAAGGAAGCTACCTGTGCCATCCCTACAGTGGTTCGGGGGCTGCTTTCAATTTTCGGCCCTCGAAGGCATTTTTTTGGCCAAGTTTATGGCGTTTTTCTTGCCAACTCCCAACATACACATGCTAATTATGTCCCGTCTGTCCCCACAGGTCCTATTTGTTGCGAGGAAGCTACCCATGCCAACCGTACAGTGGTTCGTGGGCTACTTTCAATTTTCGGCCCTCGAAGGCCTTTTTTCGGCTAAGTTTATGGCGTTTTTCACGCCAACTCCCAATGTACACGTGCTAACTACATCCCGTCTGTCCACACAGGTCCTATTTGACACAAGGAAGCTACCTGTGCCATCCTTATAGTGGTTCGGGGGCTGCTTTCAATTTTCAGCCCTCAAAGGCATTTTTTTGGCTAAGTTTATGGCGTTTTTCATGCCAACTCCCAATGTACACATGCTAATTATGTCTCGTCTATCCCTATAGGCCCTATTTGGAACGAGGAAGCTACCCATGCCATCCCCACAGTGGTACGGGGGCTACTTTCAATTTTCGGCCCTTGAAAGCCTTTTTCGGCTAAGTTTATGGCGTTTTTCACGCCAAATCCCAACGTACACGTGCTAATTATGTCCCGTCTATCCCTATAGGTCCTATTTCACACAAGAAATCTACCCGTGCCATCCCCACAGTGGTTCGGGGGCTACTTTCAATTTTTGGCCCGTGAAGGCCTTTTTCGGCTAAGTTTATGGCCTTTTTCACGCCAACTCCCAATGTACACATGCTAATTACGTCCCGTCTGTCCCTATAGGTCCTATTTGACACAAGAAAACTACCCGTGCCATTCCCACAGTGGTTCGGGGGCTGCTTTCAAAACTCTTTTTCGAAGGCCTTTTCTCGACTAAGTTTATGGCGTTATGGTAAGACGACATTTTACATAGGAGATTAACTGAACTAATATATTTTTCCAATATGACAATAATGAAGCTCATAATTGTCCAACGTATTGAACATGGTCAATAGGGGGAAATAGACCCAGAATTATGTTGATTACAACCCAAATAAAATCATGATTCAATGTCCAGAACTCCTAATGCACAATGAGGCTTTCATTAATTTATTTGACATATTAGCATCCTTTTTATGCAACAAAAATGACAATTGTACAGTGGAATTATTGAGACATGGCAAACATAATACTTGTGAAATGTAAATATTGTTAAACAATTGGGTATATAATAACTAAAATTGTTGTCTAGTAACAGACCCCAAAACTCTAGAAACAATGACTAGGTTCATTGTACATAGAAGCGTTACAAAAATATATAACGATTGACTCGACTAAAACCTACCGACTGTTTCTAACTTAAAAAATTCAAATAACATTTTAGTTTTCTACAAAATCGGTTTTCAGTTCGGTTTTATTATCAACACTAAAACCGACCAATTCCTTTTTGTACCTTTCAGTGCTCTCAATTTGCATTGTATCTTCACAGCTCTTCTCTCTCTCAAACTCATCACTATGAACCAATAATGGCTTGCATGCACTTTAGACCAGTCCAGTTGTACTAGTTATATTGTACTAAATCAAAATTCATTCCAATTTCACTTGGTTTATTCAATTAGTCTTAAATTTGAAATGACATTCAATTGGATATCACTGCTAATATAGTAAATATGCCTCATATTCATAGGCTCAACGTACCCAATTTTGGGGAACTTAATATTTCATTGAAATCATGTGGTTACCTTATGGAAATCAAATTACGGTTCTTTGTGTAATGTATCAAAACACCAGGTCGGCTACTGCAAAGTCTATTCACATTATGCCTCAAAACCTATTCGAAGCACATAACAAAAAAAAAAAATTGCATATCAACTTTAGAAAACAATTCTATGTCAATATGATCCATATTTTTTGTAGAAGTTGCAGTAGCTTGTCAATAAAATTTTGTTTACCGAATAGTAGGATGACCATTTGAACCCTCCAAGAGGGTTGTGAGCCGTGACACCACATCGTTCAGATGATTGAATTGTACTTGTTATGCCTCCCGTGCTTTATTTTCTTCATCTACTTGTTTGATCAGCTGGTCTTTTTCCCTCATAATTTCCTCCCGATCTCTTTGGTGATCCTCTTTCTCCTTCAATAGCTCCTCGTGATCACTTTGGCGCTCTTCTTTCTCCTTCAGCAACTCCTCGTGATCTCTTCGACGCTCCTCACGAAGAACCTCCAGTTCCGCTCTCATTGACTCCATATGTTTATCACGTGCTCGTGTCGCACTAGAAGCTGTGGAAGAGGGTTGTTGGCCTATCCCACATCCACGCAAGTAATTTTTTTTTCCCCGAGCACTTGCCTTGATATTTCTTCGTGGGTCAATGGCAACACCGCATCGGTGGCTGCCACTTGTAGATTAACCACATCATCCTGTCGTGGCGAAAAAACAATAAAGTCAAGATGGGAGAAGGAATTTAAAACAACTTTACTAATTGATATGCAACACACTTGGTTTCAAAATTCAATACTCACATGTAGCTCACCACATTTGGGGTCAATCCAATCTCCCATCTTCTTGGACTTGTGTGCTTTCTTATAAAATTCAGGAAAATCTATATCTCCATCCTCATTTGCCTGTTAGGTTTGGAAAAATTCCATATGCAGGGATTAGTATATGGTAATATTCAAAATCAAGAAGAATCAATCATCCATTACATTACTAAATTAACTTCTCACCATTAGCGTCATTGCTATAGGAAATGATCGCGATCCACTTGTATGATTATAGGGGAGCATACCCCTATTTGCTTTACCAGCTTTAGAGCGTTTCTAAAAACATAGGAAAAAAAAATTAGTGAAGAATTTTTACATATTAACACATAAATTAATTTCAATAATGGGGTTTCTAATTAATTTGTTACCAAGTGAGATTCGTCTTTCCAAGCAACATCAATCAGATATTTCCAGTCCTCCAAGCTCACTCCACTAGGCAGATGATTGTAGGGGTCATCAACACCCTTTTCCTCAAGCTCGAGGAACTCTTGCTTTAGATTGTACCTCCAATCCTTGTATAGCAAATATGCCTTTCTATTGAGGATCTGTTGAGCTTGTTCATCATTATCAAAATCATCGCCGATAACAAACTTGTTCTACAAACATCATAAGAGAAGTAGTACAACAATTAATTTAAGCAATTAAAAATAACATAATAAAGACATTATGGCAAGATGAATCTCATACTAGCACCGCTTGGACGACCGCATCTTTGGTAGTTTGATCAATTTTTCTCCATGACTTCATGCTCTGAAGATGGCACAACTGTCTAATCTGAAGGCCCAACTCATTCATTGCTGGGGTGGCATTCTCTCCTGTGATTGCGTTCAACACCCGATTTACATAGACATGTAATTTCTCCCTCTTTTTCCTAGCAATTTTTTTCTGCACTCCTTTGCCTAATGTTGGTCCTCGTACACGAGTTGACCTCGTTTGCTCTTGTACAAAAGGGGAAGGAAGTCACAAATTACAAACATTGCTAATGAACTTCAAAAAAAAAGTGCTGGTTGTGGGTCCTGTTAGTTTTTTTGCTGCCAGCTACTGTTTGGCTGCATAAAGTCTTGTTAAATTATGTTACAACTGGGATTTCGCTACTATCGATGCAGCTGGGGCAACATTCAATTGGCTGTTGCTACTGTTGTAGCTGATTTGAAGGTTGTTTATCTAATATTTTATTTGTTGTGTAAGTGTCCTTGTTATGTGCAAAGTAATGTTTGTTTTTTTTTTTCTTTGTTTTTCTTTGTCTTCAGGGGGTTTTCATTGCCTTACTTGATGACTTATGCACCCAAAAAAAAAAAGACAATTTTTTTTTTAAATAACTAAGTTCAATGCTCTTATCCACTCCATCTGGCTGCGTCTCCTCTACCACTATTTGTGTATCATCTGGTGGTTGCGTCTCATCAGAGAACGTCAGCAGGGTGCCAATCTCCTGTGGACATGCTTCAGAGGCTGATAGTATGTTGCCACTTGTTGCTCTCTTCCGCCACCCCGTCTTGATTCCAGGAACCATGGTACCTACATTACGTAACAAACATACATGACAATTTTCTGTAGAGCAAATATGTTGTAGAGAAAGCATGGTACCAACAAATACAAATATGCTGCGATTTAGTATGTGTACTTTGAATTAAAAGAGAGGTTCAACTGTAGAGCAAACATGAAAATGAAATTTCAAAAAATTTGTATTCAAATCACACTCACTATGCAAGGGTTAAAGAAACCATTAAAACCTAGAGCATTTAGATTTCAAAATTCCTTAGAATTTTTTATTCTTTAACAAGCAAGAACTGAATTTTCTGATGGCCAAACTTCAAAAAACTGAATAGCATGCAACAATTTATACAAAACTCATGGAATTACCAATTGGTCAAACAGCTGCATTACATGCAAGCAGGTGAGGTGGATCAAGACAGAATTAAAAGAGAAAGAAACACAGGTATTTCCTTCAAAATATATTTTCAAAGAAAACAAAGCCATGACAATTTTTCTCCAAATTCTACCCCTATTCTGATTGTTTCGAACAGATCTGAAGAAAAAATTACTATTTCTATCCCCCAAACTAAGCCACTAAATCCTAGATTTTTGATGGGCTAACCTCTCCTTAACCTGGCAGAGGTTGATGTAATTCATGCGTAGCGCTCTCTCAGTAGTTTATTAATCTAACTCAGCTCTAGAACTAATGACCCTAGCAGACACATCACTGAAATCGTTTTTATTAAGATTTTTTAACAGAGGTTTAAGAGACATAAGTTTGCAGCAAATCCTAAACATGGGAAGAAAAAGACATTGCAGGATAGAAGGAAAACATTGCAGCCATTTATCATTGACAATAACTCTATCAATTTTGGAAGCAATATACAGACCATCAGTTTGCTTGTTAGCCCAAGTGAATTGACAACCAGTATAGGAAATATTATCCAGAGAAGCTTGAAGGAGGGTGGTACTAAACAAGTCTTGAGCACTAGACCAAGTATTAGACCCCCCAACTTTTTCATGATAGAACCTAACAACATTAAAATCCCCTGAACTTTTGGGAAGCAATATCAACCAAAGTGTGAAAAAAATGACTTCTCAAAATGTGAGTATTCTCAGCATAAACAAAACCAGCAGCAAATGTGAGTGTTCTCATGGCTTTGTTTCCTTCAAAATATATTTTCAAATGACTAAATCTTGTGTCAGATTAACAACCAACACAACATGAATAACAACCAAACAGCAGCACACAAAACAACAAAACAAGGCCTTAGCAGAGCAGCATGAATACATTTAAGCAACCAACACAACATCCCAACTTAGCCAACCAACCATCCTACCATTAGCTAGCACCTAAGCATAGCAGTCAAGCATTCAAGCAGCCAAAGTGGACAAAAATAGCGGCGAACTGTCCAAGTCAGCAAACGGAGACAGAGTAGATGAGTAAATCTGCCACAGATTGTGGAAAAATTAGCCAAACAGCACAGCTGACCGAATGGAAAATCTGACTTGAAATAAACTGAGTTAAAACTCTAGATCCATATCTGTATCAAAATCACTTTCTATCTCATCTTCTTCTTTGTCATCACCTGCGATTGTTAGTTCATCATCGTCATCACAAATGAAAGCATCATCCATAACACCCTCGGGTTGTACACGGTTATTGGACTGAGAAACTTCCATTGAAATAATTTCAGGTTCAATGTCATCCCGACGCAAAACAACATCATCATCAATAGGCTCAGTTGGTACAACAGTACTGGCTTCATCATCTTGCCACACTTCATCAAATTCTGGCACATCCAGCTCTGGCACATCCCAAATTCGTCGAAGTTGAAACTTTTTCACGACTCACCAATTCGGCCCTAACTTCGTATCATGAACATAGAAAACTTGTAGAACTTGGCTTGGGAACACAAATGAGTCATTTTTATACCATCAACTTCTTACGTCAACAGTTGTCATATGTGGTTCGACACGCAAAGTTCGACTAATACCGGTGTTATACCATTCACATTGGAACAAAACAACTCGATGTCCAAACAAATATGTCAGTTCCCACACTTTACAAAGGTAGCCATAGAACTTTATCAATTGGCCTTGGTGGTCGCCTTCCACTACCAACCCACTATTTTGACATTTACGACGGTTATCATGGTCGATAGTATGGAATCGGATGCCATTACAAATGCATCCTGAATATGTGTTCACTAAGGCATTAGGTCCATTGGCTAATGACCACATCTCATCGGTTGCTTCGGGACTTTTGATTTCACAATTAGTTCATCTACACAAGAAAGTATGTCATGTCAATTCAAACTTAGAATAATTAAACATTATCTGCAAACTATACACTAACGAGTTTTAGCTTACGCGATCTTTGAACCATTTAAGAAATTCTTTGCATTGTTGCATTGCAATGTTGCATGAACTTCCATATTTTTGTTGCAACACGAGCTTGTGTTCCCTAGTTAATACAATGCAAGTCATAAGTAATTGGAATAATGAAGACTTTAAAAAATAAAAACCATGTAGGAAATGTATGTTGCATATATGATAAGGAATCAAACTCTAGATATTCGTCCACTTCCAAACTATTGTGTAGGACAAACCAATGAGCAAATTCGCGGTCAGCTACGGACACATCAATTGCCCTTGGGAGGTGACCAAAAGAACGAACATTTGAGTGAAAATCACCAACCTCGGTCCATTGTCACCCCCATCATAGTTCCTTTCTTCCCAGTTAAACACCGTTTCAACTCCATGAAAATACATTGAACAAAACGTCGTACACTCTTTTGACATGTAGGCATATGTAGCCCTCCGCAATGGAACCTTCTAGCCGAGCTTTATTGCCCACAAATCCTTTAAGAAGTCCGAGCATACTGCATGTAAAATGACATGACAATCATGATAGTATGGTCATATTGAACTAAAATTACATGAAAAAAGTTCTGACTCATAGTTATACCTCTCAATATGATACATCCATCGATATTGCATAGGCCCTCCAAGCCTAGCCTCGTAAGGCAAATGAATTGCCAAGTGGACCATCACATTGAAAAAAGCAGGCGGAAAAATCTTCTCAAGCTTACACAATATAAGTACGATTTCTTCTTGCAAATTCTCCAAATCAGTCACCCTCAATGTCTTTGAGCACAACTGTTTGAAAAAAGTTCCTAACTCAAACAATGTGGTCCCAATCTCGGTACAAAGGTATCCTCGCATGCCAACGGAAAGAAGTCGTTGTAGAATGACATGACAGTCATGACTCTTTAGGCCAACTAACTTACAACCATTCACAGTGACACAATTGGATACATTTGCCGCATAGCCATCAGGATACTTAATCGATTTCAAGAAATCAGAAAACCCTATTCGTTCTGCCAGGGACAATGTGTACAATGCCGGAGGCTTCTCGAAAGAGCCATTCGCATGTCTTATCAAGTGTAACTCCTTTCGTAATCACATGTCCTCCAGATCCAAACGTGCTTTGTCTGTGTCCTTGTTCTTGCCATCTATGCTCAATACTGTCTGTAGATGTCTCCGAACGTCCCGGGAAAATCCCGTTTTGTTCATTGGGCTCACTACAGTTCGGACTCGATGTCACAATTCTGAATCTAATCTCGCAAAATGCAATGCAAGATTGATAAATCACCAAACAGTCCAAATCCGGCAAATCGTTTTGAAAAATTAATTTTTAGAAAGAAGTGCCAAACATGGACTGCTTTGCCAGATACAGAGTCGCCACCTAAATATTTTATTTTGGGGGAATTTAGGAAACCTTGACTCGTGCCTAAGGCCACGTGTCCGTCATCACCAAAGTTGCCTCTGCTCGAGAACTTGGGTACGATTGGGGAAGGTCATTTCATGAGCACCCCCGCTCGCCCGATCAAAGATCGGCCACTACTAAACATGATATCGAGTTTTTGAAAACACATGCGCTCTTATTCTGGTTATTAATCTAGAATTACTATGTGATGTACACAGCATACAAGTATAGACTAGATTGCCTAAGTTCGAACAAAGCATCGCATATCCGTTTGTTTTGAAAATGGATTGAAGTTTGCTACTCATAAGTAGGCTAAAACATGGGCTTCGACGAATTATTCCAATTCAAGCAACCCAATCTTCACCCACAGGTATTCAGGCAGTTATGTCACATAAGCACATAGCCTCATGGTAAGCATGCTATCATGGCAGTCACTCACACGCATGCAAGGATACTAAAGCATAAACACTTACCGAGTACTCCGAGCCAAAGAAAGAAGTTAATTAGAAAACATGCATGAATCCTAACTATATTGAGATGCCTAATGCAACACATGCAAGAATGCAACTAAGATAGGCTCAGCTATTCTAAGATGGCATATGAGATGCTACAGGTAACATGTATTCAACTTGGAATTGAAATACGATGCAGTTACCATGATGCGCCGAGCCTAGTGCATGCAAAACAGATGAATGGATGCAAACATATGAGCATAAGGATGCTAATTGAAACGTGCCCTAAAACTAACCATCATAAGCTGGTAAATAAAAGGGAGAAAGACGTGGGGTTGGAAGACATACATCACACACGCACACTTATTACAACATTGCCCTCTCTCGGAGGGTCCGAATAAATAATACATAATCGAATTAACTAATTATTACACAGCACTAGCTAATTAACAAATTAACTAAACTAGCATGCAAACTATGTAAAAATGGGCTGCCTTAGCTCTACTTTGAATGATAAAGGATGCATGCATGCTCGAGTTGCCTTGTCGGGAAATCCATCGCGATGCCCCGGCTCGCCTTTGTTTGCAATTGATTTCAGAAACTTGCACAAAGCTCCAAGGAGATGAAACTCTACCCGGCGAATCTAGGGGGAGGCTGCTGACCAGCTATATGCATTGGAGACCACCTACCGACCACCCTTGGTGGTGAAAACCAGAAAAGGTGATCGGCTTGCCAAAAAACCTGGTCGGCCGACCAGTTTCTTCTCCTAGTTTCTGCATTTTCTGCAACAAAGGCAAGAGAGAAAGAAAGCAAGGTATTTGCAACACATGTGTGCACGACCACTCTCCCCATCATTGCATAAGCTCTAGGGAGTGTAGTCCTTGATCCTCGGGCCACCAATCACGCATCTCGATGCATGATGGCCGAGGAGTCAGATTGCACGACTCAATGTGAAATGAATGCACATATAAACACATAAATGCCTAAACTCCATCATGTGTTAGTCAAGAGTGTTGGCGACCGAGAATCGAGGCACGTTTTGTCACTTTGAGAACAAAACGTTCCTCGTTTCCCATGTTTGGACTAACTCCTATTCCAAACACAATGCAACAAACAATGCATGCACAAATACAGCTCTAGCATGCAACCTAAATGCAATGCAACTTAGTCATGCAAACATGCAAAGGATGACATGGAAACATGCAACGAGAATACACGATGCTATGAGTTAAAAATGGCATACTCAATGCACATGATACTATATGTCATACACAATGCACATGTGAAGACTATCATACACAATGAAGTGAACAAGGCATGCACAATGCAATGATCAAACATGCGACAACGCGGCATACTCAATGCTATGAACTACAATGGCATACTCGATGCAAAATGGACTTAAACCAAAATGAATGGGCCTCAGCCACACCCAAATCAGTGGCCATACATGATGAAAATGAGGCAACAAAACACATGCAAACATGCAAGATGCAAGGGCCCAAAGCCTAGGGCACAAGATACAACTATATGAAAGCATGGAAATGATGAAATATGGAATACAACAACACATGTTCCAGCTCTGAAATGACATACAAAATGGTCCCGAATCATGCAAACAACTCATGTTATGCATTTTGAATGGCTCAAATACCGAAACTAGTGAAGTGCATTACACTAGAGGTATGCAAAGCAATGCCCAAATGAACAAACCAACCCCAAAAAGTCCCTACGCAGGCCCAAAACAGTGGCAAAATGTACTAAGATGATGGCTTGAAATGCACAAAAATGAAGCTCATGCAATGGCCCATAAATGAGGTATACAAGCACAACTCTCAAACGCATTTAAAGAGTGGAAAACATGGGAACATGGCACAAGTATGGGCTCTAAAATAACATGCTCAATGATGCCAAGACATGGAAACACCTCAAGTTAAGCATGCAAGGGGCTCCAAAACTCAAGGCTAGGCAAGGACATTACACTACAAGTATGCATGGCAAGCATCATTCGACCAAGAGGCCTCAAAACAGAGCTAAGGCAGCCCAAAATGTGAACAAAATCAGTTTGAAGTATGGCCAAAATATGCTAGAATCAATGGCCAAAACAACATGCAATGGAAGCTAGTGAGCATGGTTTACACTACAAGCATGTGAAGCATTCAAGAGGCCACTAAACCAGCCAAAGAAAGAGCTATGATATGCCAAATAATGATCAAAAACCCACTGAAACATGACCAATACATGCAAGAATGACATGCTCCTTTGATAAGCTATGAAGAGGATTATTCTACACATGCAAGGGGCAAACATGAGGTGACCAAACCAGCCCTAGACAGAGTCTAGGAAGGTCCTAAAAGTCACTAAAAATGTCCTGAACCAAGGCTAGGAAGTATGAAAATATAGGCTCCTTGGAAAGGCCAAAAATGCAAACAAACAAGGCTAAAAGAGAGAGTGTCGCCCCTATCTGATTTTGGCCCTCAAAACAGTATGCCAACTACTGAAAATCCACTGGATTTCAGTGGCTAAAAGGCCAAGCAAAAGTCAACACAAAGGCCTTAAGGCATGGCTCAAAACAAGACTGAATGAAGCATGCAAGAGGGTAGATGACCTCCAACAGGAAAATGGCCTTAAACAAAAATGAATAATGCTTAAAAATAAATATTTTTTCAGTTGACAACAAACCTCAAATAAGAATGCAAATGAGGCTAAGAGAAGGATCAAAATAATGCTTAAAAAGGGAGAAAATGAGTTACCCTTGAAGCTCAACAAAGACAGCAACTTCTGGACCAAAAACCCAGCTCCTTAACCTCTGAAAATGACCTCCAAGAACCTTAGGTTGATGGTGGACGTGTATGGCTATGAGGTGTGGTGTAATAGGCCAAGAACAATGCACTTTGGGCTAAAATATAGAGAGATATAGAGGGAGGTATGTATTTTTTTGCCTTAAGCAATTTTAGAACCCTGGTGCAAGGAGAGGGATGGCCTCTCTTGTAGAAAAACAAAGCCAAAGCTTCCTCGAGAAGCTAAAAAACTTGGTTCAAAATACTCCATACACGTGTACGGAGGATACAGTCTGTGCCTTCCAGCTGGCACAGCTAGCATCCACTCAATCTGTAGAATATGCAGGAAGGCCGCCGACTTGTTAAAGTGGTTAGCCTGCCACTTTTACTGGTCGGCTGACCACTGGTCAGCCAGCCACTTTTTCTGGTCGGCTAGAAAAAAAAAAGTGGTCTCCAAGGGTAATTGGTGGTCTCCATACTGAAAGAAAGCCAATGGTGTGGTGGGAGACCAGCAAATGTGGCCCAAAGACCAAGGAGACCAGTTTCCCGACCAGAAAACTGGCTAGCGGGGAGAAAAGTGGTCTCCAAGGATAAAAGCTGGTTTCCAGGGGTAATTGGTTGTCTCCACACTGAAAGAAAGCTAGTGGTTTGGTGGGAGACCAGCAAATGTGGCCCAAAGATCAAGGAGACCAGTTTCCCGACAAGAAAAATTGGCTGGCGGGGAAAAGTGGTCTCCAAGGAGAAAAGTGGTCTCCCACCCTTGTACCACCTCCCAAACAAGGAAAACAAGGTTCATGCCAAAAATGAACCAACACAGATGCAAAACGAGAGTTCAGGGGGCAAAGCGCGCGGCCGGGTGCCCCGAAATTGGCTGTTGGGCACCGAAAGTGGCGTGCGACCACAAAAGTGGTCTCCCGGGCTAGAGTGTCCCTCTAGACAGAGGAAACAAGGTGTGTCCCAAAAACCGTGCCAAATGGAGAATGTTAAGCGGTCCCGAACCGAGGCGCACGGCCAACGGCTCTGAAAATCGGAAACTAGTCTCCAAACGGAAACAGTGGCCTAAGACCACGAAAAGTAGTCTACGACCACTGAGAGGTGGTCTACAAGACCTCTCCCTCCCTCCGAGAAGAGAAAACAAGACCTGGTCCGTAGACCGAGTCAAGGCACAAAAAGTTTCGAGGCTCGAAGGGTAAGGCTCTCAGCCAAAACTCTGAAACTTCAGAACGAGCACAACATGCACCATCACTGAGCGCTCAATCGATGACGTCTGAGTCTTAAGGTCAGTCAAAAATGGGGTGTCTACAGTGTCCCAAGCAGATTTTCACATATATTCTTCTCTATGTGCATGACATCAAGGTTATGTCAAAGCTTAAGTGTTTTCCAATAGGGTAGGTCGAAAAAAATGCTTCGTTTTGTCCAGTTCGGAGTTGGATTTTCTGTCCGTTGTCTTTTTTGGTTGGTTAGATGCTTTCCATATGGCCTGTACGTCCCCAAATTAATTTGCTCCAGTATTTGTTCTCCCGATAACTCCACAGGTTTGGACCGATTCTCAATTTCACCGTTAAATGACTTACTTCTTCGCCAATTATGGTTCTCAGGTAAGTACCACCGAGCACCCATATACCCTATCTTACTGCGCAAACTCTGAGATGATGCATCCATGTTACAATAAGGGCAGGCCAGGTAACCTTTTGTACTCCAACCAGACAAGGAACCATATGCAGGGAAGTCATTGATGGTCAACATGACTGCTGCATGCATTGTAAATATTTGCTTGTTTGAGGCATCATATGTTTGCACACCATGCTCCCACAGATTAGTTAACTCTACTACTAATGGTTGCAAGTAAACATCAATGTCTCTTCCAGGTGCGGAACGTCTGGGAATAAGAAATGACATCATGAAAAATGGATCTTTCATACACTTCCATGGGGGTAGATTGTAAGGCATTAAGATTACGGGCCACATGCTGTACGATGTACTCATATTTCCGAATGGATTGAAACCATCCGTGGCAAGCCCAAGCCTTACATTCTGAGGATCTGCAGAGAACGTAGGATGCAGCCTATCAAAGTCCTTCCATGCCTCACCATCAGCTGGATGTCGCAATACTCCATCATCCACACGCTTATCTTTGTGCCATCTCATATATGCGGCTGTTTTTTTTTTGACATGTACAATCTCTTTAACCTCTGTGTCAAAGGAAAGTACCTCAGTATTTTGTGTGGAATTTTCTTACCCGTCTTGTCGTTCAACTTGTATCTGGACTCCATACATGTAGGGCAATTCTCCAATGTGGCGTTGTCTTTCCAAAATAAAGTACAATCATTCTTGCATGCATGAATGGCCTCATATCCCAAACCCAATTCACGTAAGAACTTTTTCACTTCATAAAGGGTCCATGGAACATTTTCATCACACTTTGGTAGAATGTCTTTGAAAACTTGGATAACCATATCGAAAGATTTGTTGCTCCATTTATTGTACACCTTCACGTGAAGCATCTTAATTACGAAAGATAAAATGGAGAACTTTTCACACTCCGGATATACTTTGCGTTGAGCATCATCGAACAACTTCATGAACTTCAACAGATTGTGCCTCTCCGAACTAGTAGGTTCTTCGTCGATATGATCATCCATGAGACCACTCATGTAAATCTCTTCTAACATGGTTTGAAGCTCACCAACATTTTCATGATTGGTTGTCATTCCAGCTCGGTTGCTTTCAGTAGCATCGTTTTGCATAGTAGGATGAGCACGAAACATGGGAACATGTTCCCCGTGGTGGACCTAAGTTCGATAAGAACATGCGATTCCTCTTTGAATCAAGTGCAACCGTACAACGTGTCGACTAAATTTCGTGTCGTTCAAGCAATCAACACAAGGACAACGGATTTCATCCTGCGGCCCTAAATTCTTCGTAGCGATCTCAATAAATGACTGAACACCTTCCAGATACTCTTCACTTTTTAGCCTATCTTTTATCATCATCCAACTCTTGTCCATTATTGGAACAATACACATCAAGCAAAGATGAACCTGGGAATGGACGGCAACTTGGAAAAATACTCTATAATGGAAGAGAGCTAAAGTAAGTTTAGGGGTTCGATTAACAATGCTTTTTGTAGTGAACGAAATAGTAATAACAGATCGGGATGTTTTGCCTATTTGTTAATTGCATCTAGTTGGCTAATTTCACTAGTAACTTGGCATGTGTTCATACACAGATGTGACATATATAATATCAATAAAATTAGTTCACGATTATGTGTTTTGAAGGTAGCTCGAAGATATTAGATTGTTGAAAGGGTCTAATTTCGTGCATAATATGTCAATAGACTATGATTTGGGATATTTTTTCTTCTTTTCATTAGAGAAGAGTGTTAATCAAGTTGACAACAATTATATTTCAACTATAATTATATTTTGTATTGTTCATACACTAAAAAAGTGTGTGAACAAATTTATTTTCATATTACAAAATAAATTAATTTAATTACATGGATTGATTGTTCCTACTAAGTAGTATTTCAATTATATACCCTTAAAATGATTTTTCAATTCTATAGTAATTAATAGAAGCATTTGCTAGCCGTGGTGCAAGATTAATTACTATGCAACTAACATTATACTAATTTGTATATATTTGTTCCAATCAGTAGAAAAATAATTTTAAAATTCATGAAACAGAGGCACATGAAATAGACTATTAACTTAAAATAGTTAAAAAGTCAACAAAATCTAATAATCAATTAGTAAAATCCAAAATTCAAACCCAACAACTACTACTAATTACATTCTACATTTGGTCTACAATGTTCGAATGTGATATATTTACATAGATTACCACCCCTTTATGAGTTCCCTACTTTTTGATGCCTTTCGTATTCTTGCAGTGAGGGCATTTTGGTCTACAGCAGAGATGGCTCAAGCCCATTGAGGGCCTAGACAAAAAAACATGTAGTTAGAATATGGTTTGGTGCCTTACATTGGCCATTGCCATTCTATTATTGTCCCCATTCTACACTAGCATAGTGCAACTTCTTGTGCAACTTAGATTGCAAAGTTAGGTGCTTTCAGAATCAACGGTATGGTTGAAAGGCTAGATCTATCCCACGAGATCAGAGAGATTATTTTTCGTCTTTTTTCAACAAATCCTGAGTGAAAGGACGGCCATGTTCTTTAATCATCATATTGACCAGATTATCCTCTATTGTTTCTATGGAGTTCCAAAGGTTTGCACTAGAAAGATGTGAGAGTATTTAGGCTATTGATTAATCACACTTTCTAATCCTAATTTCTTATGTGTTGGCCACAGATTTCTCAACTGAGGCTGACTTTTAAAGAAATTATTTTCAACTATAGAAAGCAACCACAGTGTAAACCTCAAGCTTTTCGTAATGTGTCTGTTGATTGGTCATCAGCACGCTGTCATGGGGTATGTGTTCACCTTTGATGACTTAGGAACAACCTTTGATTACTTATGGTGTCTAGGAATTCTTGAAGTTTTACATTTTCTCTGCTTCATGGTCATGTAAATGTCTTCCCAGAATAACATGCAACGATATTAACCAAAGGCAAGAATAGGGATAGAGATATGTTAGATGCCCAAACTGTCAGCAATATAAGATAGCGCCAAATTCTAATTAAAAAAATAAATAAAAAGGCTCCAAATAAAAAAAAAATTCATTTACAAATTTTGTAATACACAGGATTCATGACTTCAGAACTGGAGCATTAAAAGATACAATGTTGTAGACGCGCCCGCGAGGGACCCCGCTACTATAGTTCAGACTCGATTTAGTTTGTGGTCCTTAATCTGAACCAAAGAGTCCAAATCTGGCAAATCGTTTTGAGAAAACAGATTTTAGGAAAGAACTGCCAAACATGGACTGCTTTGCCAGATACAGAGTCGCCACCTAAATATTTTTATGGGGGAATTTAGGAAACCCTGACTCGGTGCCGAAGGCCACATGTCCGTCATCACGGGAGTTGTCTCGGCTCGGGAGCTAGGGTACGATTGGGGAAGGTCAGCTATGAGCACCCCCTCTCGCCCGATCCGAAGATCGGCCTCTACTAACCGTGATATCCGTTTTTGAAAATATTATGTGTTCTCATTCCAATTGTTAGCCTAGAATTACTATGTTATGCGCACAGCAAACAAGTATAGACTAGATT
Source organism: Camellia sinensis (assembly GCF_004153795.1). Taxonomy (NCBI): domain Eukaryota; kingdom Viridiplantae; phylum Streptophyta; class Magnoliopsida; order Ericales; family Theaceae; genus Camellia; species Camellia sinensis. Next base: position 942,842 of record NW_021026081.1, read on the forward strand.
GCCTAATTTGGAAAGAAACATTGCATATCCGTTTGTTTTGAAAAGCGCTTTAGAATTTGCTACTCGTAAGTAGGCTAAAACACATATTTCAACGAGTTTTTCCAACTCAAACAATCCAACCTTCACCCACGGGAATTCCAACAGTTTATCTCATATAAGCATCTAGCCGCAGGGCAAACATACTGTCGTGGCAACACTCACACGCATGCGGTATGCTAAAGCATAAATACTTACATCGTACTCCGTGCCAAACATAAACTAGTTAGCGAACATGCGTGCCCTAGTTCATGTCAAGTTGACTAATGCAAACATGCAAAGATGCAATTAGAGTAGGCTCGGCTACCTAAACATGGCATGTGAAATGCAACCCAATTGATCACTATTCAATTTGGAATTTGAAAAATACAAATGGCAGTTAGCATGATGTACCGAGCCCGGTGCATGCAGGACAAATGTATGAATGCATGCATGCATTGTATAAGGTATGCTAATTTTGAATATGCCCTAGTCTACCATCATAAGCAGGTAAATAAAAGGGAAGAAAGAAGTGGAGATTGGAAGACATACACACACTCACCCATACTTATTACAGTTTTGCCCTCGCTCGGAGGGTACAAATAAAATATTACAGTCCGAATAACAAATAAATTAAATATTACAGAATTTCTACTTAATTAATAGAAAGAATGCAAAATGAAGGACAGAGATGGCCATAGCCTCCGCCTCGAGATGCGCGAATGATGTATGCTCAAACCCGCCTTGCCCGGAAAGTCCGTACCATACCAAGGTTGTCTCTGTTTACACTGCCCTATCCCTCTGAAAAATTCCAAAGTGCTGGGACAGGTTTATTGCATACTGCAGAGGACCACCAGCTGGGGGAAAAACCCACCGGCAGTGCATAATTTCCACCGGCTGCTTCTGGACTTATCGGCCCTTCACCAATGGCCGGTCAGCACTGAATTATGCCGGTCGGCAGAAACTTCCTGCAGGAGACAGTTTTGACAGCAACAGAGAACAGACAGCATATAGCAGGGGATTTCAGGCACATGTAAGCATGGTCATGTTTCCCATCATGTGTTGAACTCAGGGAACATGGCCCTCGATACTCGAGCCATCAATGGTGCATGATAGCCCAAGAGATCGAGCTTGCCATTTGATGAAAAGAATGCATGCAACACACAAATGAGGACCAAGGCCTTATCATGTCGAAGTCAAAGGCCCCGGTGACCGAGAGTTAAGGCACGTTACATCACTTATGGTATGAACGCCCCTTGGGCCTCACACTTGGTTTGACACCCCAAGCCAAGTAATGCAATGCATGTTATGCTAACATGGCTCAAAATGCAACATGATATCAAGATGCAAGGCATGCCAAGTATCATGCAACTAGTATGGCAAGCATGCAATGTTAGGCATAGAAGATGCAAATGCAATGTAAATATGAACACTTTAAGCCAAAGGGTCATCATGATACAACACCTAATGAAGCAAACATGCAACAAACATGAAACAAACATGCAATGGTGGCTTAAAATGGTAAAGGGGCAGACCTTAACCCACCTCAAAACAGTGGCCAAAAGTGTCCAAAAGGTGGACCAATACTCATGCCAACAAGCAAGCCAATGGTCCTAAGGTTATGGCACAAAAAGGAGGCACTTCACTCCTACTAACATGACCACTTATGGCATGACTTGGGCAGGCGAAAACAGAATTTTAACATGCAAAAAGGGACTCCAAAACCTCCTAATATGACAGCTTAGGCGGCTCCCATGGAATGCATCCACCAAGACTCACTTCTAGGCATAAAAGGGTACACCCTAAGAGCATGGAAGAGGTCACAAATGCAAGCACACAAGCATGATTTATAGGCTGAAATATGACCCTAAATGATGGTAAATCATGAGGATGGCCTAAGCTATGCATGTTGGAGGTTCTGGACTTATCGGCCCTTCACCAATGGCCGGTCGGCACTAAATTATGCCGGTCGGCAGAAACTTCCTGCCGGAGACAGTTTTGACAGCAACAGAGAACAAACAGCATATGGCATGGGATTTCAGGCACATGTGAGCATGGTCATGTTTCCCATCATGTGTTGAACTCAGGGAACATGGCCCTCGATACTCGAGTCATCAATGGTGCATGATAGCCCAAGAGATCGAGCTTGCCATTTGATGAAAAGAATACATGCAACACACAAATGAGGACCAAGGCCTTATCATGTCGAAGTCAAAGGCCCCGGTGACCGAGAGTTAAGGCACGTTACATCACTTATGGTATGAACGCCCCTTGGCCCTCACACTTGGTTTGACACCCCAAACCAAGTAATGCAATGCAAATATGCTAACATGGCTCAAAATGCAACATGATATCAAGATGCAAGGCATGCCAAGTATCATGCAACTAGTATGGCAAGCATGCAATGTTAGGCATACAAGATGCAAATGCAATGTAAATATGAACACTTTAAGCCAAAGGGTCACCATGATACAACACCTAATGAAGAAAACATGCAACAAACATGAAACAAACATGCAATGGTGGCTTAAAATGGTAAAGGGGAAGACCTTAACCCACCTCAAAACAGTGGCCAAAAGTGTCCAAAAGGTGGACCAATACTCATGCCAACAAGCAAGCCAAAGGTCCTAAGGTTAAGGCACAAAAAGGAGGCACTTCACTCCCACCAACATGACCACACATGGCATGACTTGGACAAGCCAAAACAGAATTTTAACATGCAAAAAGGGACTCCAAAACCTCCCAATATGACAGCTTAGGTGGCTCCCATGAAATGCATCCACCAAGACTCATTTCTAGGCATAAAAGGGTACACCCTAAGAGCATGGAAGAGGTCACAAATGCAAGCATACAAGCATGATTTATGGGCTGAAATATGACCCTAAATGATGGTAAATTCATGGAGGAATGGGCCTTTAAGCTATCCGCACTGGTTGAGAGGTCAATGTGCTCAAAGCTTACAAGCCAAAACCACAAAGATATGACATCAAACAAGGCAAGCATGACTGAAATGGATTGCCAACAGACCTTAAAACATGTAAAATAATGCCAACACCTTCATGGAACCAAGCCAACACTTCAAAGAATCATGGCCTAAACACAAGGTACAATTCTAGGCCAAATGGGGAATGTAAAGCAAGTATATTTAAGCATAGCAAATGGGTACAAATCCGGCCAAAAATAGAGATCACATATGACCCCAAACACCAAAAAACTTCTGAAATGAGGCCAAAAATGATCAAGCATGCATGTTACCCTTTTAAGCCAAAAAGCAAGGAAACAAGACAATGAAGGAGAGGGGTGTCCCTCCCCTATGATGCAGACTTCAAACCACCTTCACTCACCACTTGAAAATCCACTGGTTTTTCATGGTGAGAAAACCAAAACACCTTAAGCAAACAAAGCCCTTACCAAAGAGCAACAAAAGGGGCCAAATAAGCCTAGAGGGTGAGTTTGAACTCAACACATGAAAGACTCTTAATGAAAGTTTCGTTAAGCATGAAAATACAAGCCTTTTTTATGTTATGCACAAAAACTAAATCAGCAAGTAAGATATGGTAAAAGACTAGTGCAAGTTTGGGAAAACTAAAGTAAAATGCTCACCCTGAAGCACACTTCAAGAACAGCCAAGGGGACAGGCTCTCCTTTCTTTGATCAAAAACAGCCCAAAAACTCAAGAATCAACCCTCAAAGTCCTCAATCTCGGAGCAAGGTGTAATAGTGTGTGTATTGGTGCAAAAGTAAGGTAAAATCACACTTTTAGGCCAAGAAACACACACAAAGGAGGAGAGAGAGGGAAATATAGAGATAGGGTGTATCTATATGTGGAAGCTCTGGTTTTTGCCTTCAAAGTCTCTAACCTAGAGCAAAGAGAAGGCTTCTCCTCTGATAGAACTCCCTCTTGCAAAGCTTATACAACAAGCTTGCTTAGAGGGAGACGTGTATGGAGGGAAGCAGAGTTGGTGCCAGCTATCACAGCTGGCACAAAATATCTACATAAAGTAGATGAACAGTGGTCGGCTGCCCAAAAAAGTGGTCGGCTGCCCAAAAATGTCATTTTGACAAAATTTAGTGCCGACCGGCAACAAAATATGCCGACCGGCAGAAAAGATTGCCGATGGCAGCAAAAACCAGCTGGTGGCCTTTAGCCACTGCCGGTGGTGTGTGGGGATGCCTCACAAGGCATTCCCTGCCCCTCCAAGGCAAAACACAAGTGTTTGGTGCAAAACCAGACACAAAATGGTCAAGTTTGGAGATACTGAGGCAGGGCACGTAGCCGAGACCTCCGGGAACTCCAAACGAACACAAACATGGATGATCACCGAGTGTTCAAGCGGTGACGTCCAAGTCTTGAGGACGGTCAAAAATGGGGTGTCTACAGTTGCCCCTCTTTGACAGAACTCGAAAGTCATAACAATGACCGGAATGAATGTCAAAGCCCAGAGACGACCCATTTTTGACAAGGCCGAAGACTCAGACAAACATGCAAGACAAACAAGATTTGCGCCCGAAGGTAGGGGCAAAATGCAAGACAATGCACGAAGCCGAGCATAACTTAAGATCATGCAAAGAAAGCTGTAACGAAGCACACATGCAACAATTTTAAGCTAGCATACACCGAACTACACTACAATGCAGAAGGGATGTAAGAGAATTATGTAATTCTCAATACGTCTCACTCGGAGGATATAATACTTGTGCGGCTCGTCTGGTTGCACCAGCCTCAAATGAACCGTACATACAATATCGTGCCTGCAAAGAAAACAAACTTAATAGGTACAATATCGTTAACAACATGCATAATAGTGTACTCGAAACGCGTGACAATGCAAGGCAAGTGCGGAGTATAAAAATGCTGCGAAGGTACAGATGTGTAAGTGGAACATGCGGTCTACGCAGGCAATGAATTTGATCGTAAGCATGCGGTCTACACAAGCAATGAAATTGGACAATCATGCGGTCTATGCAAGTAATGTAATCAACATGCGGTCTACGCAAGCAAAACATGCGGTCTACGCGGGCGATGAAATTGAACAACTATGCGGTCTACGCAGACAATACATGCGGTCTACGCAAGTAATGAAATTGATAAAACATGTGGTCTACGCAAGTAATGAAATTAACATGCGGTCTATGCAAGCAAAACATGCGGTCTACGCAGGTAATGAAATTGATGAATTATGCGGTCTACGCAGACAATACATGCGGTCTACGCAAGTAATGAAATTGATTAATTATGCGGTCTACACAAGCAAAACATGCGGTCTACGCAGGTGATGAAATTGACTAATCATGCGGCCTATGCAAGCAAAACATGCGGTCTACGCAGGTAATGGAATTGATTAATCATGCGGTCTACGCAAGCAATACATGCGGTCTACGCAAGTAATGAAATTGATTAATCAGGCGGTCTACGCAAGCAATACATGCGGTCTACGCAAGTAATGAAATTGATTAAACATGCGGTCTACGCAAGCAAAACATGCGGTCTACGCAAGTAATGAATTTGAAAAAACATGTGGTCTACGCAAGTAATGAAATTAACATGCGGTCTAGCATGTTTGTTTGCATAGATCGCATTATTGTTCAATTTCATTATTTGCGTAGACCGCATGTTTTGTTTGCGTAGACCACATTAGTCTACGCAAGCAATACATGCGGTCTACGCAGGTAATGAAATTGATTAAACATGCGGTCTACGCAAGTAATGAAAGTGATTACAAACATGTGGTCTACGCAGGTAATGTAATTAACATGCGGTCTACGCAAGCAATGAAATTGATGAATTATGCGGTCTACGCAAGCAAAACATGCGGTCTACGCATGTAATGGAATTGATTAATCATGCGGTCTACGCAAGCAATACATGCGGTCTACGCAAGTAATGGAATTGATTAATCATGCGGTCTACGCAAGCAATACATGCGGTCTACGCAAGTAAAGAAAGTGATTACAAACATGCGGTCTACGCAGATAATGTAATTAACATGCGGTCTACGCAAGTAATAAAATTGATTACAAACATGCGGTCTACGCAGGTAATGTAATTAACATGCGGTCTACGAAAGTAATAAAATTGATTACAAACATGCGGTCTACGCAGGTGGTGTAATTAACATGCTTGAACATATGTGAGTGAGGACATATCATTCATAATGCAGGGATGTAAAACACTGTAACACAGCGTAATTGAAGTGATTTGTGGGAATCCTCAAGATATGAAAAGGATACGGGAAGGAACGTTCTTCGTGCGTATCTAGCATCATTCGCAGAAGTTAGGGCCTGAGGTTAACTCGGAGGTCTACGTTTCAAAAGTGCGCTTTCCCCGCATGGTCTCAAGTAACGAAGGTACGAAACCACGTCGTTGACCCGAGCAGAGGCATGGAAGGTGCATTGGCCACAAGGGGAGTTTTGCTGGTATCTATTCCGACACTTGGCTACCCTGTCATTCTTTGTTTTACTTTCCTTTTTACTAGTAGTTTAAGCACATTGCACTCCCTCGAGCAGGTTTTATTCTTTCTCAAAATTCCACATTTTGCAAAGCACGTGACGGGAATGAAACAACCATTTTATTCAAAAGATGTTGTATTTGTAAACTTTCGATGTATCGCATCGCAAGGTATCACACCACAATGTGAACGAAATCGAACTCATTTTGAACACCGAGTATTCGCATCGTAATAATCAGGCAGTGAACCGACTTACAACTCGATAAGCAAATGTACAAAGGCATGATAGGACCAAACAAGCGTGAGTACAACTCGATAAATAAATCAAAGACTCAAAGAGAGTGAAATACAACTCGATAAGCAAATGTTCGAAAACTCGACAAGCAGACAGGCGCGACTTCGCAAGAATCGATCACCGGGGGAGGGATCGGAGGTGATGGAGTTCCCCAATCCCCAGCATAAACAGCTCAGGGAACCAGGAGGAAGCCCATCGGCCAGGAGGGGAGGCCATCGGCCACAAGGAATGGCCATCGGCCAAAAATTTGTTCGGTCGGCAAAATATGATGGCCGGTCGGCAGAGTTTTTGGCCGGCCGGCTATGAATGAGGGAATCATCAGAATGTTGACACCTGTCTTCCACCCAACCTTATCTCCTACAAAAGACCCCAACTTCGTAGTTTTTCTCAATTCCACACTGACTTGCTCTGATGGAAGCGTTTCTTGCTCAAAATCTCACAACTTGGATTGCTAGCTTAGATGGCTCAGAAAAGTTGAATTTCCGGGGCTTCGGCATAAATGCACTATTCACTCTGGATTGTACTCCGTTGCACCTCCCATTCCTTCAAGCTGCGGCAAGGTTTTGGAATCCAGTGACACATGTCTTTAGCTTCGCCGGGCAAGAGATATGTCCTACCTTTGAAGATTTCCGAGCCTTAATAGAGTCCGAGCGTAACGAGGAGCTCCTGCCCCAACTTAATTTTGGCCATGCCCAATCCCTAGGGCGAATGTGTGGACTCAGCATGTGTGACGCTCGGTCTCTGATTGGTGACGGGATGCTGGACATTCCGAGTTTGACCAATCGATTTTCTGATACTGGTGATCGCAACAACCATCACTGGCAAGGCTTCCGGCGACATGCTCTCTGCTTGTGCATGCTATCCCATTTTCTATTCGTCTCAGGCTCTGGAGGGGCTAGTTTCCGGCTGATTGAGGTTGCCCAAGGCTTGAAGGAGGGCAAGAGCTATATTGCCATGACTCTGGCCGAGACGTTAATGGGCTTAGACGCCTTTTATCGTCATGAGACGACCAGATTAGCAGGAAGTCCACTACTACTACAGGTAATATTTCCCATCCAATCTCGCATTACGCATTGCTCACATCACTCGGCCATTAAGCTCGGTCTTTTCTCACAAAACCTTATTCTCACTTTTCTCTCCTCGTACATCTCTCTATTCTTTACTCTCTCATTTTTCATCCCTCCCCAGGTATGGTTGATGGACAAACTGCAGGTTGTGGACTCTTGCCCAGCATATTCAGCTCGCGGCTACTTCTTCCGGCACCGTCTAGTCAATGCCTTGGATGAGGGATGGTGGTTCGCTTGGATGTGCCCCTTGTCCGCAGACCGTATTGCTTGGCGGTGCCCTTGGCTGAGCCTTCCAGCAATGAGTTACAATATGCCCCCGGCAGACTGGGATTCAATTGGTTGGTCTCACTCACTGTGTATTCTACTTCCCATTTCGGATTCGACGCCAATTTGGCCATGACTAGACCTGTCCGCCAGAGGGGATAGAGTATCCTATTGCATTCCTAGCCCGAGGCACACAGCTTGCTTAGCAGGCCACCGCGTGGAGGATGAGAGAACTCCTGGCCCCCGCTCCTACTTTCAGTTGCACTTTGTCTGACGAGTGCGTGGATTGGCTCAACGAAGAAGCACAGATTGGGCCCAGCTTGGCATCACAGGCTTCGACCAGCTCTGGGAGGGGGCGCAGGAGCACCTGACTTGACTATGCCCCAGATTTATTGCTTTATTAGTACTTTCAAGTTTTCTTTATGAATGTAATAAAAAGCAACTTCGATTGCATGCGAAAGCAGGAGAACTCTGTTTTGAAATCAATGAAATTGAAGGTTGTGGTACTGAAAATTTTCCGCTTTGGTCCAAAAATGGTCGAAGTTGTGAAAAGATCATTTTGAACAAAGTCGGCTTTTATTAAAACTTTTCAAAAATCATTTTCGATGTGGATCAGAACTGGACACGCCTGAGATATGTCACTGAGATGCACAACCCCAGATCCCTGCAACTGGAAAGTTGCCCCTAGTCTGAAGAGCACTGCAGCACTGCATAGCAACGGAAAGTTGCCCCTAGTTTGAAGAACAATGCACCGGAGATCATAACCGAACCCTTGAATGCTGAATAGACAAAGATGGCCGAGACGATCGAATGGACAAAGTTGACCGGGAAAGTGTTATGGTTGAACTTCAGGATGAAGCTGCCTACGTATCCCATAGATGGGAATCAAGCCTTATGTAGTTCAGGCTTAGGTTCACTCGGGTATTTTCACTCTCCTTATGCGCTCTAACTTTTGCCAAGGCCGCCCTTTGCAGATTTTCAACTTTGCGAGCTCAGTTTTTATATTTTCTAATTTTTTGTGCTCTAACTTTTGCCTAGTTCGCCCTTTCGGGTTTTCGGCCTAGCGAGCCTCTCAGGGGTAATATTTCTTCAACTTGTCCATGTTGATCGGTTGGGAGAATTCCAAGCCATCTAAGTCCATCAGAACCACAGCTCCACCTGACCAAATAGCTTTGATGATGTAGGGACCGGTCCAATTGGGTCTGAACTTGCCCCTTGGGTCGTGGATGGGAGCTCGGTTGTCCTTGAGCACCAAATCCCCTTCCTTTAGATTTCTGGACTTAACCTTCTTGTTGAAAGCCCGGGCAATCTAGCGAAATTAGTTAATTTAAAGTCACATTCTTATTTTAATTTTCAGTTTAGGATCTTATATTTTAGTGTTGCTAAGTGTGCAAAATGTTGGCAATTGGAGTCATTACCGAAGTGTGAGCGGAGTGCAACCGAGCTTTAAAAACAAACCGCAGCACCAAAGTGATTTTTTTAAAAAATATAATACAAAAGCAAATATTCGCAAGCAAAGTACCAAAGTGCTACAATGAGAGCGCTCAAATGGAAATTGGGGATAACGTCTACACGCCAACCACTCGCAAGACGAGTAAAGCGTTTTCGTTAAATCGCTATGAATATTCACTTCTTTGGTATTTTGCTTTCATAACTTAGTGCACAGAGTCGGAACTTAGTGTGTGTGTGTGTGAGACAGAGAGAGAGAGTAGTGTATGCACAGGCGTTGTTCTTGTCGCCCTAAATTGTGGAATTTGGACCTTGAACTAGAAAGGATTCTTAGGAAACTTAGAGCTTCTTCCCGTGTTTCTAGGATTGAATACCCTTATCCATACTTCGAACCAATAGAGATGGAAAACCCAAATAGCCTAAATGGGCCCAACCAGACCCTTAAGGATTACTTCACACCCACTACATATACATCACCATCATGCATCCAATTACCGGAAATGGACAATAGTTAATTCATTCCACATAAGCATATAGTCACATAAGCACATACAGATTTTCTTTCTAGA